>OX401414.1:6560063-6820063 GCA_947846245.1 Cerastoderma edule
CATCCTGGCTGGGGTCTTAGTCCGCCAGCAGTAGAATTAACAATAGTGCATCACTGAGGTGTGAACGGAAAGCAGTGGTTTACCCAATATGGTCTATAGGCGTGAAAAACATGATGTAACTCTTGACTAAGCACTTTTATCACTGTTGGGACTGATAATGGCAACACATATAGGATACGAGTGATTTCATGTTCATCAATGAGCTGGACACGTGACTAATCGTTTACATGTTAGATGATTGGCTGATTGAAAAATAAGGGTCATGTTCCAATATGCATAATGATCTAAGAATAGAACAGTATGTAATGGTTCCTATGGCTGTATAATATGTACATGTACGCACTATGATGTCAATGTGATTAATGACTAAGGTTGAATGTAAATGAAAGGGGTTAACTAATTTTGCATTTCTGTATTTTGTTTTCCTTATACATTTCCTTTCTCTCCTTTGCCATTACCTATCTTCATGTTTATCATAAACATGTAAATATCCTTGAACATACGAAAGTAAGAAAAATTTACCATTATTGATGCAAGATGTGCATATAGACCATTTTTGTCTTAAGGTGACTATTTAAGCATGACCCAGTCTTGCTTTTATAGTCCAAAAAATCAGGTAAGCAAGAAATTTCGGCTGGAAAGGATGTGTCTGGGTTAATGAGACACCGCTGTAATTGGGTCTCTAGCCTCTAAAACATGGTTCTTTGACATTATGAAAGCGTGCTTTGTCAATGGACATTCAACATTTGTTTCTGATGCCAGTAATGGAATAATTAAAATTTGTTTTTTTTATTCCTTGGTAAGTAGTAGGGGAGCTGTTAATTCAGAAATAATCTAAAGGTTTACTTTGATGTCTTTGTTTATTCATAGCCAAATAGGTAAGCCCAAGTTCAATGAGTTATGTTTTCATTGTTATTGCTGTTATTTGTTTACACTTCTGTTTTCTTTGTTAAATTTATGTTTTCTGTTAAACATGTTTAAAAATAAATCCTATGGGATTGTACAATTTATGATCTTTGTAGTTTACCTGTCCCTATGGCAGAGAACTATTGATGATCACCATCGTTAAAATATAAACCTTTTTATCATTTAATCTACAGCTAAGTATATAGGTAAGCCTTATCCAATAAATCCTCAGATTATGAGGGACATATTATCCTATTTACCCTCAATCAACCAAGTGTTGTTGGTGACTTGTTACGATCTGTAGAAAGGTAGACTTTCCTTTTCTCCTAAAGTATTAAAGCAATTGCTTTCAAACTGTATACTTAAAAAGCATAAGTGATCTGTGTTCTTTAAATCAAGCACAATTGGAGTTCTTTTAAAACTTTCGTTTTACAGAATTATGTGCACATGTCTCCCTGATCTAAATAATCTTTTTGCAGCTTTTCTTCAAGAGAATGAATTGAACCTTCATAAATTTTACCCCTGTTATTTTCTCTGGGTATTGTCGGAGTTATTTTACCCACATGTCATATGTCTGTTCAAACTATAACTAATCTTACATGTATATTCTAGATTTTTCCCTTTTGTTAGAACAAAGGATTCAGTTTCATCCTTTAAAACTATGAGGCCTCCACTAAATAACCTTATAATTAAGTTTAACTCTTGAATAACCAGGTTTTGTCTCTACATTGTATCTCACATCTTTTGAGATTGTGAATCGGCTTGACAACTTTATCACAATAGAAAATGAAGAAAGGGAACGATCCCAAACAAAATAATTTTGTATGCCCTACCTTTATTTGTAGGTCTAATGGCATGTTCTTCTTTTTCAGCAATAGAGATCCATGCCTACTTTTAAAACCTGTAAGTAACAGCTTTCTTTTATATTATGCCTAGAAAAAGATTACAACTATACCAGTGTATCTGTAAATCTCACTTCTGATAAATAAATTATCAGCCTCAGCATTTATGTTCATCAATCCAACTTTTACACTAATTGATTGAATGATGGAATTGTTATGTCCCTAACCCATCTGATTTTTAAACGTTTTCATTCAGCCTAGCCCCAAATCTTTCAGGTTACAATTTTCTGCAAAATCTTCCATAAATCCAAAGAAATAATCAAATACATGTACATGTTTTAGATAATATAATGTTTTAATTCAAATACATACAGGCATGCAATGCTTATATCTCTTTAAGCCACTTTTTCTGGCGTTTTTTCCCCCTTTTTTTGAAGCTTCAAACAATTGATGTGATTCTTATTACAATATAACTTAATGATAGTGTTGTAAGGTGTAATGGGAAAGGCTGTGATCCTCTTTTAGCATAGACTTGTAAATTAAAGAGAGAAAAAATGTTACTAGCTTCTTCCGGGTTGGATTTTCAAATGATGGTAATTTCCCAGTCTTGAAAGGGACTCAATTTTAGATTTGTGCTCTGGGAGTGATACATTGGAAATTCTATTTTAACAATCATTATCACGAACGAAAGGCCATTTTTAATATTCTTTACTTCTTTGTTGGTAAAATTTTAATTTTTCTTATATAATGTTAAGTGAGACGTTGAGCCTGTCAGGGCTTCTATGCGAAAGCTGCTTGATAAAAGAAAAACACAGGAGTTTCTTCTCACACACCTTTTCTATCATTGCATAACAAGAGTCAGCTATTTTTTAAGACTAATGTGAAGGAAGTATATAAAATTAGCAACTCTTTTTGAGTTTAACTTGTTGTTTACGAAATAAACCTATTTGAATGGTTAGCAATATTTGCCACTCAGATGTCATATTGTTACTCAATAAATCAATATTGTTCTTTTATCAGTAAAATGCAACTTATTAAAAAAAAAGTAACTCAAAACTTAGGAGATAATTCTTTTAAGATGGTATGGATTGTGTACTTGCATTGTATTTTGCATTGAAATTTATTGTTATAAGGCTTCTTTTGGTACTTGGATGCTGACATATAGTTGTTGTATTTTTCTAGACATATGCAAAGTGCTCTGGTGGAGGGGGAAAGCCTAAAGGTAAGCATTTACAAAAGAAATCATTGAAAGGTAACGAGTGTTTATTAAAAACTGTCATTTCTGATGTCAATTAACATAATCTTTCCCATGAGGGTCCATTTGGGGAAGCTTGCCATCTTCTGAAAATAAAAAACACAAAAGTAAATAGAAAACGAGTGCAAACTTTTTATGAAAGGAACAAACTTTCCCAAATTACCCCTAACAAGAATGTGAAAAATTTGATCATTGAAGAAAAGCTAGATCTTAAGAGCAAAAGCAAAAGAATCCGTAAAGTGAAAACAAGATATTCAAATTCTTTGTTTACCCAAAATACCACAACAAAAGAATATTGTGTTTGGCACGCAAAAAATGACACCTGGCAAGATAATGGTGCCAGGGTTCAGTGTGAAGCCTGTAACCTTTGGTACCATTATAAATGCATTTGTAAATCGAATAAAACATTAAGTGGTAAAAAGGTACATGGCAAAGATATAAGATTTATATGTGGTTTAAAAAAATGTAAATATAGTGAAGGTGTTTTGTATATTAGTGGTGTGAAATACATGTTAAAAAAAGAGACTGATTTGTCAGATATGACCAAAGATGTAGAAAATGAGAAACTGAAATTAAACATCGATTTAGAAACTGAAAGCTTAACAAGTAGTCCCAACAAAAACGATGTAAATGCTATGAACAACCTTTCTCCAGACAATGCGAATAATCCGGCTGTTAAATCTTGTGTGAACGACATGCCTTTAGATGACGTGATTGATATGGATAATATAAATGATATTAAAACAACAGACAGCACACCTATAACGAATAGACATATGAAGGAATCAACTTCCAAAGAAGAAATAGTCGTTTCTAATGATTTAGAAGCCTCCAATTCGTATTTCTTATTGGATATTTTTGCAAAGATTAAACAGATAAAACAAAATATAGATAACTTTGAGTGTGATAGTGACCTAGAAATTTGCTCTTTGGCTTGTCAGACTATAAATGAAAATCTTGACCATTACTGCTTCTTGGTAAATCACATAGATGTTGATAACAATGCCAAGCTTACTTCCTTGAAAATTGATTTGATTAACTGCATTATGGATTGCAAAAAATGTTTTAATCACAATCATGGTACTGAAGAAAATCCAGACACTAATTGTGATGATGAAACTCCTACAATAAATGATTTGTTTTCTACAGAAACAATTCGACAAACTGTTTTAATCAAGTTTTAAGTCATTTTAAATTCAAGTATCTCCCCATACAAAAACAAAAGGTTCTTCATGGAGGAAGCTACAACCAAGATATCGAATATGATTTTTTGTTATCTGTAGATAATATTGTTCATAAAGAATTTGACATGAAATCCAGGCCATTGTCTTTTACCAATATGGTAGAATTGTTTTTGGATCATCTTTTTCCACCATCAAATAAAAACTGTTTGTCAGTTCGGAAAGAATTGTTTAATATTATAAGAACTACATCCTTTCATTGCAAAAAGTGTTCTTACATTGATCATAACTTTCACAAATCGCTCATAACCCCAATTTATAAAAACGCAGACATTGAAAATGCAATTCTGACTTCATTGAAAATAACAGGTTCTCATACAAAGCAATCTTGTCAATGTGGATATGTAACAGAGCAGTTTAAGATATTTTCTTTACCATATATTTTAGCCTTTGAGTTTCCACCATGTTTGAGTAAATATCTTC
Source organism: Cerastoderma edule (assembly GCA_947846245.1). Classification (NCBI taxonomy): domain Eukaryota; kingdom Metazoa; phylum Mollusca; class Bivalvia; order Cardiida; family Cardiidae; genus Cerastoderma; species Cerastoderma edule. Next base: position 6,564,731 of record OX401414.1, read on the forward strand.
CTCAGATTAATGACTTAGACTTTTCTGGGAAATTAGATGTATGTTTCCCTCTATCCAGTATGAAGTTTAAACTTCAAATGCTAGTGTGTCAGTTTAACACATCATCTGTTATTTTAACAAAATCTGAAGGTGCATCCTTGTTTCATAATGAAGAAAAAAGTTTCTCATTATCAGAATTATCAAAATTTGATTGCATTTATTTGTTTTATGTAAAAATGAATGAACATATTGATACCATCTCTATTTTGAGTAACATCTCTTTAAATGCACATATTTTGCCTGATCTTCCCATGGACTTGGTAACACCATTTGTATACCCAAATAATGTGTTGCCCAAGAAAGTTGATGGAGGGAAATTGAACAAGCAATTCTATGATACTTTGTTGAAAGAAAATGGATGGCTGTCTTCCGACCACATAAATGTATATTTGACAGTTATGTGCAAAAATATTAAGAAAAAAATTCATCTCATTAACAGTGGATGGTATAGTAGTCACCTCTGTAAGGATGGTCAATTAAGTTATCCAATTCAAATGTTTGAAAAGGTTGAAAACAAATCTTCTTGGATGACATATGATTTTGTTGTTATACCAATTAACGAAAATAACTCTCACTGGACAGTTGCAATTATTGACACAAAAAGAAGCCTTATTATTTATTGCAACTCACTTGGAACTGATGTAAATACTCCAATCATTTGTCATCAACTTTGGAGATACATGTGCTATGACAGTTTTATGTTTCAGAACCTAATTCTGGACCACAAAATATGGAGTAATGTTTACTACAATGAAGAGCAACTGTTTCCTTTACAAACAGACAACAGCTCATGTGGTTTATATGTCTGTGCTGTTGTGAAAGCAATTCTTCAAAATGCCAAATTACTGCATAAACCCAATTTACCAGGTTTTAGAAAACATGTTGCTTGTGAAATAGCAAAGTTTAATCATTGATTCTCCATTTACCAAACAAGCCTGGATGATTTTCCATCTTATCACTGAAAGTTTATCTAAATATAACACTGTGACAGAAGGAAGAATAAGACTGACAAGTCCTATTTGATTCAATATTTGTACATCCAAACACTTTTTGGCTAACATGTGAATATGGAAAAATGCGTTTTATGAAGGATTTATATCAAAACCATTAACTTCACTGTCCTTTTTTGCTTGACATTTAAAATAATTATGCTCTCAATCATTTGCAGCTGGAGGCATTTTCATGATATTCTTCCCATGTAAGCTGGTACTTCTGTAATTTCTTACATCAATTTCCTTTAAATATCATAGCCGACATGCGAAAGTCTTAAACAATGAATGGCCTAACAAAAGGTGTGTGATTGATTTTGCTAAATTAATGTATATTTTAATATTAAAATAGGTCTTAAATAGGCACTGGCAAACCTCTAATAACTACACATGGCCTAACAAAAGGTGTGTGATTGATTATCGCTAACCTGCTGTTTTCCCATGTTCTAAGGTTTTTTTAATATAAAAATACGTCTATGCCCTTCTGATTTCTTTGTCACGCATCTGATAACTACACATGGCCTAACAAAAGGTGTGTGATTGATTATGGCTAACCTGCTGTTGTCCCATTTTCTAAGGGTTTTTTTATATTAAAATAAGTCTATGCCCTACTGGTTTCTCTGTCACGCGTCTGATAGCTACACATGGCCTAACAAAAGGTGTGTGATTGATTATCGCTAACCTGCTGTTTTCCCATGTTCTAAGGTTTTTTTAATATAAAAATACGTCTATGCCCTTCTGATTTCTTTGTCACGCGTCTGATAACTACACATGGCCTAACAAAAGGTGTGTGATTGATTATCGCTAACCTGCTGTTTTCCCATGTTCTAAGGTTTTTTAAATATAAAAATACGTCTATGCCCTTCTGATTTCTTTGTCACACGTCTGATACACATGGCCTCACAAAAGGTGTGTGATTGATTATGGCTAACCTGCTGTTGTCCCATTTTCTAAGGGTTTTTTTATATTAAAATAAGTCTATGCCCTACTGGTTTCTCTGTCACGCGTCTGATAGCTACACATGGCCTAACAAAAGGTGTGTGATTGATTATCGCTAACCTGCTGTTTTCCCATGTTCTAAGGTTTTTTAAATATAAAAATACGTCTATGCCCTTCTGATTTCTTTGTCACACGTCTGATAACTACACATGGCCTAACAAAAGGTGTGTGATTGATTATCGCTAACCTGCTGTTTTCCCATTGCACCAATGTGGCCTTCTATGCAGCCCATCGGGATGTACCTCTAAAATCCAAAGTTCTTATAATTCTTTTTTTTTCTTTTCTAATAGTGCAAAACACCTTCACTTTAATTACATACATTTTGTAAATGTTTCAACTATTGACACTTCTTTTGTATAAAGTCTTGATAATAATAGTTTTCTTTTTTACAGTTTTGATTATCTCAGACAGCAGGGGTAATTGGCTGCCGAAGTTTATTGCCGAGAACAACTTAGAGGACATTTTTTTATAAAGAATACGCCTGGGGCTGGTATATTCGATATTTATGATCTACTTTTTAATTCTCCAGATCTTTCATATTTTTCATTGGTCTGTGTTGCAGCAGGCATCTGCTCATTTACTGTAAAAAAACCAACATTAAATGGTTCAGTTGTATATTACAATGATGCTGCAGATAATTACAAAAATACTCTAAATTGTTTTTCTGATATCAAAGATTTCTTAATGGGTTGTGAAATACCATGCAAATTTATTAACATCTGCCCCATGTCAATTAATTCCTATAATTTGTTCAAAGCTAAACAACGTAAAACTGCCACCCTCTCTGATACTGAAGACAGTAGTGTAGAACTTCATCAGACTAAATTAGAGAATGATGTTGAAAGTTTAAACCTGGCATTGACCAACATGAATCTTGAAGCTAATTTGACACCTGTTTTTTGGGACAGATATGTCAGAAAAATTTCTATTAAGAAGCGCGGAACCAAAAACCAAAATTGCAAAAGGGTACCTCATTATGTTTATAAAGACTTCTATGATGGAGTCCATCCCAATCATGGTTTATGTACAAAATGGTACAAGCTTCTAATTAACTCATGCTTAAAAGATTTGGCTGAAAAAAATTATGATATTCCTAACTTAATTGATTAAATCCTTCCATATCAAATGAAAACAAAAATTGCTGTATAAGTTTTTCTGTTATATTGCCTGTCTCATCTATGATAGAGGTCATCCTCTATCATAGATGAGACAGGCAATATAACAGAAAAACTTATACAGCAATTTTTTTTAATTAATTTTCCTTACTCAATTGCTTAAATGACTAATCACCCAAAGAACCATCAACATTCAGTTAGGCAGGCAGGAAATTACGTCTCATGAAAATCCAAATACTTCTGTGAGATTTAAATGCAAATTGCTACAGTCTGTGTGTTTTCAAGTTCTATACTCTAACCACTTGGACAGAGATGCCAATTCTTTTTGGTGTAAGTTGCAATGGAAAGCATTGTGATGAAAGGTAAATTACTAATGCTAACTGTTCTTCATTTTTGTTATAATCTATCTGAAGATAAAAACTGGTTGTGGTTATGATCACGATGTCTACATCAAGTTATTATCAAGTTGTAACTGTTCCCTGTGAATAGTGTTAACGTGGTGATAAACTTTATATAAACAAATATTAAAGAGTTTCTCTCCAAACATGACTATTTCTTATCTTTAAGATGCTGAAGATCTGTGTTTTTATCCAAAAGATGTAAAGTAAGTTTCAGCACCTTTCAATGGTTGATAATTTCAAAAAAAAGAAAAAGACCTGATGATTAAAAATAGTCTTGGGACTGCTTTTTTTTTACACGGTTCTAGTGATGAGAGTGTTGATCCTTGTTTTTTATGGGTTTCATGTTGTGCTGCCAGTGCACTCATTCAATTTCTTTTGTAAGCTTCCAATACTATGCAAAAAAATGGCTGTTAAGAAAGGACACTCCACTCTGAAAAGCTAGATATATTGTTCAATCTCTGTAACAATTTTGCCTTGCACCCTCACATATTTGTATGAAAATTAGAAAGTAATAACTTTGATCATAATCACCATTTGTTTTATGTCTTCAGGAGGTTTATATGTTTATCTTGGTCAATACCAGCTGTTTGTTGAAACCTTCAACAAATTTCTTGCAACAATGTAACTGTTTTCAAACTTTACTGGATGCTTATTTATTTTTTTCAGATTTGCATGTTTGCATGTCAGTTTAATGCTATTTCTTGAAACACGTCCTTTTCTCATGCTTCTCTTCTCCCCCCCCCCAGAACGCCTAGTCAAACAGTAATATGTCTTAAAATGAACCTAAAATTATCATTAGGTTTTTATTCATATTCTTTTTCATGGATCACTGCAAACCAGATGATTAAGTTGAAACCATGGATATTTGTGTGGCAGGATGTCGCTAACCTTTTCTTGATGTTTATTTATCAATTAAGCTGGGTTATATATTATTATTATCAATATTGTTAAGAACATTTCAAGGTGTGTGATTGGTTATCGCTAACCTTATTATATCATTAACTTTATTGTATATGTTAATTTCCCTAGAAAGGTGTGTGATTGGTTATCGCTAACCTTTTTTATATCATTAACTTTATTCGTAAATGTTAATTTCACTAGTAAGGTGTGTGATTGGTTATCGCTAACCTTTTTATATCATTAACTTTATTGTAAATGTTAATTTCACTTGAAAGGTGTGTGATTGGTTATCGCTAACCTTTTTATATCATTAACTTTATTGTAAATGTTAATTTCACTAGTAAGTTGTGTGGTTGGTTATTGCTAACCTTATTATATCATTAACTTTATTGCAAATGTTAATTTCACTAGTAAGGTGTGTGATTGGTTATCGCTAACCTTATTATATCATTAACTTTATTGTAAATGTTAATTTCACTAGTAAGGTGTGTGATTGGTTATCGCTAACCTTATTACACCATTAACTTTATTGTAAATGTTAATTTCACTAGTATGGTGTGTGTTTGGTTATCGCTAACCTTATTATATCATTAACTTTATTGTTTATGTTAATTTCACTAGTAAGGTGTGTGATTGGTTATCGCTAACCTTATTATATCATTAACTTTATTGTAAATGTTAATTTCACTAGTAAGGTGTGTGATTGGTTATTGCTAACCTTATTACATCATTAACTTTATTGTAAATGTTAATTTCACTAGTATGGTGTGTGATTGGTTATCGCTAACCTTATTATATCATTAACTTTATTGTAAATGTTAATTTCACTGGTAAGGTGTGTGATTGGTTATTGCTAACCTTATTACATCATTTACTTTATTGTAAATGTTAATTTCACTAGTAAGGTGTGTGATTGGTTATCGCTAACCTTATTATATCATTAACTTTATTGTAAATGTTAATTTCTCTAGTAAGGTGAGTGATTGGTTATCGCTAACCTTATTATATCATTAACGTTATTGTTTATGTTAATTTCACTAGTAAGGTGTGTGATCGGTTATCGCTAACCTTATTATATCATTAACTTTATTGTAAATGTTAATTTCACTAGTAAGGTGTGTGATTGGTTATCGCTAACCTTATTATCTCATTAACTTTATTGTAAATGTTAATTTCACTAGTAAGGTGTGTGATTGGTTATCGCTAACCTTATTATCTCATTAACTTTATTGTAAATGTTAATTTCACTAATAAGGTGTGTGATTGGTTATTGCTAACCTTATTATATCATTAACTTTATTGTAAATGTTAATTTCACTAGTAAGGTGTGTGATTGATTATCGCTAACCTTATTATATCATTAACTTTATTGTAAATGTTAATTTCACTAGTAAGTTGTGTGATTGGTTATTGCTAACCTTATTATATCATTAACTTTATTGCAAATGTTAATTTCACTAGTAAGGTGTGTGATTGGTTATTGTCAACCTTTTTATATCATTAACTTTATTGTATATGTTAATTTCTCTAGTAAGGTATGTGATTGGTTATCGCTTAACTTATTATATCATTAACTTTACTGAAAATGTTAATTTCACTAGTAAGGTGTGTGATTGGTTATCGCTAACCTTATTATATCATTAACTTTATTGTAAATGTTAATTTCACTAGTAAGGTGTGTGATTAGTTATTGCTAAGGTATGTGATTGATTATTGATAACTATTTGACACTTACTTTGTTGTATATACTGACTTATTTGAAAGTGTTAGGTGTTTGATAGAATGTTACCATATTATATCACTAACTCTGTTGTTAATTTCACTTGTAAGCTGTTTGATGCTTTATAAATATATTTTGTAAGCTTTTAACACATTTTTCATGTTTAACACTGATACAATTATGTTATGTTAATTGTAGGGTGTGGGTTTGAATACCACAGGACTTCTGGTGTAAGTATTTTTCACTAGTAAGGTGTGTGATTGGTTATTGCTAACTTTATGGTGCAAGAAATTAACACTAATGAAGGTTGTGATTCAATATACCTTACTTTATTTTGCAAGTATATTTCACTCGTTTGGTTTGAAATGGAAGGGAAATTACTTTTGTTTTAGATGTATTAAAAGTTTTGTCTTATTTATTCCAGAAGAGAAAGAAAAATAAATAGCTGTGTTTACAAATGTCAATGCACTCTTTAACTTGAATAACAAGTGTTCAAGAGTCTTCTTTAATTTTCATGCACAATATTTGTATCATATTTTTCCAAAATACACCCATGCTGTCTGGTCAGAGGAGTTAACATGTAACTCTCCTAGAAAGAAATTGTTGCACAGTAAACCTGATGTTGATTGAGCTATATGCATTAACTAAGGTAATCTAAAAACAACCACTTTTTGATCAGATATATTCACACTACAAAGTCTAGAGCTCAGTGATTGAGATTTAAACTTTCGAAAGAAAAAAAAATCTTCTACCAAAAAATAACAACATAGATTTTGAAGTAAAGTAGAGCTAGATTACTGATAGCTTCCCATCCCTGCTCTTAATTGTAGAGCAAAGAAGAACATTAAAATAGGAGATATTACAGACTGTCGAAAGGGGTTCACTTTGCAAACAACAATCTTAACTTAGAGTGAGATGTGGGTTTTTTTATATACCATTGCCACATAGGTCTTCAGAAATGTTTACCTTCCTTATGAGTATTGACAAATGCACCATTTCTGTCAAGCAAAAATGGTTCGAGCGAGAGGTAAACAAACATTAAAAAGATTTATATAGTGAATCTTGCCCAATTTGTTAATGATAATGAAAATACTCACAGTGTCTGCCATACTGTACTGCAGAATAGCAAATGGAAGTATTTCTGCCTGGAGTTGATATTGTGTATTTTTTAGTTGTCATGTGACGATAGCAAAGCGCATGAGATCCAATTCCTATTTTTATTCATACAGCAGACATGCACTAAGGCTCACTTCACACTTGTTCACGTAAACACAGGGTTTGAGCAACTTTTAAGTAATGAAATTGAAAAAGGGTCTTTGGTTAAAGCCATACTTACGCTCATTTACACTTAAGTTGTTAGTTCTAGAATAATTGCCAATTAACTTTAAAGTATTTTAAATTCCCTTTAACAGATGAACTGCTAACAAGTTCACATGATGCTTTTAAAAGAGTGAATACGATAAGATTTGTTTACAATTAGCAAAAAAACATGGTCAGCCGAGAAACATACGGAAACAATGAAACCCGAGATACTCTCCATTTTGGATGTTCACTTTTTTGGTCTTTGATAAATAACAGTATTTTTATGTGTTTGATATGATTTTTCTAACCAGGTGATCGCCACTCAGTAATCCAAGGGCTCATCGCTAATTAAGATTTACTCAAATGTAAAAAATGAAATTAAATTGGTCCCGGGACATTTTTAGTTATATAACAAGGACCGATAAAATCAGCATTTCTTTTCCTTATATGTTTGGTACCCTAAAACAGACGCATTCCGAATCAAATTTGCTGACCATTTTCCCCAAATTTCAAATAAGAATTTCCTAAAAAGACTTGAACGATTCAATGGTTAAAAACAAGTCTCCAAACATCAAATACAAAATGAAAAAGCTTAAATGATTTGCGACAACTTTTTCAAACAAGGGGATTACCGGATCAATTCTCACAATTTAAAAAAGGGGGGGGGGCTGAAAAGGCAACTTCCCAATGAATTAGAAATTTCTTTAAAATTATGCAATTTTCCCAAAAACTCACATTGTCTTTTTGGTTTCCAAATTCAATTATGAATTATCAGGCCTAAACCTCTTCCCAATTCAAGGAAAAAAGCCTTGTGTATTATTCAAATGTAATTTCATATGTTCAAACCAGATGTAAATTGGAAAAAAAATGGTACATGTACTGTATTTTAATGCTGCTTTTACTTATTTCTTTTTAAGTTGGATTTTTGAAATTTCCACGCTAAATATTAAACAAAATTTATTAGGTGCACTTAATTCTCGTTTATTTTTTGGACCTTTGGAAAGTGCAAGCAAAATTCAAAATTTGGCTCTTAACATAGGTGGCCTCCACGTGGCTTGAGCTGGGCAATATTCTAACTTGAAAGTGAAATCAAAGACTGGTTTCACTGAATATTGGCAAACAACCTTTGATTTATGAACTTTTTTAATGACTGCAAAGACTTGTATATAATCACAAATAACCCCTTTAGATGATATTGCTTACAACAATTATTCAAAATGTGGCCCTGGAAATTAGTGTGATTACCTAGAATGAAAACAAACTGAAATGAAGGACATTTGCTAGGATATATTGCTAGGACATTAACATGAAAGCACAAATATTCCCATTAGTATTTCTATTTGAAGGGGCCTCCGTGGCCTAGTGGTTAGAGTACAGAACTTGAAATCACATGGCCCCTCTCCGCGTGGGTTCAAATCCTGAGAGGGATATGGATTTTCATGAGAGGCAGTCTCCCGACTGACTTACGGAATGCCGATGGTTCTACCCGCCTTGACCAGCCCTTATGGGCAGTTAAGTATGGGGTCTTCCTCCATCATTAAGAGTCGGGCATCGCTACATAACTGAAATAATGTTGATGTGATGTAAAACCCATATAAAAAAAAAAAAATTTCTATTTGATTTGTTCCTTTGGATGTATTATTGTTTCAGATGCCTATTGGTTGATATAATATATGCTTTCTATTTGATGGGGGTTAATATTTCAAATTTTTACACAAAGATGCCATGCTTGCTTTCGCCTTTCATTACTTATTAAACCATTCTCTTGTATTATTTTTCTTCTTAACATTGCTAAATTTGCACCAAAGCCTTGAATGTAGTCATAAATTAGATTATACCTTTTCATGTTTTGCTTTCAAGCTATTCTCGGATATTTTACAAACGGAAAGCAGCGTTTCACAGATGGAAAGCGGGTGACCCTTCCTTGTTCAGGATTCCTACCACTTACTGTAGTGCAATTTCAAGTGATCAACTTACTTGTCAAGTCTTCAAAACATGTTTGATCCCCTTAGATATATTGATCAAATGCAAAAAAAACCTTTTGTCTGCATTCATTTTGCTTTTGATCAATCCACATTTTTTAATTTATTATGCGGTAGGTTGATTTTTTTCTGATGATAATGTTAGGTTTTGTTTGTTTGTTTGTCCTTTATTACAGCGTATAATTGTGCAATTAAAAGTTTTTGTAAAACAGGTTTTGTTTCATTTCACCTCTTTCTGGATAACAATCAAATACCTGTGTACGGGTATGGTATGTTGGTGGGATTTTGATTCGATTTGACAAATTATGCCACCCCCTAAAGCACCTTATGACAATTGACACATTGTTCGATACAATTAACTCCTGATTGCAAGAAGAATCTGTTTTAAGCAGTCTAACAAAACGCCTCTCACCGTTAATGAATATCAATCCAGCTAGTTGACAGTTATTATTGCTGATAATTTATGATACTTGTTGCCAATTGATCATAATCAAACGTCCTAAACCATCGGAATGGCAAGCACCTGTCGCATCTTTGTGATCCTTGGTCAAACTAATATGTAAAATAATAGTAACCAAATATTTCACTAACGATGTATTTATTTTATTTTGTTGCATGTTTTAAATATGTTTTTCTTGTTCTACCCTTTGATGTGTAACATGTTGATAAAAGGAAAACAACAGAAATTTGGAACACTTAAAAGAGTTGATAAAAGGAAAACAACAGAAATTTGGAACACTTAAAAGATTGGCACATTCTTATGGGTCATAATTTCAAAGGGACTAATTCAACAAAAAAATATCCCAATTATTCAATTGCTAGACTTCAGTCTGATAGCTCAAGTGGTAGAGCGTCTTGGTATTTCTGAGGAGGCTCTGGGTTCAAATCCCAGTCAGACTTTCTAGCTTGTTTGATTTGGTTTATTTGCTCTAGATTTAAAACCTAGTTTGTTTAAACTATAACTTGTTGAGCTATAAAAGATAATGTGCATAAATTTATACAAATGTGTATAGGGGAAGGTGGCTGTGAGATTTTGATTGAGGATGGTGGCTATGTGTTGTTTGGCTGTATCCTTAAATGTCATTGACACATTTAAATGAGCTGTATACAGCGTCTTAATACTTATTTATAAAACTGTTTTGCTTGTGGTTATTCTTTCCCAAAGGACATAAATAAAACGATACACATATTCTGCATTTTGCTAGAATGCATGTTTACTTCAATATTGTTATTTAAATCCGGATTAATCGAAAAGAAAGAGTTTATTGCATTATGATAATTAAGGGCATTTCGAAAGAACATTCCATTTGGAATGAAGTACGTATGTCAAACATTGGATATGATCTGATTTATTCAGAAATACAGGCCATTTCTTCTGCTGAAAGTATACGATAAATATGTCTGTTTTAGATGCTGCTACGACTCTGATGGTCTGTTTGATGTAACAAGACATGATGAACATTCAACCCAAAGCTACTCCATGTGAAATGTATCAATTACAGATTTTCATCCACAATAACCAAATTTGAATATTGAAATGTTTTATTATATCGTAGCCTTCTTCGATAGAAATCAATTTTAATGTGTTTAATCGAGAGCGTGATGAAAGAACTACAAAACATTTGAGCTCAAGTGGTGTCACGGTAACTAGTTAAGATAGCTGAACCATAAAAAGGTACCAGTTAATAGTGTTTCTCGTTTTTCGAATAGTTGTCTGAAAAAGTCAAAATCTACCATCGCCTACCCGTTAGTAATAATTTAAAACCGATTAAATGGAGAGAAAATTGAAACTGCTTCAGAATTGGCTCGTTCCTGTTCTGTTCCGCCAATGCCCGCAATTGGTGAATTTTTACATAGTGGCGATATCTTAACCAGCTTTTGTGACACCACTAGACCCTGTACATTCGTTAGTGCTAACATTACTCTTTCAATTAAAAACTGCTTCAAACGATTTCTATAGGGGAAGGCTATAGTAGATTTGCGATTTTTGAGGCAATAATTCCGTTATGTTCCAACAATTCCTGCAATTGGCACATTTTTACATGGCGGCGCTATCTTAACCAGCTTTTGTAACACCATAAGACCCTGTCCACCTTTTAGCCTTAACATCACTTCTTGGATTAAGAATGTTTTAAATGATTTCTATTGGGGGAGACTATAGTATATTTGAGGTTTTAAGGTAAGCATTTCGTTATACTCCGCCGAAATCCGCAACTGGTACATTTTTAAATGGTGGCGCTTTCTTAACCAGCTTTTGTGACACCACTAGACCCTGTCCAATCTTTAGTGCTAACATTACTCTTTCAATTAAAACTATTTCAAACGATTTCTATTGGGGAAGGCTATAGTAGATTTGAGTGTATTGAAGGCAAGTATTCCCTTATATCGAGGCAATATCTGCAATTGGTACATTTTTACGTGGCGGCGCTATCTTAACCAGCTTTTGTGACACCACTAGACCCTGTCCATTCTTTAGTGCTTATATTACCCTTTCAATTAAAACTATTACAAACGATTTCTATTGGGGAAGGCTATAGTACATTTGAGGTTATTCAGGGAAGTTTTACGTTAGTTTCGGCCAAAATCCGCAATTGGTCCATTTTTACAGGGTGGCGCTATCTTAACCAGCATTTGTGACACCACTAGACCCTGTCCATTCTTTAGTGTTATCATTTTTCTTTCAATCAAAACTATTTCAAACGATTTCTATTGGGGAAGGCTATAGTAGATTTGAGTGTTTTTAAGGCAAGTTTTCTGTTAAATTGAGCCAATATATGCAGTTGGTACATTTTTACATGGCGGCGCTATCTAAACCAGCTTTTGTGACACCACTAGACCCTGTCCATTCTTTAGTGATACCATTCCTCTTTCAATTTAACCTATTTCAAACGATTTCTATTGGGGAAGGCTATAGTAGATTTGAGGTTTTTCAGGGAACTATTCCGTACGTTTCAGCCAATATCCCAAATTGGTCCTTTTTTACAAGGTGGCGTTATCTTAACCGGCTTTTGTGACACCACTAGACCCTGTCCATTCTTTAGTGTTATCATGTTTCTTTCAATCAAAACTATTTCAAACGATTTCTATTGGGGAAGGCTATAGTAGATTTGAGTTTTTTTAAGGCAAGTTTTCTGTTAAATTGAGCCAATATCTGCAGTTGGTACATTTTTACATGGCGGCGCTATCTAAACCAGCGTTTGTGACACCAAAAGGCCCTGTCCATTCTTTAGTGCTACCATTCCTCTTTCAATTTAACCTATTTCAAACGATTTCTATTGGGGGAGGCTATAGTAGATTTGAGGTTTTTCAGGGAACTATTCCTTACGTTTCAGCCAATATCCGAAATTGGTCCTTTTTTACAAGGTGGCGCTATCTTAACCAGCTTTTGTAACACCGCTAGACCCTGTCCATTCTTTAGTGTTATCATGTTTCTTTCAATCAAAACTATTTCAAACGATTTCTATTGGGGAAGGCTATAGTAGATTTGAGTGTTTTTAAGGCAAGTTTTCTGTTAAATTGAGCCAATATCTGCAGTTGGTACATTTTTACGTGGCGGCGCTATCTAAACCAGCTTTTGTGACACCACTAGACCCTGTCCATTCTTTAGTGCTACCATTTTCCTTTCAATTTAACCTATTTCAAACGATTTATATTGGGGAAGGCTATACTAGATTTGAGGTTTTTCAAGCAAATATTCCGTTATGTTCCGCCGATATCCACATCTGGTATATTTTTACATGGCGGCGCTATCTTAACCAGCTTTTGTGACACCACCTGACCCTGTCCATTTTTCTTTCAATTAAAACTATTCCAAACGATTTCTATTGGGGAAGGCCATATTAGATTTGAGTTTATTTAAGGGAAGTATTCCGTTATATTGAGCTAATATCTGCAATTGGTACATTTTACATGGGTGCGCTATCTTTACCAGCTTTTGTGACACCATTGGACCCTGTCCATTCTTTAGTGCTATCATTTTCCTTTCAATCAAAACTATTTCAAACGATTTCTATTGGGGAAGGCTATATTAGATTTGAGTTTTTTCAGGCAAGTAATTCGTTATATTCCGCCGAGATCCGCAACTGGTACATTTTTACATGGTGGCGCTATCTTAACCAGCTTTTGTGACACCACCGGACCCTGTCCACTTTTTAGCCCTAACATTACTCTTTCGATTAAACTTGTTTCAAACGATTTCTATTGGGGAAGGCTATAGTAGATTTGAGATAATCCAGGCAATTTTTCCGTTATGTTGAGCCAATAACCGCATTTGGTACATTTTTACATGGCGGTGCTATCTTAACCAGCTGTTGTGACACCACTGGACCCTTTCCACTTTTTAGCCCTAACATTAATTAGATTAAACTTGTTTCAAACAATTTTTATTGGGGAAGGCTATAGTAGATTAGGGTTTTTTCAGTTAAGTATTCCGTTATGTTCAGCCAACATCCGCAATTGGTACATTTTTACATGGCGTGGTGCTATCATTTCCAGCTTTTGTGACACCAATGGACTCTTTATCTGTAGCCATTACATTACTCTTTATAATAAACCTGTTTCATTTAAATATATTGGGGAAGGCTTGTATATATTTTTGATTTTTTAGGCTTACATTTTGCTTCAACTGTGAAACTATATGTGTGCTTTTCAAGATGCCGCGGTAGGTTTTACCGATTGATTTCCATTGGAAGACAATTTATTCTAGTATTTAAAAAATATATAAATATGTGGACTTGAAAAAAATCGAAATGTTTTTGTAGAAAGTATTTTGATTAAGCACTTTTTCCTCATTTGAATAGAGTGTTATTTGCGTTTGTCGTTGGCTGTTAGTCTCATACCCTTCCATTGGCTGCTTTGAAAACTGTTTGCTTGGAGGATGGTGTCAATCTTATTATCTTATCTGGATACCTCGTTTAAAACCTTAGCAGATAAAGGAAAATGTGTTTTTATATGTTATTACTTGAATTAAGAATCATTTAAGTCTTTTAACTGCCTTTGGTAAGTGTTGTTGGTTAGATGTTTTTCGATGAAATGGCTGCTAAGAGGTTGGAAGTTAACAAACAGGAAATGTGTCGAAAGATGGTTACTGGTAAGTGGTTGCTGGAAAGTGGCCGCTAGATTATCTTTGGCGTTTACAACAACGAATTTCCCCACATAAACAAAGGTAAGAGAATAGTTAGTCAAATTGTCAATAATAGGCCATTGAAGACCGTGTCATTTGCGTTTCCTTGTTGCCAAGGAATTCATTAACTATAATAGATTACTACATGTTTTCTCACATTGTCTGTTTGTTGATTAGTATACGTTTAACCTAAATAAATCGAGCGAGTATATTTATACTCCACTTCCTGGTTTCACAAACCTGGCCTGCTTAACAAGGACGTTCGCTTAACAACAATTTAAATCTATAATAATCTAGAAACCAAGCCAACCGATCTTATTTAATTCACTACGGCATCGTTTCTCATGTTTTTGCCAGTATATCGATGCAATTCCGAGGGGGTTTGTGCAAAATATATTACATAAATCTGTTATTTTAAGATGGGGGTTAGTTAAATCTGTCAGATTGGAATTCAACTGCCTTCTGTAATTGCTTCCTACTGTCACCTGAACCAGCTTATAAGAGATTATGAGTCAAATTCCAGTCTCAATATGCAAATGGCAATGTTTTCACCTGTCATTAAACTGTTTTTGTCAGAAAACATGATAATAAACGCTGATTCAGATGGGACCGATTTTTATCAGGACATCTGTCCTGAATGTTCATTGTTCTTCAGGGGCCAGTTTCATTAACGATCTTAAGTGCAAATTCCCTCTATAGTCAGATTTTCACTCTCAGGGGCGTTTCATCAATTTTCGCTCTTAGAAGATAAGAGCGAAAATCGCTCTTAACTCAAACACCAATTAAATTGGCGGCTGGCCTGGATCCAACCTGTTTGCATAAGCATGAAGTCAGTTCCAATACTTCATTGCCTCTTTATGTTAATAATATGATAGAAATTTCCGAAGAGTTCAAATTGCTTACTTATAATGAGAAATTTATCCTTTACCAATGGTTTCCAAATTCTTCTGCACCAGATGTTCCAGAGAGAGGTTTAATGGATTAAGGGGTAAGGTCATCATCTGAGTGCCAAGCAAAATCTACTCTTATTGGACTTATACTGAAAAACTCTTTTTTATTTATTTTTTTCATGTCTTTTTAGGTATGAGTTCGGTATTTATGAATGGTGATGGGCCCCAATTAGGGCCTCTATCAACTGGAACAGAAATGTTAAATGAAGGTTCGTTCATTTTGATTATACTGAGTTAACCGCTTTGTCAACACTTATCACGTTATCTAAAGGCTTGCCTGGAATCACCAGTTCTGAGCTAGGGATTTTAAGTGTCTTGCCAAAGGACACTCCTAGATAACCAGGAGTATTGATGGGACTTGAACTCGGGACCGCGGAGCTCTCAGTCCACCATCTAAACCACTTGGCCAAGGTGATGAAGGTTAAAAAATCACAATGTTTTAGCTTTATGTGTCAATATCATTCCCCATCAATTTGAATTTCAATACTGGTTTTGACTTTTATTTGAAAATAGTATGAAGTACAAGAACTAGTAATTTTCTATCATACTTTAAAGAAATATTTGATATTAGCTCTTATAGTGCTGGAACTACCAAAGTAAATTGGCTGCTGGCTTGGATCCAACCTGTTAGCTTCTCTGAGTATCTTTCATTATCAAAGAGTTGTAACAACATTTCATATCAATTTTCATGCATAGGAAAGATGAAACCCCCGGGGAAGCTGTCACTCACGACGCCCGGGACTTTTGTGGACTTGAAGAAGAAGTCGAAGGTTTTCTCCGAGGGCCCCAATCCCCCGCCCTTATCTCCTATATCTCACACGGAGACAGATTTGACGACCCCAGACCTCAACTACATCAAACAACAATCCCTCCTCCCTCTGGATAAAACTTACACAGATGGGTATGTCATGACAAATCATACTACACTTTACAGGGCTATTTTTATGCTATATGTTACCAGGGGCCTATGAAAGGCACCTTACCAATTGAAATTTTCTTTAAGATTACAGTTTTCCCAAATATTTAACCCTTTCCCAAACAATAACAACATTTGACCACTTTGTTGCAGACGACTCTAGAAAACGTGGGAAAAGGACAAATTGCTTGTGACGAGCAGTTTTTCCTTTTCCCACAATGTTTTCTGTCCTATTAGAAGACTATTTTTCAGTTACTCCACATTTTGGAATGTCGTCTGCAAACTCTTTCAATTTGGGCCAGTGGAAAATTTGCTGTTTGGTATAGGGTTAAGTCATAGCAGCTTTTGGGTTTCCCAATTCAACAATCTTGGGGATAAAATTTCCCACGATCAATACTTACAGATCAATACTTACAGGCGTAGGTTTCTTTCCAATGTAAGGAAGAAAAAGCCCCTCTTCACCCACTTTAGAGCAAACTACCATAGTTCCCTTACATCTTTAATGAAAAGCTTACCTCATAAAACGCTCTTTTCACAGTGTTTGACATTATTGATAAGCAGATCCCAATTAGAGGGAAATATTTTTGAGGACTAGGATTCTTTCAAATTCAAATAACGCAAATATATTTGATTAATGACCATATACATCATTAAAACCAACAGAGACTTAGCCCATGATGGGTTTTTCTCTTTTTGTCACAACAATTTAAAATCAAATGGATTTGCATTTGAATCACAGAGCATTGTGGCGTAGCTTGCTTATTAAATATTGACTGTGGAGGACATTGGTCAAGCGGTAGAGCGTCTGCCTCGGGACACGAGGGTTGTGGGTTCAAATCTGAGAGAAGCATGGCCTTGCAACCTTTTGTTAGTCCTCATTTAGTGTGAGTACTGGTTATGTATCCAGGAAGTAGAATGGAAAGTGATTCATCTAAGTTATAAGACATTATTTCACAATTGATTAAAATCAAATAAGTTTAACTATTTACCAAGCAATAACAAGATTTAACCACTTTGTTATAGACGACTCTGGAAAACATTGTTGGAAAAGGAGAAATTGCTCGTAACGAGAAATCTTTCCTTTCCCACAATGTTTTCTGTCCTATCAGAGGATTATTTTCCAATTTCATCACATTTTGAAATGCCGTCTGCAAACTCTTTCAATTTGGGACAGTCTAATATTTGGCGTTTGGTAGAGGGTTCAACTTATATTGACCATTTATATATGTCAGTTTGGTGAAACAAACGGAAAAAGAAGGTGTGGTGGAACTGGCTGAAAATCTGCAGAAGATCAAGCATTTCCCAACTGGGGCCATTATTGAAGAGGTATGTTTATTAAAATCCCCGACTAGTCTATTTTTATGTGAGTGAACATTTGAAATCGTAATTAACAAATAACCATAGGTGAAGTTACCGACAATGTACTCAATCTACTCGTGTTATGTCCTGTGATGTGTCACAACATGGAAGTAAGTTTACGATCTTAAAACATTGGATACAATTAGGAACAATATTGATTTTTTGTGTCCATTGTTCAAGCCAAAAACTAATGCGAAAGAAGTCAATGTTCCTGTTCGTTGACAGCCACAAATTGATTATAAAAAAAAAAAAAAAAAAAAAAAAATATGATTTACAATTATTCCCTTAATTTCAAGTTTTAAATCAAGATAAATGATGTGCTAAATAAAACATCTTTTCTTTTGTAATGATGTAAACGTTTCATTGAAAAATAGTCAGAATATGCAGTGATTTCTTATTAATTTTCGGAATGGGTCCGGTACCGGACAAATTGGGAAAAATCATGGCGTTTTTCCTACAATTGGGGCTATTCAGGAATAACTTAATTCAAACATAGGCTTTATAGACAATAATAATCTGTTAATTTGATTGTTAATGGGTCTGTTTTACAGTACCAAACATGTTAAGAAAGACATTGCTGGCATGATCTTCTAGAATTGTCTGGAATTCGGTGATTTTTTCCTTTATATGTTAAGTACAGTAAAACATACCTTTTCCCAATCAAATTGACTAACCATTTGACCCAATTTCCCAATGAAAAAAGCTCCCTAAGTGACTGATTCAACGAATTAGAAATTTGTCTAAAAAATGCAAATACTACATGAAGAAAATTAAACTTCCTTAAATTTATTTTTTTTTGGCACTACACCCATTCCCAAAACTTGAAAAAAAAATATCTGGAAATGCACTGTTTACAATGATCCATAGTACGTCTGTCAAAAGTGTTTAATAATGCACATGTGCATTTTTATTTGTCGGTTATCATTTGTATGTACCATTGTAGGCTCCATTCACTTCTTCCATACTGGTTTATCAGATTGTAATTGTGCATTCATCCATCAATTTTGCAGAGAACTTACTTTTATCCTGATTTTATACCAAATCTCCAATTCTGTTCATTGGGCTAACACTGACGAGGTTGCATTCCTTCCTGTTAGAAACAATCTGTCTAACCAGGACTTTCAGGGTCTTCCTTGTCTCTTCGCACCAGGTAAAAGAGATATACACAATCAATGTCATCTGCTGAAAAGATGTTGTAAAGATAAAAAAAAAGCTCTAACAAGCTAAATTATATAACTGAACTGATCCTAAAGCTACCTCGAAATGGTTAAAGGCAACTCTTCTTTTGTAGCAACTGTTTTGAAATCTCTCTATTATGGGAAAGGAAAAAAGTTGATACCGATTTTTCTATTTTTATTTCCTTAGGGTTTTGTCCCGACAGATGACAAATATACAGAAAAATTTCGTTACGTGGTTGAGAAGAATCTAGCAAAAGGATCTTTTGGCACAACTGCCTTATGCATGGGCTCTTGGAAACGCTTTATCCGTAAAAAGGTAGGTCTCTTAATTTGATTGATAGGGCCTAGAAAAATAAATTGTTTGTTTAGGGTAACATCTTCAAAATCAGTAGGTAGCGTAGGTAGGGATTTTTTAAAAAATTTTAAGCTTTAGGTTTACATGCCGTTTCTTTATTAAAGAAAATAGTTTAACAGTACATAGAACTGTCTTCTGACACGGACCCGCATCCATCAAAATGCATTTTCAGAAGTTGTTGAATTTAAGCGCTGATAGAAGACAAGAATAAACATGCATTTGTCAGATGTTGTCAGTCTATTCAACTCGTAAACTGGCCTGTTGGAAATGGTAGAGGAGTTTAAAATGGATATGTTAAAAATACGGTGCCAGTTGATTTCTTCTTCCAATGGTCAAATAAAATCTTAAGGGTAGGCAGGTTTGGCTAGGTAGGGTTGGGTTGTCCTAAACAAACAACTTTTGTTTTAGGCCTAGTATATATTTGATCTTGATAGTACTAAGTAGATGTTTAAACCTTAGAATGCTGGTCAATTTCTGATAATAGATTTCTGTGTCGTCTGCTTTCAAAAACCTTAAATATCTTCTTATTTTTGTTGAGGAAATATACTTTGAGTAGTTAAAAGGTTGGATCACAACCCAGCAGCCAATTTACTTTGCGGCTAGCTTAGATCTAACCTGTTTGCATAAACATAAAGTTGGTTCCATCACTATTAGGGTTAGAGAAGAAGCCTTTTTCCCTTCTTTTGAATTGTGGGCCCCAGGCTCAATTTGGTTCCAGTTCCAGCCCTGCTGATATCAGACCTCTGCTTACATGATTCCAGGAAATCCATAAAATAAGTGACAAATTCTAGACACAATTATAAACCCAACAAAAAAAATCAACAACAATTCATATTCCAATATTTTTTTAGCAATCGCACTCAAACAAAAGTATCAGGAACAAAAGTATCAGTATCAGGTTTGATTTCTAGTTATTAATTAAACATGAACAATGTACATTTACGTGTAATGTATAGCTAGAATAATTCAGATGCCACTGGAGAAAAAATTCAACATAATTATGAAGATATTAACAAGGGGAACAAATAATCGTATCAAAAAAGGAGAGCTTGAGGAAATGTTTGAATGGATCTTTGACTTCGAGCATGAATGACTTCGAGCATGAACCTTTTCACTACCTATAGCTCCAGATATACAGACTTAAGCACCTTATATACCATATCCGTAGTTAATGAACAGCGTAATATTGTTGTATGTTAGAAGCATTAAGTACACGTTAGAGTGAAGAAGGTTGGTATATAGTGTATTGTAGACTTGATATTAATATTTATGAAATGACGTCATTTGAGTGTCTGTTGCAGGCGGTGCAGGGGCAAATCCTGTCTTTCTCCCATTTTTTCCATATTTTCCCTTGGTATATAAGAAAATAACTAGTGAAAAGGTTAAAGTGATCCGAACCTTTCTCTAAACTTACTTTTATAGGAAACTATTTAACCCATTACCAAACAATGACGACATTTCAACAGTTTGTTGCAAAGACTTTGGAAAACATTGTGGGAAAAGGAGAAATTGTTCTTCACAAGTAATTTGTCCTTTTCCCATAATGATTTCTGACTTTTCAGAAGATTATTTTTTCAACTTTAATCAAATTTTGAAATGTCGTCTGTAAACTCTTTCAGTTTGGGACAGTAAAAAATTTGGGGCTTGGTAATTGTTAACTTTGAAAGGAAATGACTGTGTTCTCCTGTTTAGATTAAAAAGGCTAACTTCCGAAGCTCGGAGGTGGTTGTACCAGCCAACCTGAACCATGTGAACGTGACCAAGCTGTACGGCCTGATACTTCGTCAGAAGGATGATGGGGATCAGACAGTGGAGCTGATGATTGAATTTGCTGGTATGTCTGATCTGTGTCAAACTCTTCACAAATCTGTCCAACACTTGCAAAATGTACAACAATTCTGTCCAACCCATCCAAAATCTTTAGCAAGTCTGTCCAACACTTCACAAATTTTCAGAAAATCTGTCCAACCCTTCGCAAATTTTCAGCAAATCTGTCCAACCCTTCTAAAATCTTAAGCAAGTCTGTCCAACCATTCAAAAATCTTAAGCAAATCTGTTCAACCCTTCAAAAATCCTAAGCAAATCTGTCCAACCTTTTCCAAATCCTCAGCAAACTGACCTACCTTTCCAAAATATTCAGTAAATTTATCCAACCCTTCCAAAATCTTAAGCAAGTCTGTCCAATCCTTCTGAAATCTTCAGTAAGTCTGTCCAACCATTCCAAAATCTATAGCAAGTCTGTCCAACCATTCAAAAATCTTAAGCAAATCTGTTCAACCCTTCCAAAATCTTAAGCAAATCTGTCCAACCCTTCACAAATCTTCAGCAAATCTGTCCAACCCTTCACAAATCTTTAACAAATCTGTCCAACCTTTCCCAAATCCTCAGCAAACTGACCTACCTTTCCAAAATATTCAGTAAATTTATCCAACCCTTCCAAAATCTCGAGCAAGTCTGTCCAATCGTTCTGGAATCTTCAGCAAGTCTGTCCAACCCTTCCAAAATATTTAGCAAATCCGTCCAACCCTTCCAAAATATTAAGCAAATCCGTCCAACCCTTTCCGAAATCCTTAGCAAATCTGTCCAACACTTCCGAAATCTTAAGCAAATCTGTCTATCACATCCAAAATCTTAAGCAAATTAGTCCAACCCTTTCAAAGTCTTTAGCAAATCTGTCGAACCTGTCACATCTTTAGCAAATCTGTCAAACATTTCCCATATTTTTAACAAATCTGTCCATCTCTTCACGAATCTTCAGCAAATCTATCCAACTCTTCACAAATCTTTCGCAAATCTGTCCATCACATCCAAAATCTTCAGCAAATCTGTCCAACTCTTCACAAATCTTCAGCAAATCTATCCAACTCTTCACCAATCTTTAGCAAATCTGTTCATCACATCCCAAATCTTCAGCAAATCTGTCAAAATCTTCCCAAATCTTCAGCAATTCTATCAAACTCTTCACAAATCTTTAGCAAATCTGTCCATCACATCCAAAATCTTCAGCAAATCTTCAGCAAATCTTCACAAATCTTCAGCAAATCTATCCTACTCTTTAAAAATCTTTAGCAAATCTGTCCATCACATCCAAAATCTTCAACAAATCTGTCCAACCCATCCCAAATCTTCAGCAAATTAGTCCAACTCTTTCAAAATCTTAAGCAAATCTGTCGAACCTGTCCCAAATCTATAGCAAATCTGTTGAACCTTTCCCAAATTTTTAGCAAATCTGTCCATCCCCTCCAAAATCTTCAGCAAATCTGTCCAACTCATCCCAAATCTTCAGCAAATTTGTCCAACCCTTTCAAAAACTTTAGCAAACTTGTCGAACCTTTCCCAAATCTTTAGCAAATCTGTCCATCCCTTCCAAAATCTTCAGCAAATCTAACCAACCCTTCCAAGATTATTAGCAAAATGTTTTTTTATCTTTGACATTCAATATGTTTGAGTGGTTTCCCTTTCAACTCACATTGTTATCGTTGATTTGATTTGATTTATTAGTTATATTACAGCCAATGAATTATTTCCTGACAAACACTGATGACCTTCAGCATCTTTGGATAGTTCAAGGATAAACTCATTCTGGGTCTGGAGCTTTTCGTTTTAATGCTAATTTCTCCCTTCCAAACCGATGTACAGTTGAGCCTCGTTTATCCGAACACTTTCGTTCCCAGGAGTAATGTTCGTATTAACGAATAATCCGGAACAAACAATCGGCGAGTTTCAAGTGAAATGTCTACCTATACACCGTTTTTCATAATAATTACTATGAAGTAAAAAAAACTTATTAGTTGAAAATGATTGCCAGACATTGTCTACTGATCGCTGTCAATGCAGGGAAATAACACCTTTTACAAACTCGACTTTCTGCAGGACTTTCTGCACGCGACGATAATTACAATTCGGTTAGGCCAGTTAACTGATTAAATGACAGATTTACAAACAATCAACACCTTTCATTACACTACACTTGGTGACATTTTATGATCGCATGCACGCGAATTTGCCAAAGGTGTGAATGTAACCGGATTAGTTGTACGCATATACTATTAGAAGTTAGGCTTGGTACACGACATTTATTGTCCGGATCCGGAACGGGGATTTTCCGGATTAAACAGTGGAATTAATGAAGGTAAGGACCGTTCCCTACAAACTCTGTTAGGATGGGGAATAATACTGATTAATGACATTCGGACTATTGAGGCTCGAATGTATACGGACAACACTCAAAGAAATCAGACAAAAGAATGAGTTTCAAAATGGCGAATTAATTGTATTTAAACTTCAGCCTATATATTATCTATTTTACAGGGGAAGCACTGAACAGTTTTACCAAGAACAACAGTATTGACACCCCAAAGATATGGGATATTGCAAAACAGACGATGGCTGGACTCAATCATCTACATCTATATGGGATGATACACCTGGATATCAAGCGTGAGTAGTCACAGCAGGGTTTACCTTAACCAGTGATTTTTTGCCTTTTATATTTGATACTGTAAAACGGACCCATTCCCAATCAAATTAGCTGACTGTTTTTCCCAATTTGTCATTAAAGCTTGAATTCGGTTGTTCCTTAAAAATTACTAATTTTAGAGAATAAGGCTGTGATTTTTCCCAATTTGTTTTGTATCGGAACCATTCCCAAAGGTTTTTAAAAAATCGCTGTCGACCCCAACTTGTATAGTAAATGACCCCACGATTTCTTGATTTTCCTAAAATCATTATTTTCCATTCACAATTCCATATATATATATATATATAAGGGGTCAGTAGTCCTGCAAATAAGCATGTATCAAGGGGTTAAGGGAAAACCAAGTAATAGTATGTTATACTTTTGGATAAGGTATTAAAAAGAGTTTCCAGATGATCAGGCAGATAGTAAACCACTTAAATGTTAAGAAAAATAAACCTTTGATTCATTTGATATATAACTAAGAGCTTAAATGATGACCAAAAAATATAATGTTAGCCCCAAAATGTTTATTTAAGAATTTTGAACCTGAAATGAAATGGTTTTCCACATGGTCACTATGTATTAGTGATGCAAAATATATGAATGATGTCTTGAGGGGTAAGTAGAATTCTGGTGACTAAGTTGAGCATGTTAAAAAGCAATTTGTGGCTAAACCCTTTACCAAACGCCAAATTTTTTACTGTTCTTAATTGATAGTTTGCAGTGATGAAGTTGGGAAATAATCTTCTGATAGGGCAGAAAACATTGTGGGAAAAGGAGAGAGCAATTTCTTCTTTTCCCAAAATGTTTTCCAGGATCGTCTGAAACAAGCTGGCCAAATGTCGGTAATGTTAGGTAATGGGTTCAACCGTTATGGATAATTGTTTGTTGCTTTTTTTTTCAGCCGAAAATATCTGCGCCCAGATGAAAGGAAGCAGACTGTTGGTAAAGATTACCGACTTTGGTTCAGCAAAATTGCCTCAGGAAGGCATAACCTTTTTTGGCATGACTCCAGAGTACATGGCCTCCGAAATATGTCAGCTGCTCCTACAGAGAAGGTAATGGATGCCATAGAAATAACAATTAGTTTAAACTCAGTTATTTTAATAATAAATAATATTTGGTTGTTTTCTGAAGGAAGCAGAAAGCATTGATTGTTTTTAATAGTATATGTTATATATGTCCAAATATTGTTATTATCATATTGGGATAGTGTTCATTTACCTACAAAATTTGTTTTTATCACAGTTGGATGATGTTCATTTATGTACCAATTTTGTTTAAATCACAGTTTGAAATAGTTCATTTATGTACACTTTTTTCTTTCACAGTTAGATAGTGTTCATTTATGTACAAATTCTGTTTTTATCACAGTTGGATGATGTTCATTTATGTACAAATTATGGTTTTATCACAGTTGAATAGTATTCATTTATGTACAAATGTTCTTTTTATCACAGAGAGATGAAGTTTGAGAGAGTGATCAAGGAAGGCGATATTACAGGGAAAGTTGATGTGTTTGCCGGGGCCCTAGTGATCATGTTCCTGTACGAGAAGGTACATGTACTACAACGCCTCATCACAGGTGGGAAAACATCATACACTGACACTTCCATCACCCAAAGGATGGATTTGCAAATGGTCCTGATGCAAATGGTATGCAATAGCTGTTACTTCACAGCAATTTTTTTTAAATATATTTTGGGAATTAGTCTGGTACCGGTCAAATTGGGGAAATTCATGGCCTTTTTCTCTTAAATTTGGAATTTTTCAGAAATGAAAAATTCAAAAACAAGCTCTATTGGAAAATTGAAAGAAAAAGTTAATTTGATTGGGAATGGGTCTGTTCAAGGCACCAAACACAAAAAGAAAAAAAAACACTGCTTCTATGTAATCGGACCTGTTTTATTTTATGGATTTTGTGCATTTGAAGCATATATAAGTTATGAATTTATTCTACATTGATTGTGAAACAAGTATGTACAACTTAGATTTATCACTCATGATTCTGCTACCTGAATACACAACCAGTACTCCCGCCAAATGTTGATTAATAGGATGTCTCAAAGAGAATCCTGCTAATCATGTGATTCGAAGCCACAACCCTTGTTTGGAGTTTCCTTCTCACTTTTGCAAGACACTACAGAGCCCTTGCCTAGAACTAGTGAATGCTTGAAAGCCCTATAAATGAAATATTGTTGACATGGTGTGAAGCACCGCATATCACACATTTGGCAAGGATTTATACAGTTCTATACAATTTGTTTCATATATGGAAAATATCCCGATAAACAACACAAACTTTTCAATAAACCTTTTCAATAAACTCGATAAACAAACCAACAAACAAATGTGAAGCACTTACTTACTTTAAAGGGTTTTCCTTGACTCCCAACTTGTAAATCACAGCGGTTGAGTATGGGGGTCTCCCTCCTTCATTAAGTGTCCGGCAGTGCAATTTAACTGAAATAATGTAGACCCAATGTAAAACTTGTATAAATAATAAAGAATTAAAATTTGATTCCAGCTTGCAACTGACCAGGACTTCATATGGCAATCTGTGATTCCAGACAAATGTGATGTTGATATGAGGGACCTGCTTCGACAGATGACCCATTATGATCATCACAGTAGATTCTCTGCACAAGAAGTGATGGATTTTATAGACAGTGAGTACCGTGTTTCATTTTGGAATATTGAGAGGTCCTTTTGGTTGTATTGATAACCACAAACATAGAATAGCTCTACCGAGACTAAGATGTTCTCTCATCTTTTAGAAATCGAATCAGAATATAGCGATGTTACACAATCCTCTATTATTGTACGATACTTAATCAATTCAACTTTATATAATTATGATAAGATATAGTATGTATTTGTACATGTATATGTATTTGTTTTAAGCAATGACATGCTTTGATGTAATATGAACTTTACCTATGCTTGGTGTAATAGCAGTGTGCCTATGAATATCAGCATCTACTTTGTTTTGAGATTAAGGGTCCTGCGTGGCCTAGAGGTTAAAGTAGTGGACTTATAGCTCAAGGGTTATGGGCTTGACCACCACCAATACATCTGGTTTTGTTGGAGTGCCCTTTGGCAAGTCTATTCAGAGCAATTTTCAATTTTGTTAGGGCTTTCTTGGATCCATTAGTACTACGCATAGTTCAAATGGATAAAAGAAAGCCTCAACATAACCGAAAATTGCTTGACACAGGGTTAAACACCATAGAAACAAGGAAACAAATCTTTCGAAATAATTGTTTGTGTCATCTCTGAAGTTTATCATCATACCATTTATTTTAACAGAAAGAGAAAGACGTCGAGAAGAGGTCCTCAAGGAATGTAAAATGAGGTTTGCACAGCAGAGGGAAGAGAAAGAGCGCATGCGCGTACAGGAACCAGTCGTCGGAATTAACCCGGCTGTTTCTGACATTGCGTACAACTGCATGGAGTTGGATAACGGACCAATCCGAACGCAGACGAAGGACAAACTGCGGGAGAAATTGAGGCCGTATGCTGGGAAGGGTAAAGGGAAGTTTGTTAAAGAAGAGACTCCCATGCAGGAAATGATACGCATTAAAGCGGCAAGTAAACGTATGGAGGAGGACGACGAGTTTCTCTCACCGCCAACACCAGTCACAGATGTGTCGGTATCCATGGGAAAACTAAACATGAAGGTAGGTGGGAGGAGGTAGCAGAAAAATGACAGTTTTTGACTGGTTTTGGTGTAGCTAGACTGATTGCAAATTGGTATTTATTAAAAAATCGTGTGACAGATGTGTCTGTATCCATGGGCAAACTGAATCATTCAGTGAATGTGAAGGTAGGTGGGATGCCTAGATGGTGATCATCTTCTCTGTATTTCCAGAATGTTATACCAAGGTTCAATTAAGAGGTGTTTTCATATGCCTTTTACTAACTTCTATAAATGTTGTGGGAATGTTTTCATTAAAATTGTGTCAACCTGGGTGATTCAAATGAGTAGCCAAAATTAGATATTCATAAAATAAGGATTTTATTTTTATTTTTTCATATCTCCATGATAAATGTGCAACATCTTTATCAAAAATTATTTGAATGGATGTTGAGAATAGAATAAAAAATCTTGTTTTATGTAACTCTATGGATGTAAAAATTGTCAACAAATAAGTTAAAATGGACTTCTTGCTTATTGTGATAACTTCAGATGGCGGGTCTCCATGGTCTTGTAGATAGAGTACAGAACTTGAAATCACATGGCTCTTCTTCGCATGGGTTCAAATCTGGTGAAGGTATTTGGATTTTTATGAGAGAAAGTCTCCAGACTGACTTACATATATTGAGTGCGGGGTCTTCTGCCATCATTAAGAGTCGGGCATTGCAACATAAATGAAATAATATTGATGTGATGTAAAACCTATATGAAGATGAGCATTGCTTCTTATTGTGTTTACTACAGAAGGAAGTTAGCACCTCAGAGCGGAAGGCCATAGTGACCCAACCCTTGTCCAAGGAGACCCACCAGGGATATCAACCCAAGATTGGGGCTTCCAGGCCGATTGTGTTGTCCCATGCACAGCCTGTTACACAAACAAGCACCCCAAGATACCATGCCCAACCTACGCCCCAACTTGCATGTGCACCATTTAGCCAGCAGCCCAGGATCCAACAGCCCATTGGGTGTTTTGAATCAAACAGGATATCTGTCATACCAGAGATGCAGACAATTGAGCAAAAGAACCAAGCTCGTCAAGAGTTCCTGGTAAGACTAAAAGCTATTCCTCCTCATCCCAAGTTTTTTTTTCCTTGAATTGGGAAGAGGCCCAAGGCTGTTGAATTTGGGATAGTTTATCGCTTAAATTGCTGAATTGGGAAGCTTAAAAGCTGGTATGACATAGATTTTTGGGATAACTGCATGATTTAAAGTAATTTCCAATTGGGAAGGTGCCTTTTATGGGAGTCTGTTATATAACATAAAAAAGCCCTGATAAACCTCCACCCCTGATTCTAGATTTATGGGCCAGACTGAAAGCAACAGCATACAACATTTCAGTAGTATAATGTGTGTATATATATATATATGTATATAACTCATTGATATAATTTAGAAAAATATCACTGCATATATATATATATATATGCAGTGATATTTTTCTAAATTATATCAATGAGTTTTTTTGTCCAAAACTTAAAAATCAATGGGTTTTTCTATAGAAAAATGATTATAATGAATGAAAGTAATGAGTTTTTTGGATATTATATGAGATTTTTTGGGCCAAAAATTATCACTGTACAGTGGACCCGCGTTAGTCTAAACTTTGTTTATCCGGATTATTCAACATCCAAACAGAATTTCTAGGGAACGGTCCTTACCTTCATTAATTTAACTGTTTAATGCGGAAATCCGCGTTCCGGAACCGGACAAAAAAAATCGGGAACCAACAGTCATTCTTCATAGTTTATGCGTATGGCTAGTCCGGAAACCATTATAATCGTTTATTTTGAGGTTTCAGTTGCGATGAAGGGATCGGTCTACTGTTGTAAATGGCATTCACACGTTTTGCAAACTGGCATGTATGCTTGACCATAACATGTCACCTAGTGTAGTGTACTGGAAGGTGTTGATTGTTTGTTAAACGGTCATTCTGTCAGTTGATTGGTCCTACATAATTGTAATTACGGTCGCACGTCGATAGTTCAGTTTGTAAAAGGTGTTGATTGGCTGCTCAGACAGCGATCAGGAGACAATGTCTGGCAATCATTTTCAATTATTACTCAATCGATATGCTCCTTCAGAGCTATCTTAAGGAAATTAAACTTCTCGAAAAAAATCGCTTCAAATTGTCATTTTTTTTAAATCCTTTTTAACCAAATAAACACTTTATATTTCCCTTCAAAAGAAAAAAAATAAGAATTGTGTGTTTCTAACTTCATAGTAATTATCATGATACACCGACACCGTGTAAAGGTAAACCACTAACCACATTTCGCTGTAACTCGCATATTCTTTATTCCGGAAAATACGTTAATACGAACATTTCGCCTAGGAACGGAAATGTTCGGATAAATGAGGGTCGGCTGTATATGTATAATAAACATTATATATAAAATATATATATATAATTAGAATAAATTGAGGGTCTTGCATGGCCCAATATATATAAATTAAGGGTCCTTCGGGGCCTAGTGGTCAAGGTTGCGGACTGAGAGCTTGGGGGTCCACCAAGCCCCAAGAACACATCATCTTCCGTAGGGGTGACATTAGGCAAGTTATTTCATAGCCCTAGCCTAGTGCTGGTTGATCCAGGAAAAGCCGCTGCGTAACTATAAATTGTTGATACAGCAATAAACACATTACAAACAAGTGTGTTGGCATTTGTGTGAAAGATTATTGATAGGGGGTTTAACACCATACCTAAAGGGCAGTCTCTAGACTGACTTTAGGAATGCAGATGGTTCTATCCACGCTTGACCAGCCCTTATGGGCAATTGAGTACAGTGTCTTCCTTCATCGTTCAGAGTGGGACATGACAATAAAACTGAGATGATATTGATGGAATGTCAAACCCCCATTTTTATCAAAGCGTAAAAATAAACAGCTTCTATTATGGCACTTTGTTATTTCTTTTTTCTATAAGCACCTTTTGAGGACCGGAAAGGTGAAGATAGCCCATGGTGAGAAAGGTCCGAGGATAGTTCCGGTCTGTGAGAGCGATCCATCTACAACTGCAACTAGGAAAGGTGTCATGCCTTTCAATCCGACCTCACCGCTCCAACCAAGCGATGAGGATAGTGCAGCTGACGGGGGCAATGTGCCCAATTTCATGAAACTGTGCTGATCCGCTTTCTGTTCAGTCACAGTGCCTACTTTATTTACCCTTATCCCCTTGAGAAGTTGTAAATGGTCCAGGTTTAAGGAAGAATACCCATAATGTGGACTTTTGAAACTTTCTTTTCGTCGGACTTGTAAATATATATTGAAGATAGGTTAACAAACTTGCAGGTTAAAATTACTTTTTGAAACAATTTTGCTTACTTGAATGCTTTCCTCTGTAAACTGTTTTAGTCCCATTAACATGTTGTTTGTATTTCTCTTTTTTTTTGTCTGTCTTTCTACTCTGATTAAAATAAAATCTTTGAAAAAAAAATATGGATTGTTGTTCTTCATTGTAAGACTTGTAGAAAATTGTGTGACAACAACTTTCTTTACGAGACAGTTTCTTCTGTCTCTATAGATGTCTCATTTGATGGCAAAGTTGAGTTGGAAGATATGAAGTTTGGTCCAAACCTTCAAACATTGGTGTTGTTTTTGAGACATTTAATTATTTATTTATTTATTAGGGGTTTGCAGGGCCAGTACTTAGGTGGCAGTACTCAGAACTCAGGAGTCCAAGCCCCACCAACATTTTTATGGAAGTGTTTGCGAGCCCTCGCCTTGGACTGGTGAATTCAGGAAATCCGTTACATAACTGAAGAATTGTTGATACGGCATTGGTGTACAGGACGCACATGTGACCTACGTTAGAAACCAACCATAACTTAACCCACCAACACCTGTAATCATGGGAGTGTCCTTTGGCAAGACACTTTATATTCCAAGTCTAGTACTAGGGAATCGTAACAGAAAAGATGTAACTGACACGTGATGGAGACATTGTGATGTTTATCGAATAGATGTAGAAATTAGAATGGAGATAAGTTTGACAAATTATTCTGAAGAAAAATATACTTTCTAACACATTATTTGATTGGTCTTCGTGCATATGCAATCATGATTACGATTGGTTATTGAAAGAGTAATTGTTTAATTTCACGACAAACAAGTTACGTGATTGGTTGACACTGACAATGGTCAATTAGCGTGATTGACTTGTTTTGGATAATAAGGACCAAGTGCAGATCATTAAGGTGTTAGATTTAGCGGCTTAAAATCGACTATTTTCACACTTAGGAATTAATCGTTTTGCAAACTGTCAAAAGATGTGGTAATTTGTCACAGGTGTTTTATTGTGTGACATACGTTGTAAAAACATCGTAACTGCACCTGGGAGCTAGGCACGTTCTTCGATATTTGGGATCGGTTTAGAGGAAGAAAATGAAAATAAAACAACATTATTTTTGAATAAAATTTATGGTAAACATACAGTAATATGGGTTCATTAAAATCGAATATTCGAATACTATTTTGCTATTCGAATATTCGACCCGCTATTCGAATATTCGTTCCCATCCCTAAAAAATAGTCATTGGAAGCAAATTTAATAATTTAAAAAAAAATTAAAGTGTATACAGTGAATTGACATGTAATTTAATCCATAAGCATCACATCGCTGTTGAGATCTACTGCATATAAACTATATACCGACGCTTCCTGAATTATGCTTTCAAAAACTACTTTTAAATGTATATCAAACAACAATACAACATTATTGTTTAAACATACATCTATTATTTTAATATACGAATTTCCTCTTCTATGAACAACCTTAAAGTAGCATCAATATTTTTTCAATGATATTGTTTATCATGGATGGAGTAAAATATCTATAGACAAATCAAGGCAAGTAAAAACCCCTAAATACCTGTTATCTTTATATAGTGTTTAATGCCGTATCAACAAATTTTCGGTTATGTAATGGTTTTCCTGAATCCATCAATCCTAGGCTAATGCTCCGAAATGACTTGCCAAAGGTCACTTCAACGAAACCAGAGGTGTAAGTGCTGCTTGAGCATGGGACACAAAAGGTCCAAGTCCAACACCTTAACCACTGGGCCACACAGGACCCTAGTTAGTCCTTTAAAAGTATGAAGTACTTCCTATAGTGTTGCACAGAACCCTTAACCCTTTACCAAACAGCAAATTTTCGACTGCCCCAAATTGAAAGAGTTTGCAGACGACATTCCAAAATGTGATCAAACAGAAAAATAATCTTATAGGGCAGAGAAGGAAAAGGAAAAATTGCTCTTCACGAGCAATTTGTCCTTTTCTCATAATGTTTCTAAAGTTGTCTGCAACAAAGTAGTCAAATGCCGTTATTGTTTGGGAAAGGGTTAATACAGTAAATGGAGATGGAATTTGCCAACTTTCCGTCGATCTATTTCTACTTTTTCAATATTCCAGACTATAGTGGTAATTTGTTAACACATTTTACAGATGGGGTTAGTATTGAGAAAACCATTTAGGGTAAATGACTAACACTACATGTTTTTTTAAAAGAAATAAAGACAAAGTTTATTAACATTTATTCAAACATAAATTAACAAACCCAGACAAGCGTTATAATGGCACTAAACAATAGCATAGCTAGAAGCAGAACTTCTTTGTCAATCCCAAGGATTGATTATTCTAAAACTTTAACACCTGTTGTATGATACAGACATATTCCAAAACATTTTAATCAAATAGTCATAAGCAAACCTTGGTTTTGTAAGTCATCAAGGTTGAAGACATATTCAAACATAATTGCATCAAGTAGTCATGAGGAAAAATGTGGTATTTAATGCCGTGTCATCTCTTTTGCGGTTGGGTTACCACATTCCTGGATCCACCAGTGCTAGGCTAGGGCTCTGAAGTGACTTGCCAAAGGTCACTCCTACTAAAGCAGAGGTGTCAGTAGGGGATCAAACTTGGAACCCCCAATATCATAGTTCAACCCCTTAACCACTGGGCCAAGCAAGACCCTAAAACTCATAACTTTGTTTAAAAGGATCAACGATACTTCAATGACATAAGAAGTCTACTGTGGTTAATATTAAGATACAAAATTAAAATGTGTCCTATCTAAGCCATATATGTTGTTTCTTCCATCAGGGTTTAAAATCACAACAGCATTTCATGCCAAGCTCACATAAGACCTCAAACATAACTAGTCAAACCATGGTCTTCAGTAAATCAACCTGCAGACTACATCTCTGTTAATCAAAGTCCTGACAACTAATCACTGTAAGTTGAACCTACAGGAAGACAGGCCATGTGATTTCAAGTCCTGTAATTAACCCTTAGAATGCTTGATAATTTTCTAAAAATAGATTGTTGTATTGTCTGCTTTCACAAACCATAAATATTCATTTGATTTTGTTGAGGAAAGATACCCAGAGTATCAAACAGGTAAGATTGTAAGTAAATTGGCGGTTGGCCTGGATCTAACCTGTTTGCATAAGAATGAAGTCTGTTCCAGCACTATAAGGGTTAATCGCCGGTCCACAGACATCCAAAAGTTGTCCAATTGTCACTCATTTTCAATGATTTATCTATGGCAGAATTTTCTCTAGCTGTTGTTCAACTTATCACAGAGTCTATATTTTTGTCTGATTTTACTTTTATTTAGGTTGTCCTTGAACAGTAACCACTAAATGGCGTCCACCTAAAAATAGAAAAAAAAACATTTGGAGCCTTTACCCTTTACCAAAACGTGAAATGCCAAATTTTTGACTGTCCAAAATTGTAAGAGTTTGCAGACCACGTTTCAAAATGTGATGAAATTGAAAAGAAATATGGCTGATAGGGCAGAAAACATTGCGCGAAAAGGATAAATTGCTCGTCATGAGCAATTTCTCCTTTACCCATAGTGTTTTCCAGAGTCGTCTGCAACAAACTGATCAAATATTGTTATTGTTTGGTAATGGGTTATAGCTGCTTGTTCACACACAAAAAAATTTGCAAGTCAAAATAATACGTCATTGGAACTGTACAATTTTGGGTTTGCGAACCAAAACTCAATGAAAAATAGCTATTGAACGCAAAATTGATTAAGAATGTGTCAATACATCTTGGTATGTAGATCATTGCAACACTTTTGAATCTGAATACAAAATCAGTCATTGTTTACAGGCTCTTAATACTTTATTACAAACAAATCTTACTTCCTATGGCTATTCTCCAGTAAATCTCGTACAACAGTACTGCTGCTTTACAGTTTTACCCTTTCCCAAACAATAACGACATTTGACCACTTTATTGCAGACGACTTTAGAAAACATTGTGGGAAAAGGACAAATTGCTGGTCATGAGCAATTTCTCCTTTTCCCACAAAGTTTTCTGCCCTATCAGTAGATAAGCTTTCATTTTCATCACATTTTAAAAATGTCGTCTGCAAACTTTTTCAATTTGGTACAGTCGTTTCTGGTTGGTAAACGTTTAAAAAAAATAAGTCTCAAATTTCCTCATACCTGTGAACAAGCAATGTTTATGCAGTAAAATGTTACACATTAGCAGTCTGCAATGGTTGATAGATAAGTAAAAAGAAAAAAACATCTTAACCTTTAGATAGCTGGGTAATTTTCTAAAAATAGATTAGTAAATTAGCCGCTGGCCTATGAACCTGTTTAAGGTTTTGTAAAAAATCTATTTTTAGAAAAATTACCAAGCATTCTAAGGGTTACAGTCACCAGGTAACTGCTTACTTGCATGATTCCTATGTTCACAAAGCCAGAGTCCTTGCCAAGTCCCGGTGTTAAGTTTTCCGTCTGTTATAGGTATAGAAACACTACTTCCAATAAAGATCGCTTTTATATGCGCCGGCTGAAACATACTCATCAAAGTTAATATTTCATTTTTTTCATATGGTTGTTAAACGTAACAATTTTTCAGCTTTTTCCAGGATCTACCAGTACCAGGCTAGGGCTCTAAACTGACTTGACAAAGGTCACTTCCACAAAACCAGAGTTGTCTGTGAGACTCGAATCCATGATCCCAGAGTTGAAAGTCAGCAAACTTAACCACTGGGCCACGCATGACCATCAACTATTTCATTTAAAACAAGCTTATGTGTTAAATTACGAGCTAATTCGAAACATACTCATGGAGTTAATGTTTCCATCATACCAGATTATTTGTGATGTTACAAGATAATTCAGCTACATAAATAAAAGATAATATGAAACATTTGTTTTCAAGCTCATCTACAAGTTAAAATAGAGTATTTTAACGTACTTGTATATTCATTCAGCACTTAACTTATAAACATGCTTATATCTTGACTGGGATAGATTTATATTCTTATTGAGAGGTAGTTTTCTTACTTATATCCAGAATGTTGATTATTCTACCCAGCTTTACCATCCCTTATCAGCAGTTAAGCTTGGGCCTTTCCCCAATAGATTACAAGCAGGATTTCACAATATAACTAAGATATTGTTGATGTGATGTTAAACTAACAAACAAACAATTATAATTGTTCTACGGAGGGTATCTTACCATATCATCAGGTCCTTCGCAGGAATGCCTAAAAGGTGTACTCTAAAAATAAAAAAAAATAAGAGAGATCTGGAGACAGTTTTAGAGACAGAATACATCCGAACCATTACCCCATACATGCATATATATTTTGCAGCTTGGTCTAAGCTGTTCTTGCAAATGTATGTAATGTTTCCAGATTGGTCGAAATTAGAACAATCAGAGAAGAACATTATTAATTGAGCAACATGTAATTAATCAAATATCGACTCTTCCACAATAACTTTTTCCTTTGAAATAAAACTTTTTCCGTACTCTTCTGCTAAGGGTGGATTATTTAATCATTCTAAAATACACTGTACCTCACTAAAATAGGGCAGAAGGCTTAAGAAACCACAGTGACAAAACTTGAAAAGGATAAATTGCTCCAAATGAACATTTTTCTTCCTTTACTGCAACGGTAGACCCCTATATGTACCTCTGACACAAAAGTCACCCTTTTAAGACAGAAATAAATCTGATCTTTATAAAATGTGCATCATCAAAAGCTGATTTAAGCCCATCACAAACAGACCTTGCTTGTATCACGATCTTACAATGTTACCAGGCTATACTAAGATTGAAAGTGTTGTACTCATACCTCAGGAACTAACTTGTTCAGCATCATTTCTGTATCTACCCTGGAATAGAGATAATTACAAAACTGAAACATGTTGGTACAGCACTGACAAAGAGGACCCGTATGGGACCTGTGTCAGAAACTTACTATAACTATATAACTATAATAAAAGGTATCTTTTATAAAAACAAAAATGATCTGAAAAGGTCAGCTTTTCATCAGACAATTGATAAACTCATTAGACAATAATTTCATGTGAAAGTGTTGTCATCAGAAGTAAACATACTCATGATATGTGTATACCTTAACCCTTAATCAGTGACACCATAGGTATAAACCATCCGACTATCGGAGACCATTAACGCATACATAATCAGTCACCCTAGGTACCTATTTGCACAGGATTATCTCCGATAATTGTCACTGATTGGGGTATTGTTAATCAAACCAAAATTAATGCAATTTTCGTTAATCCAATAGATTTTCACAGAGAATAAAAGACGATGAGAACAAAATTTCCTTTAAAGTGATATTTTTTTCTTTTTTTAGTGATACAGTCTAACTTGTGTTAAGCAGCCACCCTTTTAAGCAGCCAACCTGCCTTAAACAGCCACTACAGCAAGTCCCATTGTTAAAATTATAGTGTACATCAATTTGTGTTAAGCAGCCAACCTGTCTTAAACAGCCAATTTACTCTGACTCATAGGCTGACCTCTTAACACAAGTTTGATTGTACATACATATTAAGATTAAGGTGTAGAAAATTAGACAAACAATGAAACTGTATATGGCGGTGTGAATTATACAAACTCAAAAGTAATAAAATGACGTATGTGTTCCCCCTGAGAGATCACTAATATGTTTTTCTGTATTGTCATCAATTGCAGGGAATTTTGTTGATGAAAAATGCCATTCATGACGGAGAAACATGCTTTGTCTTTGTATATATCTCAACAAAACTGAATCGTTCTCTTTCCATTAAAACCGTTTCCAAATTTAAAAAAATGTTTTTCAACGCAATATTGCTTCATAAAGTAGTCAAACCTGCTCGTCTAATACATTTTAAACTGTAAAAATAAATTAATTATGGCAACGAAACATGCTTATATTTCCGTAAAATATGTGACCATGGGTGATGAATCTACAAAAAGCTCGTTGTTGTAGTCAAAGTCGGAGGAATAATCTTATTTGCCTGTCCACGAATTGGTAAGATTTATCAGCATTTCATCATATTCATGCTCAAAAGACCGATCAAATAACTGTGAATCTACATTGATGCCTAACCTGCGATCGGAAGCACCAAAATTGACATAATACCTTAAGTAGTCATCTTTATATCGTCCGTTAATCGATGGCTTTATTTTCATTTGCCTTTCAACTTTGACCAACAGCTCCGTGTCATAAACATCCTTTACGGGTCGCGTGCCGTATGCTCGGTCTCATTTTAATTGGATAGTATTTTAAGAAATGTTTTTTAAAGAATTGCATGAAATCCTTATCGAGTCTTTACAAATCGGCATTGTTTTGATCTTTTATGACCGGATATTGAAGGCCTCTCATATTAATTGGGTAATTTGAATTCCCTTCATCTCAGTTTGATAGCGTCTTTTTCAAAGGGTGTTGTGGGACCATTATCAAAAGATTCTCTCTAGAGCAAAAGTTTTAACTTTGACCCTATGATTTTATCATCGTAAATGAAAGAAAACATATTTATTTAAGAGGAAAATGAAATTTGGAGAAAGTGACGTGTGTGTTTATGTGTCTAATTAAGGGTTAAAGTTGAATCAAATTTTCAGCTGTCAAAAAGCGTTCTATGCGGTCATCGATAGAACGTCAAAATGGGTTTTATACAGTAATAGGTATTACGGCCAAAAGCGTTTTATACGGTAATCGATAAGGCGGCGAACGGCGCTATATACCGTAAAGGGTTAAGGTGTGACAATAAACAATAAAACAAATAATATGTTGTTGAACTGTAATATTTGTGATGTATAACAATTATCTGATTGAAATTGCTATTGTATTAAGGAAGAAATGACAAGTAAATATATCTCCAAAAATTAAAGGCTACAAAACTTTCTCAATGCAGAAAATATGAAGAAAATATGAATTCAACCTTGTTTTAAGGGACCAAATAAAATGAGACAGAATCATGCTATATTAGACAACTACATGCTTAATATGGAAGTCAGTCTTTGGGTTTCTTGACTGACTTATGTTCTGTATTATGAAAGCCTTAGATTTAATAGCTTTTCACACACTATTTAAGAGTGGTCACCTAAAACGTATTTGACTGTATTATCTCATGAGATTCACAAGGCGTTTTCTTTCATTGAATTGGGAAGAGGCCCAGGCCTGCTAATTCAGGAAAATTGTGTCTACAAAATTGATGAATTGGTAAACAACTAAAAAATACCTAGTGTGACTTTTTGGGAAAATTGTGTGATTTCAAAGAAATTTCTAATTGAGAAGGTGCCTTTAACCCTTTCCCAAACACCAAGTTTTCCACTGTTCCAAAATGAAAGAGTTTGCAGACGACATTTCAAAATGTGATGAAATTGAGAAAAAAATCTTCTGATAGGACAGAAAACATTGTGGGAAAAGGAGAAATTGCTCATTAAGAGCAATTTCCCCTTTTCCCACAATGTTTTCCGAAGTCGTCTGCAACAAACTGGTCAAATGTCGTTATTTGTTAATGGACCCCTCACCCTATTATATAATGCAAAAAAACCCTTGTTCATTACCAAAGAATTACTGTCGAGTAAAGAGCAAGTTATACCAAACAGCCTCTTAGAACCAATCTACATGACCATCTAGTAACATAAGTTACACTGACCTCACATCAGGATCCCAGTTCTGAAAAAGAAAACAAAGCCAGGGCTAGATAACAAGGATTGTTCCCTTGACCACTATTATATTTTTTGTCTTTTAACTTGTTTATTTCACATTGCTAGTGAAATAAGTTCTTACAACTTATATAATCACTCTCAAACCTGCCTCTTGTACTGAGGGTCTTGGGTATGATCCCTGTTAAGGGAGGTGGTGAAATTTGCTTGGACTAGCCCTTAAATCAGCACAAGTACTGTTTATGTATCAAGGAAGTAGTCAATGAGAATGGATTAAATAAGCTTCAAGCTTTCGTTACAATCGATGTAAAATAAATAAGTATAAACTAAAATATAAACTTATGTTTAATGTAAGGTCAAAAGTTCTTGACTCATAAATGCTTGATACAACTCTCATGGTCTTATGAATACTTGGAAATTTTAGTTTCTCCAGTCAGAGATAACATTATATAAAGAAATATGTTGATGTGATGCAAAAAATCCATTTAAATACCTACTTTGTCACATTAGTCATAAAATGAATGAATTACTCAAATGTGATAAATCAAACTTTTTCCTAGAGTGAATTCTTTTTAAAAAGACATTGATTTTGGAATCAAAAGATATATCTCAATTTTGACTGTTGATGCAGTAGTGACTAAAAGGCTTATGATTAGTAAGCAGGACAGAGTATCAGGTGCATTAACTAGTTCTTAGAATATAGATGAATCTAATAAGCATACAAGTCATTTTGCAATAATATTAATTATCATAATTTATCAATACCGATGTACTTACCTCATTCATTGACAAGCTAGCAGATGTGTGTTTAACTGAAATAGACAATTATCAAATTAGAATTTTTAGTTTGGATCCTTACCAACAGTTGCTTTTTAAGTGCCGGTAAAGTGTCATCGCTGCAATAATGTTCATTGAGGCGATTTAAGTGCCGAAACATCGGCTGGTTCTGTTCTCAACGATCTATTCCCAATGACCCAAATTCAAAAAAAATATTGCGTGTCGTCGCAGATTTCTCCGGGTTGACAGGACCGATCTTGTTGAGAGAGGTATCGTTGGACGCAGAAACCATTTGGCTATGCGTGACATATAGAGAATTGACGGTTCGTATAAAAAATAAGCACTGATAAGCGCAGAACGTCAGAACTGGTTTCTCTTTGAAGTTGTTTCCCTTGTGTATATATAGTGTTATTACAGGTATTATGACATGTACCCCTGTAATTAACACAGGATACATATTTAAATACACGACAAAGGGCATTTAGGCTGATTTAAACAATGTCATTTAGTCTTGCAAGCTTGAACAAGCCATTCTTGACCATATCATTTGAGGCTGGAATTGCAAACAAACTATTGTGGTGATGTAAGAACGCGATAAACTGTTAAACAGCCAAATGCATGTGAACGCGAAAATACATGACACTGTGTTTGAGTCTTGGTAAACGTTTATACGCACTAAAAATTTGGCAAATTCCAATCTTCATTTTGCTGATTTCTGGAACCTGTTTGACCACTTCGTCCTGTATGAGATGACAGCCCCGTTTCTTCGCAGAGATGGTTATTTCTTTTTGGAACCAAGCCATCGCGATCTAGTTGTTGTTGTTGTTGGGTGTCTCGGTTGTTGTTGTAGTTTACTAAACAATCAAAGAACCCTTGGTATTTTGGAATTGAGTGTCTAATCAGAGACATATGTTATCT
This sequence comes from Cerastoderma edule, assembly GCA_947846245.1. Classification (NCBI taxonomy): domain Eukaryota; kingdom Metazoa; phylum Mollusca; class Bivalvia; order Cardiida; family Cardiidae; genus Cerastoderma; species Cerastoderma edule. Next base: position 6,605,834 of record OX401414.1, read on the forward strand.
ATGTCTCTGGTCTAATCAAAGTTCCAGTCAAGTTAAGTTCAAGTCAATAAGCCTACTCCCGAACAATCAGTACAGATTATGACTGAAAGGCGCTGTAAGATCAGTTTAAAAAGGTGATTGCCCAGTCCATCTTTAAGGATGATTAGACTGGGGCTGGATTTAAGGTCCCAACTCACAAGGAAAGCTTTTCCAAAGTACACTGGTAACACTTCTGACATTTTAAACATTTTCTGCACCTTGCGAGGTTGTCTAGATAACTGGTCTCGAAGGGCTAGGCTATTGCTATTTTGACTGACGCCTTCGAAGCACGATAAATGTCCAAATGATAAAAAAAAAATTCGTTCACGGATCATTATTGAGACTATTTTCGAGCATTTGCAAAGAAGCACAATTCAAACTGGTACGACTATATTACAGTTGACATCCAGTTCCCCGTATCAGTTCGTCTTGATCTAGTTTTATGAGGGACTTTGACGACCGAAACTACCAACTCTTAACCGTTTCCCAAACAACAACGACATTTGACCACTTTATTGCAGACGACTTTAGAAAACATTGTGGGAAAAGGAGAAATTGCTCGTAACGAGCAATTCATTGTGGGAAAAGGAGAAATTGCTCGTAACGAGCAATTCCTCCTTTTTCCACAATATTTTCTGCCCTATCAAAAGATTAATTTCCAATTGAAAGATGTTGCAGACAACATTTCAAAATGTGATGAAATTGAACAATATTCTTCAGAAAGAGCAGAACACCTTGTTACGAGCAATTTCTCCTTTTCTCACATTGATTTCTAAAGTCGCCTGCAACAAAGTCGTCAAATGTTAAATCATAAATATTCGATACATGGCATACAACTTCCGAACAACTGCTCACCCAGACACAGTCAAAGATGAATTTGTTTGCATATTTCTCCATAGAACATTCTTTCAGCGAGGACAGTGTGTGGCATGAGTAGAGCGTCGGCTAAGGAACACGAGGGTCGCGGGTTCGAACCCCATGAGAAGCGGGATCCAACTTGCGACCTTTCATTAATCCACATTTGTCCCGAGTACCAGTTGTGTATACAGGAAACAGAATCGTGAGTGGTCAATCTAACTTATACGAACTTCTGAATCGATGTACATTAAGTAAGTTTTTTTCATTCTGCCATCATGAAATTTCGTCCTTTACTTTTACTTTAAAATCTTGTTGGCCATTCCGTATCTTTTGTCTTTTCATGGAACGTATTCATGTTTCTATAGATATATCGTTTGGTACTGGGTGAAGACCTAAGTATGTGACTCCTATGATTTTCCTGGATGCACCAGTTCTATGCTTTTCTTTAAAATATCACTCTTTTGATAAAGCGCATGCAAATCGAATTTAAGCAAACTGCATATAACTATTTGGCGGGGTTGCCCTTAGCCTTATCATGATTTGAACACTTTATTATCTAAAATCACATGAGGCCTTAAGGATATTCTTTTTAATGACGATAATTCGAAGAAAACGTTACTAAAACAGTTCACAGAGTTAACGTATCAGTTGAGGACCGTTTGTTTTAAGGTAGAATACCCATAACGCGCCATTTTCAAACTCATTCTTTTGTTGGAATACTTCGATTGTTCTCGGTATATATGTACTTCGGTCTGGGCATCAACGATTGATCTCTCGATCTCTGCTGGAGCTATTCGCATCAAACCGAATACAGTAGATCTCTATACCTCGAAGTTTAGAATACCTGGTTAAAATGTTCGACATAAAGCGATGTCGACAAAGAGATGTCTGGAACATACAGACATAGAAATAAAGAACCAAAGATTCGGGATAAGTATTAACTTCGACGTATAGAAGAGTTCGACAAGAAGTTCGAGGTACAGATATTCTACTGTAGTTCTTGTTCCGACTGAAGTTTACCGAGATCGCTCGAAGTCATCCGATGCAAGAAAGAAATTAAAAATGGCGGATTATGGGTATTCTACCTTAAGTTATTGTGGGGAGTGGTGCTCGTGAGAACTATTTCTCCTTTTCAAACAAGAATATCTGTTCGACGAAATGTATATTAGCCCTTGTTCCCCACAACTGAAATGCTATTTATTTTGATAGACGTGATGAAAAATTGATGCCATGCTGAAAGTGTTGTTGACCGTGCATTCGTCAATCAAAGATATAAGACTAAATGAAGCTAATTTGGAGTCTGTTTTTAAAACAAATATGTACGTCACTCCCGCTGGCAGAAAAGGCGTTTTTTTTTTCAAGATACAGTATAACCCCAAGTAATTAAAGAGCTACGGGGGAGAGACATCAACTTCATTTAGGCATTTCGTGTTTATTTACAATTGTCTATTAAATAGGGAAATATAGCTTTAATTATGCCTGTTTTGCGTGCTGTCTGCTCAAAACAATACAGGGAAATCAAATAAAAATTGAATTATACTCGTATATTCTCTCTGAATCAATGAAAAGGCAATATTCAATATTACAACCCTATCAAACACACCGTGTAACCTCATTCGTTCATAACGTTCACATATAACGTTTCTAAACTTTTACATGACTATTCATGCATTTACAAATTCAATAACATTATAAGAACTTAAAGAAAGCGTATGAAAATAAATGTGTATCTTTAATAAAAAAAAAGAAAAAAAAAGGATATGCCAGGTCTCGATCTCACGCGGAAATCAAATGTATTGATCTTAACAAAAAGGGATAGCGACCAGGCTGTCACAACCACAGATTCATTTATCTTTCAGAAGTCAGAGAACTGAATTATTCTTCAAGCTTTAGCTAAAAATTGAAGACAAAATTGAGTTTGACTCCTTAGAACACGTTTTACACCACTGTTTTCGTCAATCAAAACTTCCCGGGTATTTTTGTCAGCTTAGTTTTCATTGGATACACCCGATGTGTTCAGATTGCCATTTGCCATGATGACATCAAAAAGATTTTGGTTATTGTTCGTAACAAAAGGCGAATTGGTATTAGATAAAGCACAAAAATACACATTTATCTTTATTCTGATGTTAAATTTCGTTCCTTTCATTTAACTTTTCAAATATCTTCATTTGCCGCCATTGTGAATATTGGGTGGGTGGCTAAAGTATATTTGGCCCCCCGTCTGGATATTGGGGCGGGGGTGCCCCCCCCCCCCCCCCCCCCCCCCCCCCCAGGTTTATCCAATGAAAACAGGTCACAGAATTCGGAATTGCCACGAGTAGTTTCGATTGGTTGTCACCATTCCACACCATTTTGAACGAGCCTGTATTTCATCCATTTCATGCGTTTATTTTGCGGGTCTCAAGTGGCCGGACTCTGGTTTGTAATATAAATGGAAATGCGAGGACACGTTAATCGACATCCGTGTGGGAAAGTAAGGCCGGGGCTCGTCGACTCATGAAATACCATTTATTTCACATAAACACATCGTGGCGACCGTATACTAAGGCGAAATCTCCTTCGGTTTACCCATTGCATTGTACTGTATTAAACCCACTTTGAGACGGATCGCACAGAATGCTGTATAATCATTGTGACAAAAGGACACAAATTCTCTGGTGTTACATTTCGTTCTTTGTAATTTTTTGTCTGCTGTTATCTTTTTTTTATCATGGATAAGCTAGAAACCTGCAAAATGAAGATAAATGCTTGTAATTGCAAATTCAGAGAAGAGGGTCCTACCAAAACCTGCACTGGAAAACAAATATAATCAATGAGAAAAATTCACATACAACAGAAGGACTAAAGATTTCTGAGAAGCATTTTCTTCTTGAGAGCGGCACTGGTTTTTAAACGTTCTACCTAAGTTCATAATTTATAATTGCCGTTTATGTATATATACCAATGTGAAACACAGTAGAATCTATTTGTACGAACCCCAAATCTCAATTCTTATTAATTTCAACAAAATATGATTGTAAAATTGGGTAGAAATCATTCACACAAACCGCAAAATTCTGATTAGACGCATTACTAAACAATAACGATATTTTACTGCTTTGTTGCATACAATCTGGAAAACGTTGTGGGAAAAGGCAAAATTGCTCATAACGAGCAATTTCTCCTTTTTCCCACTATGTATTCTGCTCTAACAGAAGATTACTTTCCAATTTCATCACCTTTTTAAATGTCGTCATCAAACTTTTTCAATTTGGGACAGTTGGACATTTGGCTTTTGGTAAAGGGTTAATTAGTGTCATCTGATGTTAGGGTGGAGTAACCTTATCAGACCGAAGTACCGAATAGATAAGATAGTGTGCTGTGAGCTGGTTCAAAACGCTGTAATACTGACTATTAGTAACCAGATCTGCTTAGAAACCACGTGACCAGATCTGCTTACAAACCACGTGACCGGATCTGCTTACAAACCACGTGTTCAAAAAGCCGATTTGTGGCGCTATCGGTAGCTTTTCACCGAGAGCCAAACTTTGGAACGTCCCAAATTCAAAGGCTTGAACATGGTGCAGACGATAATTTAAACCTTGACAGAAAAGGGGGGGGGGACTTTTAACGGATGTGATACTGTGATACTGCAGCCACTGCAATCAATGATACCAGAGACTTGATTTGATTAAGCAGTGTTATCTCATCTAGATTACCTTACATTATTCTTTATTGCAAAAACAGTTACAGTTTATAGCAATTTTCATTTAATACAAACATTCCATGACAAAGAACATATAAGAGAACATATAAAAGCATAGATGTTAGCTGAAGAACCAAAATAGTTAGGCAGTAAACAGTAAGCATAAATAGTTTGGACGTGTATTTTTATTAATGATTCATTTTCATAAGACATTAACTTCCTTTGAAAATTAATTGCTAGTTTTAGTTGTTTTGTTTATTTGCAAAGAAAATGAATTTTGCCAAATCATTCATTATGATAGGAGAATTTGAAGACATAAGATTAATAAGTCTTTGTATTGACGTCCATGTATGATAATACCTTTTTATGTATTTCTTTCTTAATTATTTAAACTTTGGGCATATAAGCAAGACATGATACTCGTTGTCCACTAATCCAGAAGTACAATTTGGACAAATTCATTGATTTTGTGGTATGTTATTATGACGCCCGACTTCGATGATAAGATTGGGTCTGTTGCAGAAAAAAAGTGGGAACTAGATTGACAAACCAGAAAGCCTTGAGTAGGTGCAATATAACTGAAACATTGTTGAAAACAGTTCAATAAATATTACAATACCGAGCCCAATCAAATATGTAGGTTATATTTCCGTACCAAATTTTGTGCAAGTGCCGTATGCTCAACATTGTCAATGATGATTGGTAAAGGGGTCAATGTTCTAACTATTTTACCGCCTTGGCAGATGTCTTGACTTGCCCAAGACATACATCATGCGTTTCTATTTACCACACACAGGTAATTTACTGGGTAGACGTAGGCTTATCAATATTTAATTAGAACTTTTTGTAAAAATGGAATGACCTTTCATATGCTAGCCGCTCGCTCGTTTCAATGATCCCCCCTGCAGTGTTTGTTGTCTACGTTTACATTTGCTTGAATCGGTGGTATTGAAAACAAGCTTGTTTTAAGAACTATCAACCATTTAATTTCGTTTTTATGCATATTTACTATGTTAATTTCATATATTCATAGTTTTAAATATAACAGACATACAGCTACTTATAGTTATTATGACTGTGTAACTTTCGCACCAAAAAAATCGGAAATACTTTTATAATTTTGTCAAGGTCAAATCTTATTATTTGTTTTAAGGTCTTATAAATAGTTATAGTTATAGTAAGTTTCTGACACAGTTTCCATATGGGTCCTCTTTGTCAGTGCCGTACCAACATATTTCTGTTTTGTAACGACAATAAACGCATCAGTGAGATTATAAACATCCGTTTCTATAGCTCTATTGTTAGAGTAATGTGTTATCAAAACAGTGGTAGTGAGTTCGATTTCCATTGGTGGAAAAGATCATTTTCTTCTGATTGTGTAATAGTACTTTTTTCTTTTAATGTTATATATTTTAGAACGTAAATCAACAAGTATTACAAAACATACCCTCATAGCTCACTGGTTAAAGCAATGCGTTATCAATGCAGGGGTCGTGGATTCGATTCTCGTTGACAGACACGTACTTTTTGTTCTCGACGTTTGATATTACTATTTGTTCAATGTATAATATTCTTATACGTAAATTAACAAGGAACTCAACATCTACACGCATACATCAGTGGTTAGAGCGGAACCGAAACCGAACAACCAACACCGGAAGTTGCAATCGGAGATTTTTGGCGTACTCCTTCGGACCGGCTCGACCTTAAGGTTTGGTCTCGTACCTCTTACAAAGTACTTCCGGGTCATACCCAAAAGTAGTACCATTTAGAAAATTTGAATTTCGACTTCTGGTGCAAAGTCTTGCTCGTAATACATGACCTAGTAGAACACTGATCTTGTATACATACAGTGAAGCCTCGTTTATCCAGACCCCGATTATCCGAATGTCTCGCAATCCGAACGAAATTGTAAGGGAACGGAATTATTTGACCAGTTTGTTGCAGACGACTTTTGAAAACATTGTGGGTAAAGGAGAAATTGCTCGTGACGAGCAATTTCTCCTTTTCCCCACAAGGTTTTCTGCCATATCAGAAGATTATATTTGAATTTCATCACGTTTTGAAATGTCGTCTGCAAACTCTTTCAATTTGGGACGGTCGACAATTTGGCGTGTGCTAAAGGGTTATAAGTATACACGTGCTTACAGACTGTTTATGTCTTAATGTGTATGAGGACATGGTCTGCTTCATTAGTCCGGATGATTCGGTCATCCGGAAATTTTGTTGGGAACGGGCGTGTTCGGATTAATGAGACGTCACTGTAGATGATAGTCCTCCACTGCTTTCAAGGTTCGTTTTGATTGCCTATTGCAGGACGATTTCTTTGGGATGTATGAACATAAACGCAAGTTCTTCAGCAGTGTTTGACAGCTTTCCGGACGGTACTAGTACACTTTGTTCCGTATTTATTTTATATTATATTTTATTTGTATCGTATAAAGATTTCTTACAATTTTAAGACTTTAATGGACTAATTTGGTATTTCAACAGATGGCTAGCTAAGATAAAACACATTTCGTTACTCAGCAGTCTTTACAATACATTGTATATGATTTAACATCTGAAACGATGCGAATATAACATCTCAGAAATAATAGGCGTAAGATCATTCACAGTCCGTTGAAATCATCGAGGGGTTCCCATTACCGGAAGATGCTGAATATTTCATTTCAATAACCTTTTCGGAACCGCTTTGACTTTATTGTCTGTGAGATGACGGGGTTACCCCGGTGATTTATTAAAACAGCCTGAACAGCGCTTCACGGGCGCTGAGACAGCCAGAGTACAGAAGCCAGACACTAACGGACAACGATAATCAAATCAGGGGATCTCAACTGTCAATACTCGGCTTTTCATTTACGTGAAAACGTATTGACCGGCGGACATTGCAGCAAAAACATTGGAAAGGCGTTAAAACAAAATGACAAAGAATTGGGGATTTTCTTTGAAGGGATGTCTTAACATTGGCAAAGCGGTAAAACAAAAATGACAAAGAATAGTGGATTTTCTTTGAAAGGCTGTCTTATAGAATTTTGGCCGTTGTAAAGAGATGCCCCATGATTTCAATTGCGATACAGTGTACTTTAAAACTGCTTGTTCACAGATGTGACGAAAGTAAGACATTAAGATTTCATTTCTTTACTATCGAATGAGAAGTACAGGGGAACAGCCATTGGCAAGGAAGTAATATACGCTTGTATCTAAATATTTAGAGCACGAATACATGGAAACATACATGTATTCAGACCCAAAATCGTTGCAATAGTTTTGAAATACATCTTAGATGTACATGTATTAATATTTTCTGAATCAAGTTTGCATTCATTTGCTTTTTTTATTATTTGATATTATATCGTAACACAATAACTATTGTTTGAACAACACCCTGTTATCGGTCTGTAAATTGCTCTGGTGGCAGGATAAAAGTAGACATGGATTCATGTATGTATGAAAAGGATCATCTACATCATAGCAATACAGTTTCTGTTGAAAGCTGTTGCTACATAAACCTTTTTAATGCAAAGCATTACTGTTAAGACGAACGAATTTTTGATGGTGAAAAGAAAAAGACCTTCGAAGAAAAACTTCGTTTGTATAACCACGTGTACATCATGCAGTAATGCATGTGTGTGTTGCCTTTTCGAATATTTATTCAAATGACGCTTTTGAAGTGGTTTAATACATAAACAATTTTTTTATAATTAAATAATTTGTTAAAGCTGCTTATTTACAGAAACGACAATTTGAAAGTCAAAATAGAATTTCGTCGAAACAGTGTTTGTATTATTGTTTTATGTACATTTAGAAAAAGCTATTGAAAGCATACTTATTTCAGAAAGCCGCAATACATATAAGCATGTACAGTTTATATACGGTAGATCTCAAAAAACGATGTCATGCTTTTGGATTAAAATACATGATAACTCACTGCATACACTTAAGAGAATTAAAAACGACATTATTTTGCTCCCAATGACTTTTCTTCAGTGCATATCAGATAACTACTACTATACTTCTGTTAAGAATTTTAATAGAAGTCGATTTTTAACATCAAACTTCCCCGAACCCGTGAACAAGCACCTTTAAAGGAAAAAAGGATATCTTTGACACTTCTACCGCCTCTCCCATAAATATAAACAATTTTTCTTGAATGCGTGGATTAATCTCATAGACCAATATGCCCCGACATCTGATAGCAGTTGGTTTATGATACTGACACATCGTTGTCAGAAAGGAAATGAATATTCAAGAATAGTCTTCCGAAAGAAGCGTAACTTTCAAATCTTATAAAAACCCGGCCAACGCGTTCGATATTTCGCTCGGCCAAAGACGTAATAAACATGTTTCTTAGGTCTTTGGCTCGGCCAACTTTATTTCACACATTTGAAGTAAGTCAATATGATAACAGTCGTTTTTATTACATGCATTTATTTATTTCATTCAAAATAGGATTCTATCTCACGTGTTGACACTAATTTCCCTTTTTATGTTCAAAATGTTCCCAAATTGTGCCGTTCCCAACAAAATTTCCGGATGACCGAATCATCCAGACTAATGAATCAGACCACGTTCTTATACACATTAAGACATAAACAGTCTGTAAGCACGTGTATACTTATAACCCTTTAGCACACGCCAAGTTGTCGACCGTCCCAAATTAAAAGAGTTTGCAGACGACATTTCAAAACGTGATGAAATTCAAAAATAATCTTCTTATATTGCAGAAAACATTGTGAAAAAGGAGAAATTGCTCGTCACAAGCAATTTCTCCTTTACCCACAATGTTTTCGAGGTCGTCTGCAACAAACTGGTCAAATAATTCCGTTCCCTTACCATTTCGTTCGGATTGCGAGACATCCGGATAATCGGGGTCCGGATAAACGAGGCTTCACTGTATATTTTTTTTGAAGTACAGTCTATTTACCGTGTATATCAACATTAATGCATTCAGAAGTCACAAGTATTAATACAATGGAATGCATTTATACTTATTTCTGTTTATTGTTTAATGATATAGAAAATAGATTTTCCAAAATGCCGAAGCCTGTAGAAACCACTGCCATATAAAGAATAACTTCTTCTTATAGAACAAATCATCCTTTTGTGACATTAGTTTTTGTCTCCAATATCATAATGAACATATATTTATATATCCGTCACAGTGACCTAGTGGTTAAGGCGTCCTCCTCGGGACGGAGATGTTCGAGCCCCATTGGAGACGTTTGTACGGAGACTATTAATAGTACTCGTGGGACCTGTTCCGAAATGGCCGGTTCTTGAGCCGCGAGCTATTCAAATTTCATGTTTACCGACTTGTATCCACTTAACGCCTGGTATAGTGACAGAAGTTGTGAGGTAGTTGGTACAGTCAGTGAAAAGTGTCTCATAAGCCAACCTGACTGGCCCTTTCAATAGGGGTGACACTATGATAAGCAAAACCTTAACATATATATTCTCGAGCTACATGTATATTTGTTCATCTGCTTTTGCTTTCAATTCGGACCACTCTCAAATTCGAAAACGAGGGTAGGGTGATGGGATAATAGGGCCAGTTAAAACCGAATCCGTTATCAGTTTGAAATGACTGAAATAGGACTGCAACACTTCGCCTCAGCACGTAATTCACTCGTTTAAAGAAACTTCCAATTCACCAGGGAATAATAGAAGTTTCACCAAAACGATTTTCTACAGAATTACTACACGTGCTTTCCATTCAGATGATCAAGAGGATAATTTAGTAAATTTCTGAGAAATTAATATGCATTTCATAAGAAATGAGCATTTTGTAAGATATAAATATCATCTTTTCTTTTTGTAAGAAAGACACTTGTTTTGAACAAAACAATTGAAAATTTTGTCTTGTGACGTAGAATTCGTTGCAACGTACAATATTTGCAGAGAATTCCAGGTATTATCTTTTTTTGCGTTGGCTGATATTTCCACTTTGGTCCAGTTGTAACTCATTTACACTACATCGATGGTTTAGCAAAGTGGAACAAGTTGTGCTAATTAAATCTTATTAGTCCATGCTTTTACATACTCAGGACTTGTGTTGAAGTCACAAGGTGGACTTTGCACATTTTTGATGTCATTACTTATAGTGAATCAATCCAAACTCATCGGGTTTATCCAATGAAAACACGCGTTTATCAGGTTACGGAAATGCCCGAGTAGTAACGATTGAAAGCAAAGAATCGTTCAAACCTATTACGCATCTTCAAAATTTATCATCAGCATTCGTAACATGCGATTTGATCACATGTCTCATCACTGGTAACACCAGGGCTGCTGCAGTATTACCAGTCGTACGGATGAGACTTTAAACCGTGGTTCCGTCCTATGAGTAGCCATGGCTTATACAAAATGGTCGTAAAACAACCGATATTATATATATTATATTATATTATATTATATTATATTATATTATATTATATTATATTATATTATATTATATTATATTATATTATATTATATTATATTATATTATATTATATTATATTATATTATATTATATCATATTATATTATATTATATTATATTATATTATATTATATTATATTATATTATATTATATTATATTATATTATGAAAGATACTGATCATGTGCAAATCTAGATAAACAGCAGACAATATTAAAAAGAAAAGGATAAGTTGCTCCCAAATAATAGACACTCTCCCCCTGTTACATTGGTTTCTTCTAGGGATAGGATTTAAAAGTTATATCACTTTTCGAATATTCGGTAATTACTATTCGAATATATTCGTATATTCGAATTTACAACTAGTTTTGATGTCAGCATTTCTTGCATATCCGAAAAATGTTGCACTCATCCTCTGTCTGCATAAACCACAAGAATCGCTGACATATTTAACCATATTTGCACATACATACGATGGCAAAGCACTTAGGCTTTTAATTTTTTTAAGTTTCGTACAATTGTTACAATTTCGAGTAAAAAAAGGAAGACAGTGTCCAATTATTCTATATTCATTCAATGTCCCTATCAGTTCGTATTTTAGACAAAGCCTAGAAATGGAATACAACATGATATTTGATAGATTTAATCGCAAAAAAGTAATGTTGGGACTATAAACACAAATATTCGAATAGTAAATTACGATTTGAATATTCGGACCTAAAACCGATTATTCGAATATCCGATTTATTCTTTTCCAGCCCTAGTTCCTTCCACACAAACGCGAGGTAAATATTATTTATTACTCTCTGTAAATATCGTCTTCAATTCGAGCCAGCCGTTAACACTTTACCAAACGCCAAATAATCAACTGTCCTAAAATCAAAGAGTTTGCAGACGACATTTCAATATGTGATGGAATTCAAAAATGATCTTCCGATAGGGCAGAAAGCATAGTGGGGAAAGGAGAAATTGCTCGTCACGAGCATATCTCCCTTTCCCACGGTGTTTCCAGAGTCGTCTGCAAACAAGTGGTAAAATGTCGTTAAAGTTTGGTAATGGGTTAAATCCCATATGGTGGCAGGAATGAACCCATCCAGTACCTGTTAGATGTGAAACACCCGGTGTACTGTTTGCACAACATGTTGGGTGACGTAGGGTTCTCGTAAATTATTTATTTATATACCAACCGGTTCGTGCTGAATACGACCGCCCATTTACCCTTTTATATTTGATATATCGTTATATTATCCTTTCCGTTAATTAAAATTCAATAAACTAACGGAAAGGACTACCTTCAACAAATCCGGACGTTTTTGTTTCTAACATGATATCAAAGACCTTATTTTCATTAGTTCTTTGGATGATATGTATTGATATATTGTAGAAATTAAAAACAAAAAAAACAAAAAAAAATAGTAGGAAATTTAGTTTGTTTACATGTTCCTTGCATCCACGTTGAACTGGACCCGTATGTATGTTTATGGTAAATATGTATGAGTATGCATAATGAGATATGTTTGTATGTACAGTTTATAAGCCATTAAGATTCAATTTTATTCTTTAATATAAAAGTCCATGTGAAAAGATTGTCGAATAAAGTTTTAGATAAATGTGAATAATACTATAATTCTAACGATTTAATAGTTTTCCATCTTTTTATATTTTTTTTTATTTTTTTTAGCGAGAAGTATTTCAATTATATGACTATGTCTGCCGGCTAAAACACGTTTTCATTTTCAAAACTATCAAATAAAGGTCAAACAGATTAATTTTATCCTTTGCTTCGAATAGACTAGGAGACGTATGAAGCAGAAATATTATGTTTCTTTTTTCTTTTTTTTTTTATATAGTTTTTGGCCTTAGCACCTTAGTCCATTGAATTTACATACTACTTCTTGAGGGACGGTACTTTATCGATACACAAACAGCGGTCTGACCCCAATTACTCATTCACTCCGCCTTCACTGAGCAAACTAATACCTTCTTGGAACTAGGAATCTAGTCCGAATTAGCTCGCTTTGTTTTGCTGGGTTTTTTTTGCTATTATTATAACTGTTGCCTCATAGGAAATCGTAAAATGTCCCGATGTTCGTAAAATTGACTATCGCCCAGTCTATGTTCACAGAAATAATAATTATAGTAATGGTGGTAAAAGGAGCAGCTGGTTTCCTCGAGATGTTGCCCAAAGAAATTTTTAAATATGTCCTCAATCATCTTGCTTTAAACGCACCTTAGTCCTTCATCGCTATCAGCGCTTTGATTATCCTTTACTTCGAATATAGTCAAAGACGTATGAAGCAGAAATATTTTGTTTCTTTTTTTTTATATTTTTTATCAAATTCAACCATATTTCTATGATCATTTATCCCATAAATATTTATTTCTATTATCATATTTATTCATTTACTTTTAATAACTGTCCCTATATGTTTCCAGATAGGCATCAAATATTTTCTTCATTTCTATTCTTGGAACATCGTGTTTCACGTAGGACGTCAGTAGTTTTATGTCTTTGTTAAATATCAAGTGCTACATGTTTCTAGACGTGAATCAAATAGATTTTTATTATTTACTGGTAAAACAACACGTGTTATATATTTCCTTAAGAGTATCAGATATTTTATTCAAATGAAAATACATTTCTAAAGAGTCCCTTCATGTTTATATTTCAAGAAGAGCTTCATTTATTTTGAATTTAATTTATTTATTTTACCCACTTTCATTTGTAAAACGTCAAGTGCCATATGTTTCCTGAAGAACCTCAGATGGGTTTAGATGGGTTTTAGAACATTTTTAGAAGTAAAACTTCTAGTACTACATGTTTCCTGAAGAACCTCAGATGGGTTTAGATGGGTTTTAGAACATTTTTAGAAGTAAAACTTCTAGTACTACATGTATATGTTTCAAGAAAGGCGCCAGATATGTTTTTTATTCTTCTTTTTTTCTCTTTTTTTTTGAAAAAGTGAATTATTTTCCTACGAAGAGCATCGGCTGGTTGTTTTTATCTTTTATTGTTAAACATCAATTGCTAACGTATTCAGAAGAGCAATAATTGGATTTTAATAGGTGTTGGTAATACATCATGATATGTTTTCAGAAGAGCATCATTGGTTTTTAACGTTAATTAGGAAAACGTAACTTTGTGTTTAGAAAAGAGAATCAGATAGGTTTTTAAATTTTTACTAGTGAAACATCAGATGCTATATGTTTCGAAAAAGCATTAGATGTACTTTTCTTAATCTTTTATCGGTAAAAAGCCTCTTTATGTTTCCAGAAGAGGATCAGATGTTTGATTTTTTATCATATGAAAGTACATTTCTTAAACGTTACTTCATGTTTATGTTTCAAGAAGAGTATCGGCTTTTTTTAAAATTTGAATTGTATGTTTTAGTTATTTTCATTTGTAAAACATCAAGTGCAAAATGTTTCCTGAAAAACCTCAAATGGGTTTAGATGGGTTTTAGATAATTCAAGAAGTAAAACTTCTAGTACTATATGTTTCACGAAAGGCCTCAGATAGGTTTTCTTTTTTCTGTTCTTTTCTTTTTGTAAAAACGTCATGTGATTCTTTTTAAGAAGAGCAGAAGATGCATGTTTTAACTTTTTATTGTTAAACATCAAGTGTAACATGTATCCAGCAGAGGAAAAAGTTGTAATACGTCATGTTTTTAATCATCATTGGTTTTTCAAATTTTACTGGTAAAACGTCAATAGGTCTATGTGTTTAGAGAGGAGAATCAAATATGTTTTTAATATTTGTTATTGAAATAGCAAAGGCTATATATTTTGAAAGAACATTGAACAATTTCTTTTTATTTTAGATCCTGTTACTTCATCATGTATTTCAAGAAGAGCATGAATTATTTTTTCTGACTCAAGTCTTTCCTTTATATTTCTAGAAGAGCACCAGCTGAATTTATGTTTATTATTGGCATGACAGTTTAGTCCTTAATGTTTCCAGAAGAGCATCACCTGCTTTTTCTGAGTCAAGTCTTTCTTTACTCATGCTCAATATTGGCATATTTTAGAGCTAAATGTTTTCAGAAGAGCATCAGATGTAGGTGTTTTACTTTTTAATTGTATATATAAAATAAAGACCAACATGGTGCTCTTTTGTAAACATATAGGGACTTTTTACCCATTTCTTTTCACCAATTAATTAAATTGAGTACACTGTACTTACAATTGCGTTGTACCGAGTAACCGATACATGCGGACTGTACATGGTTTTATCTGAAAGTATATCGTGTCACGAAAATATAAAAAAAGAATCAACCAGAAAGAATCCTCATCCCGCCCCCTAGAGGCATCTTGCTAGCAACATAAAAGCATGTCCGTTTGATTAGAACTTTTGATAAAAAGAAAGTTGTATTGTTGTAATTTGTTTATTTGATGCGTAGTGGGTAATGATGAACCCCGCAATTAAATTAAGAACTTTTCGTTTCTTTTCTTTTTTTCACTTTTTTCTTTTGTATGTATGTGAAGGGGTTGGCGTATTGGAAATTGGGCAAACCCCGATCAAAACTTCGTCATAATTTCCTAGAATTCAATAACTCCTGGAAAACTCCCTCGATGAATTCAGTCTTCTTTACTGAAACATCTTACTTCGTGGCGGTAAGAAAGACTTCACACACACGTTTTCGTATGTCGTCACCTTTGAACTATCCAGTGCTCGTTCACCGTTTGAGATAATCCAAGTGTCGGTCGGTTTGCAGCAGACGTTATGAAAACCGAAAGACAATGTGCCAAAACTTTTATCATATCTACTATTAATGACGAAACTTATGCCATGTAAACAGAAACACATCAAAATGATTTTGTCTAAAAGTAGGTACATATTTGATTTGGTCTAAAAACAGGTACAGTGAAGCCTCGTTTATCCGGACCCTGATTATCCGGATGTCTCGCAATCCGAACGAAGTGGTAAGGGAACGGAATTATTTGACCAGTTTGTTGCAGACGACCTTTGAAAACATTGTGGGTAAAGGAGAAATTGCTCGTGACGAGCAATTTCTCCTTTTCCCACAATGTTTTCTGCCATATCAGAAGATTATTTTTGAATTTCCTCACGTTTTTAAATGTCGTCTGCAAACTCTTTCAATTTGGGACGGTCGACAATTTAGCGTGTGCTAAAGGGTTATAAGTATACACGTGCTTACAGACTGTTTATGTCTTAATGTGTATAAGAACATGGTCTGATTCATTAGTCCGGATGATTCGGTCATCCGGAAATTTTGTTGTGAACAGGTGTGTTCGGATTAACGAGACATCACTGTACATATTTTTATTAACCAAAACTTACCTACCTTTATATTAACCAAAACATTACTTATACCTACCTACTTCCGTTCATTAATAGACTCACCTATTTATCGTAGATAGGTAAACGACAGTTGACAGCAATCTTTTTTCCATCATTAATAAACGGTGAACCCTGTGTAGCAAAAGAAGACTTTCATCAATGCAAACATTTTCTACTTTTGTTTCAAGCCTTGGCTGTCGCAAAAGCGGTTTTATTCGTCTGCAAAAGGGATCATGATGTCAACAAAAGGCACGTGACAGTGGCAAGTGGACAAACGACAGACGACATTGTGTTTCTCCTAATTTGATTTAATTGTGCGTCGGCATAGCTAGAGCAGACGACTTTTGGCGTATCTGTGACAGGCAGACGATAACCGGACAAGAACAACCACGATGAATTACTCATTTCCCTTTATGGGAGTGTGTGGCCGGTTCAAATTGAAAGAATTCTTGAAAAGTTCTTGGTTTCAGATGCTTTTTCTAATATTTTGAGTTTTCGGTTCCAAAGTATGTTGTATATGCAAATTTGTTGTGCTATATGGTTGATTCTTTTCCCCTTCGTTACATGCCCTTTGTCAGTATGTGACACAAGGACTTAAAGAGAAAATGGGTTTTTCCCACATGTACATATAAATCTTGAAATGTTGGTTACAAAGTATGTTGTATTTGGCACGACTTCGTTTGCAAAAATGGTGTGCTAACTTATTGATTCTTTTCCACTTTGCTTAAAAAGATGTACTGTACATATAAATATGCAAGGTACAATTAAACTGTCCTCTGATTTTACGGATCTTCTATATACGAATCTTGAAAACAGTGAATTATCGCTGTAAAAGGATGAGTTATCTAACTGCTGTTAAATTCAAAGAGAAGTAGTTCAACATGGCACCAACGTTTGAATTATACACGTGTATTCATACGCCTACAAATTATGAAATAATTTCCGGCTACCACGATTCTGACTGAGTAAACGTCCTTGTGGTCCTTTTACGGATCTTCCCCCGGACATTTTCCGTGCTGCTACGTCCTTATACTTGCCGGTAATTTCCTGAAGTTGAGTTCCTTAGTTGGTATTCACAAACCAATCTGACATATCCAATCAGTCTCCTGGATTTATTTAGCCGCTCTCGTTCAAAACGAGATCCATAGTGTCCACTAATCCAATACGCCAAATTTGTTCTTTTGACGGGTCAAGATTGAAATTGTGGCCGAGACTTTTATAAATATATACGATTTAATTTCCTCTTCTGGAGAAGAAATCATTGTGGTAAAGGGACAATTGTCCATCAGAGCTTTGTTGTTTGGGTGATAGCTCATTGTGATGGAGGGGAGAATGCATATCGCCGGCAATTTATTCTTATGTTAAAATTGTTTCATTAACCAATTTGCAAAGATGCATTTATGCGAGTTTTATGGCGCGATTGGATGAATCTCTATGAATGGAATCAATTGACAATGGTAAACTTCTTTGGTAATAATAAAAAAGTATTCATGCAAAAGACAAATCAAGAGTTTCTAATACACATTAACAATACCTGTGTGGTCCATGATTATATCCTGGTAAGGGTTGTAAACTTAAGACCGAGGCTCTTCGGTTCGATTCTGGCTAAAAGCGCCCCTCTTCCAATGGCTTCCCATCCGTGACAGAGAACTTCCGGTTGTAGTACCCAAAATCAAACTCCACACAGTAATCCCCCCCTTGCTACATGTACGCTGAATCGATCACTGCCACCACAAGATTTTTATCAGGGTTTGGATGAAATTTAAAAATGATGGTTTTACTTTTAGCTCATTTTTACCGGATAAAGTAGTTAATTTAGTAATAATGTCTTCTTGTTTTAATTTCTGACCAGTTACATCAAAAACTTGTTCGTTTCCTATACAAATAAAGCACATCTATGGATGCATCTAAGAACATGCGCAAGTGACATTTGTGGTGGCAATGATCAATTATACAAAGGGAGATCACTGTGACTAGTTTGACCAAAAAGAAGCATCTTTTACAAAATATTACGTTCTCTATACGGTACGTAGTTTAAATAGGTGACCTTGTAGAATACTGTTGTGTTTTCTGTATAGATGATAGTCATATAATGCTCTCGAAGTCTGTTTTTATCATTACCATTAGCAGGACTTTTTGTTTGGGATGTATGAACACAAATGCTAGTGCCGCTGCCATATTTGACAGCTAGTGTACCACCTTTTGGAATTATCTTGTACTCATTGCTTCGTAGAAAAAAGAAAGAACGAGGCGATAGAAGCGCCATTTTTATCACAGTTTTATTTCAAGCTGAATTGACAAACTTGATGTTTCAGCATATAGCTAAGAGGAGAAACAAACATTTTCAACAAAACCTCGAAACTTTATCTATCAACCAATCAAAACCATCCATAGAACCACATGCCTCTGAGTAGTTCAATGTGGGGGATTTTTACTGACCCGTTCCAAAGGAGAATAGGACAATATTTCTGCTGTATGAAAATTTGACAAATGTACATTTTCATGTTTTTATAATCAGTGCCTGTTTATTTGTTTCTGCTCATCTCAATTTAGACAGGTTACAAAACACCCAAATGAGGAAAGAGGTAAAAAGAGTTCCTACGCGGGAACTTTTTATTGACCTTTTCAAAGGAGAATCGGACAAAATTTCTACTGTATAAAGATTTGATAAACATACCCTTTCATGCTTTTATAAATATTGCCTGTTCATTTGTTTTTGTGGCTTTCAATTTAGACCGGTCCCAAAACACCCAAATGAGGAAATAGGTACAAAGCGTTTCTACGCGGGAAACTTTTCATTGACCGTTTCAATTGAGAAAAGAACAATATCTCCTTTGCATCTAATTTTGACAAACATATTCCTCATAGTTTTAGAATTGTCGCCTGCTCGTTTGTTTCTGTCGCTTTCAATTTAGACCGGTCACCAAACACCAAAATGAGGAAAGAGGTACAAAGCGTTTCTACGCGGGAAACTTTTCATTGACCGTTTCAATTGAGAAAAGAACAATATCTCCTTTGCATTTAATTTTGACAAACATATCCCTCGTGGTTTTATAATTGTCGCCTGCTCATTTGTTTCTGTCGCTTTCAATTTAGACCGGTCACCACACACCAAAATGAGGAAAGAGGTACAAAGCGTTTCTACGCGGGAAACTTTTCATTCACCGTTTCAATTGAGAAAAGAACAATATCTCCTTTGCATTTAATTTTGACAAACATATTCCTCATAGTTTTATAATTGTCACCTGCTCATTTGTTTCTGTCGCTTTCAATTTAGACCGGTCACCAAACACCAAAATGAGGAAAGAGGTACAAAGCGTTTCTACGCGGGAAACTTTTCATTGACCGTTTCATTTGAGAAAAGAACAATATCTCCTTTGCATTTAATTTTGACAAACATATCCCTCATGGTTTTAGAATTGTCGCCTGCTCATTTGTTTCTGTCGCTTTCAATTTAGACCGGTCACCACACACCAAAATGAGGAAAGAGGTACTTCTAGTTTCTATGCGAGGATTTAATTGGTTTGAATGGAGAATAGGACAAGATTTTCGTTGTATGAGGGTTTGACAAAGGTTTGACAAATATACATAGTTATGCTTTTATAATTATTGGCTGTTCATTTATTTCTGCTGCTTTCAATTTAGACAGGTCCTAAAACACCTAAATGAGGAAAGAGGTATAGAGAGTTTCTATAGAGAGATTTCATTGATCCTTTTATAAAGGAGAAAACTACAATATTTCCGTTGTATGAATTTTGACCAATTGTCGATTTAATTGTCATATGCTCTCCTTTCAATTTAGACTGGTCCTTAAACACCCAAATGAGGAAAGAGGCACAAAATGTTTCTACGCGGGAACTTTTTATTGACCGTTTCGCGGTATAGGCGGGCAAACTCTCCGCCGTATGCAGTTTCCGCAGCGCGGCTATCGATTTTCCCCGAGCTATTCTTTACTCAATTCCGTACGTTGTAGGGGGAAATTGCTTCACAGTGTAGCTTAGACAGCCGTATGCAATAGTCTGTTGGGATAGAATCCAGGAGGCACTCACAGCGTTGAGGGAACCGACATTTTACGAGTATTTTACGCCACCCTTCTATCTACGGGGGAGAATTCTGTTTTCAGTTGTGAGTGTTTGTTCGTCGAATTGTTTGTTACGGCAGTGTTTAAGTATATATCGTGTTTTTGTTGGTGGTTATTCAACAGCGATTCTCGGTTAGAGTGTAATAGCCTAACCTATACACGCAATGAGACGAGATAGGAAACTGGACGTTTTTTGTTATTGAATTTCATACATAGTGGATACATACATACATCTCGATTTGGAGGAAAGTACCTTCGCGCGATTGTGCTTAAACGATACATCTATTCGAGATCTGGAGGTTTTGTACATCGTAATCATGGCGATCTAGATCCGCATTTTAAACAATGCCTGTCCGCAGGGGCCATGTTGCCCCGCCGAATATCTTCATCGACACGATCATCCGGAAGTTCGATGGACAGAGTAAGTACCCCACCCACTTTTTGTTCACCTTGTCTTGTTTTTGTTTACCTTTGGCAATTAAAACTTCCGTTTAGTTTTCTCGTGCATCTGTGCGTTTCGTCTGCTTGAAAACACGCCATGCTTCGTGTTTGGAATGAATAAAAGAGTGTTTAACAAGTATTATTCGACTGAGTTCGAGGAAAAACAGATTAATATTTAATTACGCGAGGAAGCGACTGGTTTTTATCACACTTTTTTGGCGGGTAATTAATGAAGCAGATGAACGATCAATAACTTTCCCGCGCGTTGTGCAATCGTCTGTCTGTGTGTTATGTCATTCGCATCGAATGAAATTGTGAAAGCAGTCCAAATTGAAACCTTCATCAGACGACATTATCAATGTTTGTCAAAGGATAAAACCCTTCACAAACCGTGAATGAATCGATATGAGAAAAAGTCAATATTTGCAGATAAAAGGCACTATCTAGTTTTGTAACACCAGGCCTTTATTTTCACTCAGAGCGGGAAAATTTGATACCCTTTTTTATATATAGTAAAATTGGGTATTTAGAGGAAAAAAACATGCATGCTTGCCAAAGGGGAAAGAAAAACCCTGAGGTAAAACTGTGCATTTTAAAGAATGTATTTATATACAGTGAAAAAAGCCTTGAACATTGATGTAATATAAGTCTTCGGCTACAGGTGCAGAATATGATGAAGTGTTTATATTTGAGTTGTCCAAAGCTTGAAGGTATATCTTGGGTGTAATGCAAGACAAATGTAAGTTAAACAGAAATGTGAACCACTTACCATAGTTTTTACACTGAACCCTTGATGTGGACATAATATCAAAAAGGAAATGGAAAACAATATACAGAATATACAATATACAGAATAAACAATATACAGAATATGCAATATACAATATAAAATAAACAATATACAGAATATACAATATACAATATACAGAATATACAATATACAATAAACAATATACAGAATATACAATATACAATAAACAATATACAGAATATACAATAGACAATATACAGAATATACAATATACAATAAACAATATACAGAATATACAATATATAGTCAATTCCCCTAATCTCGTGGTATCCCTAATTCCGTGGTATTTGCATAATGTCATACTGCTTCCATAAAGTAACACACCAACCTGACCTACTTTCGCAGCCCAATGTAAGAACTCCAAAGAAGCAAGAATGAATGTTTTTCTGGTATAAAACCAATTCAATCCAATAAAATTCTCCTCATATTACAGAGAGGTCCGAAAATCCCCCATATTTTCACACTTTTTACTCAAATCTAAGACCCTAAACAAATCCTTTCACACTGTTGAGTCCGTCTGCAATTCTCAACCATTCTTAGGTCAGACACAACCAAATTGTTTTAGGATTCGTTCCTAGTATGTTTCATCCTAATTATTTTGGACTGATACTTAAAAAGTTGTGTTTGACCTGAATACCACGGAATTAGGGTAAGACCTCAAAAATGCAAATGGCTGCCAGTGACCCAATTAATTTACGTTACGTAGAGCATTTATGTGCTCCATTTAAAAATAATGATGAGAAGATCGTAAATGAGGAATGAAATATGTTACAAAAGCTGAATGTTGACAGCTAAGTTCTCCCCTTCCTTTCTGTTATTCATGTTACCATAAGTACCACGGAATTAGGGTACACCAGTATACAATAAACAATATACAGAATAGACAATAGACAATAGACAATATACAGAATATACAATATACAATAAACAATATACAGAATATACAATATACAATAAACAGTATACAGAATATACAATAAACAATATACAGAATATACAATAAACAATATACAGAATATACAATATACAATAAACAATATACAGAATATACAATATACAATAAACAATATACAGAATGTACAATAAACAATATACAGAATATACAATAAACAATATACAGAAATGTAACTTAGGTGTAGGAGGAGCGTTTTCAACATTGGGGGGCCAACTTCAGATAAGGACCGGTCTAGGAATAAATGTTCCTAAACTTTTTCATGACTGTTCATGCATTTACAAATTCAATAACATTATGAGAATTAGAAGCAAGCGTATGAAAATGTGTATTTTGAATAGAAAAAAAAAAAAAGGATGTGCCAGGTCTCGATCTCACATGGAAATCAAATGCATTGAACTTAACAAAATGTTGCAGCGTTCAGACCGTCACAGCTACGGATTCAACCATATATTGTTGAAGAATTGAATTATTGTTCAATCTTTAGCTAACAATTGAAGACAATATTGAGTCTGGCTCCTTAGAACACGTTTTACACCACTGTTTTTGTTAATCAAAATTTCCCGGGTATTTTTGTGAGCTGAGTTTTCATTGGATAAACCCGATGTGTTCAGATTGCCATTTGCGATGATGACCTCAAAAAGATTTTGTTTATTGTTCGTAACAAAAGGCGAATTAGTATTAGATAAAGCACAAAAATACACATTTATTTTTATTCTGCTGTTAAATTTCGTTGCTTTTTTTTTTTTAAATATCTTCATTTGCCATTGTGAATATTGGGGGGGGGGGCAAAGTATACTCTGGCCCCCTGGTCTGAAAATTGGGGGAAGGGGGGTGGGGCCCCTGGCCCCCCCAGCTCCTACGCCTATGTGTAAAGCACTTACCATAGTATTGCACTGAACCCTTGACACGATTCGAATGAGTTCAGCATCAAAAAGGAAATTTAAAATAATACTGTGCTGCACTCATGATTATACAGTAAAGTGTCCACTGAAGACCTCTAAGAAATTGTTTTGTTCATACTTGTTGCTTTCAACTTGCACTAGTCAGAGCAGACAATTTGAGAAACAATTGTGGCAAAAGGAAACATTTCTTGTGACAGAATGCAATTTCTCCTATTAACACAAAGGTTTCCACTAAATACCTGTGGAAAAACAGTATCATACTAAATTGAAAGCAATGGCAGACGACATATATTTAAGATAAGATTTGTTGTCTGCCAAAAAGATATGTTGTCTGCCATTGGTCTCAGTTGTTGTTGTTGGATTGCATACAGGATCCTGGATAGCCCAGTAGTAACGGTGACAGACTTAGAACTCAGGGTCCCGGGTTCGAGCCTCGTCAGAATGGGAATGAACTTTAGCAAGTCCCTTCAGATCTAGCCTAGTATTGGTGGACCCAGGAAAGCAGTTACATAAGTCAGAAAAATGTTAAAACAGCGTTAAAAACACACAGAAATAAATTGTTGTTTGGTAAGAGAACTGGCTGTACCTAGGTCCCAGGCTAACCTTTACATTTATAAAGTGGTTGTATTGATTTCTGAACAGTTTCCCTTCATGATAATGGTTTTTAATACCAATAACAAAGTGAAGGGCACCTATCTATTAACCCTTAAAGCGCTTATGCAAACAGGTTAGATCCTGGCCAGTCACCAATTTACTTGTTACAGTGAATTGGCGGCTGGCCTGTGATCTAACCTGTTTGCTACTCTGAGTATCTTTCCTCAAAAGATTAAGCAGGTATAGCAGATTTGGCATTTCCAGACTAATAGATCAAAATCAGATATTGCCACTCCTAACCTCTGCAAAATGTCCCAAATTAGACCTGATTAACACAATTACCACATTTTTTTTCTGTTAATTGCTGTAATATTTGTAACTTGTTACTTAGAAGTATGCGTTTATCATCATTACCATACAGCTGTGGAATGTTACCTTTCCAAATAATTGTTGAACTGTAGTGCTAAGTGCCAAGGTCGCAATGGTAGCTAATGTATGTACAGTATTTACCGTCTACCATTTCGAGGGTTCAAGGCAATACTATAGTAAGTGCTTCATGTTTATGAAGCGCTCATACTATAGTCTTGTATTGAACCCTTGAGTAACCGTTTGGTACAGGATAAAGGCCTTAGCCTGTGACTCCTACAGCTTTCCTGGATCCAGCAGCACTAGGCTAGGGCTCTGAATAATCCAGAGTTAATGGTTGCAAATGATATTGCTTTATTGAAGCACAATAAATGTCAAAATGTTGAAAAAAGCGTTGTTCACAGTTCATTATTGAGATAAGGCTCTGAAGTGACTTGCCAAAGGCCACTCCCACGAAGCCAGAGGTATTGTGCAACCTAGGTTTGAGCCTCTTACCAGGGTCGAAATGAGCATTGTATTTCCTTGCTAGTATCTGGATTTCTTCTGTAAGCACTTTGTTATTTGTACTTGATAGAATTGTCCTGTTGAAATGATATTTTGAGTAACCAATGCTATAGGATTTAAGTACAGATGTATACAGGTTGATTTTCGTTGGACACCGACGGAATTTCTGTTGTTGTAATATCTTGTGGCCGATATTTGGTTAGCCACCGACAAGGACACAGTAGTAACATTACTTCTAGTGGGAGGTCTGTGGTACCCTTCCCCCATAAATTGTTTTCAAGGACAGATATGATGTAATTCCTGCATTATTACATAAATTTGGGCCAATGCACACACTTTTTGGCGACAGGGGTGCAGAGGTAGAGCGTCCCGGATTAAATTCCCTATTAGGCTCGGTGATAATTGGTGGGACTAACCCACACAACGACAAGAGTTCTGGTTTAGTATCCAGGAAGTAGTCATTGAGAGTGTTTTTGATAAGCTACAAGCTTCCTATACACAATCAATGTGGTACTAATGAGATAATTTAAGCTAAATTTAGTTTCACACCAATTAGAATAATAATGTTTTTTTCCCTATTTTTCTGAGGTAATGTACACATTTGGTTTGGTTACCAGACTATAGTAAGTGTTTCATGTACAGTATGTGAAGCACTTGCTATAGTCTTGCGTTGAACCCTCGACATGTCAGTTGGTTACAAGACTATAGTAAGTGTTTCATGTACAGTATGTGAAGCACTTTCTATAGTCTTGCCTTGAACCCTCAACATGTCGGTTAATTACAAGACTATAGTAAGTGTTTCATGTACAGTATGTGAAGCACTTTCTATAGTCTTGCGTTGAACCCTCGACATGTGGGTTGGTTACAAGACTATAGTAAGTGTTTCATGTACAGTATGTGAAGCATTTTCTATAGTCTTGCGTTGAACCCTCGACATGTCGGTTGGTTACAAGACTATAGTAAGTGTTTCATGTACAGTATGTGAAGCACTTTCTATAGTCTTGCGTTGAACCCTCGACATGTCGGTTGGTTACAAGACTAAAGTAAGTGTTTCATGTACAGTATGTGAAGCACTTGCTATAGTCTTGCGTTGAACCCTCGACATGTCGGTTGGTTACAAGACTATAGTAAGTGTTTCATGTACAGTATGTGAAGCACTTTCTATAGTCTTGCCTTGAACCCTCGACATGTCGGTTGGTTACAAGACTATAGTAAGTGTTTCATGTACAGTATGTGAAGCACTTTCTATAGTCTTGCGTTGAACCCTCGACATGTCGGTTGGGTACAAGACTATAGTAAGTGTTTTATGTACAGTATGTGAAGCACTTTCTATAGTCTTGCATTGAACCCTCGACATGTAGGTTGGGTACAAAGCCCCTTTGATTTATCTGATGGATTTTGAACTACTGCACCGTTAAATACTTGATCACCCCCATTACTTCCAGAATAGGACTTACCCCTTGTATGCAACCCTTTACCAAATGCCAAATTTTCGACTGTCTCAAATTGTCTCAAATTGAAAGAGTTTTCAGACGACAGTTAAAAATGTGATGAAATTAAAAAATAATCTTCTGGTAGGGCAGAAAACATTTTGGGAAAAAGATTAATTGCTCGTTAAAAGCAATTTCTCCCTTTCCCACACTGTTTTCCAGAGTCGTCTGCAACAAACTGGTCAAATGTCGTTAGTATTTGGTAATGGGTTAATGTGATACTCAGGTAATCAGAAGGGTTCATATTTCAAGCCTGACTTACATCCTTATTCCTCACAGACCTCACAGATCCATCACTGTGATTAACCCTTAGAATGCGGGGTAATCTTCTAATAATAGATTTTAGTGTTGTTTGTTTTCCAAAAATACCTGCTTAATTTTGTTGAGGAAATATACTCAGAGTAGCAAACTGATAAGATCAAAGGCCAGCCACCAATTAACTTGGCGGCTGGCCTTGATCTAACCTGTTTGCATAAGCATGAAGTCGGTTCCAGTTGGGTTAACCCATTACAAAACAATAATGACATTTGACCAGATTGTTGCAGGTGGCTGTGGAAAACATTGTGGGAAAAGGAGAAATTGCTCTAAACGAGCAGTTTCTCCTTTTCCCCACTATGTTTTCTGCCCTATCAGAAGATTATTTTTTCAATTTCATCACATTTTGAATGTTAACTGCAAACTCTTTCAATTCGGGACAGTTAAAAATTAAACGCTTGGTAAAGGGTTAAATTTGTTTTTTGTTCCCTGCATTTTGATTCCACATGGGGTATCAGGCTTAAAATATCCCATTTGAAATGTCAACTGGTTACAGGCTGAAAGATCCAGTATTATTTGATGTATTTTTGAAATGTGACAAGGTGAATGGATACTTGTTGCCCTGTCATTTCAAAGGGTCTAATAACACATTGTAACAGGCTGACACACATTGCCCATTATCATAATTTATGGATTCAATTCTGGTAGACTTCGAACACTTGGTAGCAGACGGCATTGCGAATACATTGAATTTATTGGAACATTTCTCATCATGTCAATTAAGGTCTAATAACAATAACACACTGTAATGGTCTGACATACTTCGCACATTCACATGGCATTATGTGATGAACCTCTAACAAGGCTGCAAAAACTTTGTAGCAGACGGCATTTCGAAAACATTGAATTGAATGGAAGATTTTCTCTTCGTGTTGATCTATAAGGCCTAATAACATGCTTTTATAGGCTGAATGTAGCCAAAAGAGCCAAAAGAATACCAACCAAAGGTAGCATTCATCACAAGGTAACCGCTGTTTTGGCACTGTGCCAAAGGTTAAGACCCAAAGCTTTCCAATCTGAACTCTTCAGGTTTATCCAATTAAAACACTACTGACATTATATGGAAGCCGCCACATTTCTTCTTGCAAGACTTCTTTCATTGTACTTTCGTTTACAAATACAGATCTTAAATGTAATATTTAAACAGTCATCTTATTTGATTATGGGAACACAAATATATCACAACTTATAATTTCACTATTATGTATGAGTTACCGACCAAAGATTAGGATTTGAAATGATGTTCAACACTTTCATAAACATTGAAGTACTCAACTTGGACACTCACAGGAAATGTGTAAATACCGGTACAAATGAAAAAAAATTGTAACCCTACACCCTACGGGGCGACAGTGGCACAGTGGTAGAGCATCAGACTACTGTCCCAAGGGTCCGGGTCTGAATCTCCCATAGGCAAGGTGAACATTTTTGGGACTAGCCAACAAACCAGTGCGATTACTGATGTATTGTCCAGGAAGCAGTCATTGAGAGTGACTGGATGGGCTTTATTAAGCCTCCTTCACAATTGATGTAAAACAAATCAAACAAACAAACAAACAATAATCATGTACCAAGGTGTAATTATCAGGTCACGGTAATACCCGAGTAGTTACAATTGTGTTTTTTAATTGACGTGAAATATACTCATCCCCTCAATCACTGTGGGATTATATTAACACTTATAGTGCTGAGTAATTATCTAAAAATAGATTTATGTGTCTTCTGCTTTCCAAAACCTTAGATATCTGCTTAATTCTTTTGAGGAAAGATACTCAGAGTAGCAAACAGGTTAGATCACAGGCCAGCCGCCAATTTACTTGGCGGCTCGCCTTGATCTAACATGTTTGCATAAGCATGATGTGGGTTCCAGCACTATAAGGGTTAAGACCTACTGGCTTTATAAATCTATGGAAATCATACGAGAGAAATTGGTCTCAGCAAGCGTCCCATTAATATTCTCTCTCCTGCACCAAACGTCTACTTAATTCCAGCCATTATCCAATAATGAATGTTTTGACTAAAGCAAATTGTCTAGCTTTGAGCCATAATGGGCATTTCTTTCACATATAGTTGTTGAAGGTGGTAGGATTTTTACATGGTTACGCACGAACCGTAAACAACTTTTTTAGGTTATATCACTTTGTTGCTTGGTTGTTAAAGGCCCATTAAAGGAGGTTAATGATATCTCAAACTATATTATTTGGTGAACTTTTGGATAGATTCAAATCGTTTTCACCAGAAAACACCATCAGCACAACTTAAATGTGAAAGTACACCAGAAATAACCCAGATAAGCAGGTTTTATAATTCAGATTTCCTGATTCTTCACCTCTGGCCTTGACAGTTGATACACACATTTTTTAACCGACCAATCAGAATTCCTTATTTTGAATATGTAAACAAACAGGTTGTTGATAAACATGATTGAATTGGAGACAACTATACTTCAAGCACAAAATAACTTATTTTAAATGAGTCTATTTAAAAGGACCTCAATGCATTCCTAAACTAATTTGCATTACTTTCATGAATATAATAGAAGAACTCCATATGTTTTTTCAGTAATTTATTTGTACTCCTCTCCTTTGATGTGCCTTTAAGGGGTACAAGGCTTTAAAGCTATAATGCTATCTCCATTGCCCATAAAGCCGCGGTGCTGTAATGGTTAGCGTCGGGACCTAGAGGCCGGTCACCCCGGGTTCGATCCCCAAAGGCGGCCAATTATTTCACCGTGGAGTGTCCATGGGCAAGACACATTTCCTAGCCTAGTACTGGTAGTCATCCAGGGAACATGTACTATATTTCACTCAAGACTGAGTCCTGTACATTTATGGAAAAACAAACAAAACAAGCCCTAATGCTATTTTTTTTTACCCATAATAAAGAATTTCTACTTTTTATTTGCTACCTTTCATCTGTGTAATTTAAATTTTAATACAAAATTGATAAATAAAGAAAGGTAATAACTATGGATTTTATAAAAGAATTCATTTTGTAAATATAAATTCAAAATTAGACAAATAAGGAATAGGCCTGGAGAATACCTTTGAAGTGATATATACTTTCATGATTTATATTTCAATTTATTCTTTGACCAAAGCAAATACAAGTTTTCTATCAGGGGTGGATTACCTTAATTACAATATGGAAAGATGCAATTTTGTTTTTGAATTGAAGAGACAAAATTAATTACTTGCTGATGTCAACTATTTGGCCTTCTTCAGCAAAGGCAAAAACAGAAATCTATAGGAATGGTGGAGAAAGAAATACTCTCTTATATTCCTTATGTCTGCTTTTTAAGTTCAAAGACTCACAAAATGAAGCAATTGGGAAATTACTTTGTGATAGAAGTCATAAAATGAAAAGAAAGTTGTTCTCTTATCTTATCTAAATGTGGAGTTTCATTTAAGTTTATTAACCCTTTGCCAAGGCAGAATCAGAATCCGAAGTATACCATAACATTCACATTTATTTTAAGGTAGAATAACCATAATCCTCTATTTCAAAATTTATTTATTCGTCAGAGTACTGCTGTTGTGTTCATTGAACATTGATCGGACTGGATCTATTTGGTTTAATGTAAATAGTTCTTGGCCCAACAAACTTATACTGAGAACGACTGAAGCTTTCTGACGGAAGAATGAGTTTTAAAACGACAGATAATGGGTACTCTACCTTAACTGTTAATGATGGTCCAGGGGAAGAGTATCAGCCTCTGGACACAGGGCTCTTGGGTTCGAATCCTGTGAGTTGCGGAATCCACTTTGTTATCTTTCACTAGTCCACATTTGGCGTGATGACTTGTTATGTGTTCAGGAAGCATGATTGAAACTGATTTATCAATGCAAAATGAATTAATTTAACCCATTACCAAACAATAACGACATTTGACCAGTTTGTTGCAGACGACTCTTAAAAGCATTTTCCAATTTTTACATACCTGGTAGCTTTGTTAAAAGCATACTAGCGCTCAAAAAACTGCAAAACTGGGTAAAATGAGTTATCAATTATGAAACAACATGTTAAAACATAGTGAAACACCACATTATCATGAGTATTTGTGAACAACACAATTTAACTTCATTATTTACAAATGTTTACATTGAAATTAAGTTTCAAAATAGCAATGAATGCTCTGATAAACAAGTGATGTTTTGTTATGTTTAAACATATTCTGTAATAATTTTTAACTCATTTTTACCAAATTTTGCAGGATTTTTTTTAACGCTTTAATGCTTTTTATAATATGAGTTATATATCAATGGTTAGAAACTGTTATGACAAATGGGTGATTTCTCAATAGAAGTAATAATGATCCAATTTTCCTTTTGCTCCAATCATTTTTCACGAATCACATATCTTGGTAGTACCTTATAGTAATATCAAAATGTTGTTCCGATGAAAGTTTGTTTGGCCGCCTGCTACAATTTATGTCAGCTGTTATCTATGTCTTTCTACAACTTATGTCTGCTATAAATTATGTCTGCTAAAATTTATTACTTCTACAATTTATGCCTTCTACAATTTATGTCTGCTATATTTTATGTCTACTATAATTTTTGTCTGCTACAATTTCCTGCAAATAGGTAAGCGGGTAACCTTACAGCATATTGGTTCCATGCCCTCAATGACCTTTCCTTACTTCCTGATTCCTGGATGAGATAACCGGTTCCCTTTTATCAGAAATCTGTAGCAAACAGCTCTCCAACAAAACAAACCTGGATACCAGCGAAAATATATGTATATATATTTATGATTA
Source organism: Cerastoderma edule (assembly GCA_947846245.1). Lineage (NCBI taxonomy): Eukaryota > Metazoa > Mollusca > Bivalvia > Cardiida > Cardiidae > Cerastoderma > Cerastoderma edule. The sequence continues at coordinate 6,637,340 of OX401414.1, forward strand.
CTTTGCAAATATTCAGATAGTTGTTAGGGGTCATATCCAGGAAGGGGAGGGGGTGCACTTAAAGTGTGTGTGTGAGAGGGTGGGTGGGGCTGGTGTCAAGGTGTCTAAAAAGGTTCATATTGGTTCATATCTAGGGTAGTTCCCTTTACATGTAATCAAAAACATTTTATGTTTAAACTTATTTATTTTACATTGTTGTGACGGAAGCTTAAAGCTTATTAAATTCCCCCTTGATGACTGCTTCCTGGGTACATACTCATCACTCATGCCGATTTGAGGGCTAGTCCCGGCATTTTCGCCTTGCCTAACAGGGATCAAACCCGGGACTCTTGGTACAAGAGGCTGACGCTCTACCTCTGCACTGTCGCCCACAAATACTTGTTGAAGATAATTTGATGTGTTCCTCCATATGGAAAATGTGATAGGGCTGAATTGAAAGCTATAACACCCATCAATGAATAGCTTAACAAAAGGAAAAAAATCATGGTTTTAACCCTTAGAATGCTGGGTAATATTTTTATTTATAGAATTTTTATATTTTTAGAATGTTTTATTTTAGATTTTTGTGTTTGATCTTTCTGCAACCTTATAAAGCTGCTTAATTTTGATGAGGAAAGATACTCAGAGTAGCAAACACGTTAGATCACATGCAACTGACAATTTGCTTGGTGGCTGGCCTGGATCTAACCTCTTTGTGTGAGCATGAAGTTGGTTCCAGCACTATAAGGGTTAAGTAGAAACCACTGTGACAAAAGGGCCAATTGCTCATTATGAGCAATTGGCCCTTTAGTCACAATGGTGATTGAAGTGTTCGGCCACTGATGCAGATATGGCATACTGAGGTATTATGAAGAGATGGGCTTAAAACACAAACAATTGAGTCCAAAAAAGCAGTAACCTTTGGGATATTATGTAGCAAGGGGCTGAAAACACAAACAATTGAATAAAAAATAACAGGAACTGGGGAAAGGTTAAGCTTGAAGCTGAGGGAAGTAGTTGACAGACTACAAGACAGTAACACAGAATAATAAATACAGCATATATAACAGTGAAAGCCGTACGTCAACTTAAGTTATTTATAATCCAGTAACTCTGTTATGGAGGAGCGAAAAGATGTCAGAAAATGATTGAAATCTTACCTAGGCAAAGACAAGGTGATGTGGCTGACAATTTTTAACCTTATTAAAAACATAATGATTTATACAGCATACAGAGGTAAAAGAATTAAGCGATTCTTATCGAATTCTTTTGAATTAAAATTATATTGATATATTATATTGTAGGACTAGCAGATGAATTATCCTTAAAGCAAACATTCTCTTCTTTGTCAATAAGACTTACATCATGTCACAAATATCGGTAGTATTTATTTGTCATAGTTTATGATTGTTGTGTGATTTTTGCTTCGATTAACCCAATTAGTGCTAGAACCAAGTTTATGCTTATGCAAACGGGTTAAATCCAGGCCAGCCGCCAAGTAAATTGGCAGTTGCCTGAGCTGGCCTGTCATCTAACCTGTTTGCTACTCTCTAACCTATTGGCTACTCTGAGTATCTTTCCTCATCAAAAGAATGCAGATAGTTAAGGTTTTGGAAAGCAGACAGCACAAAAATCTATTTTTAAAAGATTGCCTAGCGCTCCAAAGACTGAATAAAAATGCATTGTCTTCTGCAACAAATATGATTTTGATGCTTTTTGTTACAAATAAAGTAGATATAATGGAGTAACTGGCTAAGGTACTAAATCAGATTTTATAACACCGAAAATCTCCAGGTTTTCAGGAATCTGCGTCAGAAACATAAGAAATCCACAGGTCTAGATAGGGGGTTAAAATGTATGTTTTATGATACAACAATATAGAAAACAAGATGTAGCATCCTAATAAATTGCTGCATAGGAAATAAGCACAACTCTTTCCCTTTTCATTCTGACTTACTAATGAAGTGTTAAGATTATAGAATGAATACAGTACTTTCCCTGTTGATTTAGGGAATGCTGATGGTTCTACCCAGCTTGACCAGCCCTTATGGTCAGTCAAACTTAGGGTCGCCCTCCAGCATTACAAGCCCTCATTGCACATGACACATATACTGTTGATGCGAATCCCATATAAATTGATAATACCCTTAGAATGGTGGGTAATTTTCTTAAACAAGAGTTTTGTGTTGCCTACTTTCCAAAACCTGAAACAGGTGCTTAATTTTTATGAGGAAAGGTACTCAGAGTAGCAAACAGGTTAGATCACAGACAAGCCGCCAATTTACTTGTAAATTTACTTGTAATCTAATCTATTTGCATAAGCATGAAGTTGGTTGCAGCAACATAAGGGTTAAATAGTGTGAACATGAAAATTGAGATGATATACAGTAGTTGTAGTGGACATTGATTTCAGTATGTATATAGAAAGGTGTTCTTCATTAATCAGTATTTCACTGAACCCTTGAAATGTGATAATGGCATGATAGGTGTCTTTCGTCAGTTCCATCTGCATCGTTTGTAGTCAATACTTGCTTACAATTTCACTCTTGGTTTAGCAGGATAGCTTTTTCTGCTAAGGACTTAACCTTTATTGTGCTTGAACCGACTTCATGCTTATGTGAACAGGGTAGGTTAAGGCCAGTCGCCTGTGATGTAACCTGTTTGCTACTCTGAGTATCTTACCTCATCAAAATTAAGCAGATATTTATGGTTTTCGAAAGCAGACGACACAAAAATCTATTTTTAGAAAGTTACCCAACATACTCAGGGTAAAATATGATTGTGTAAATCAAAACTAATTATCATGCATGGCATCTTAGATAAAAGTGCAATACTGTCATGTGACGTGTCATTTGAAGTGACTTGTAGTGCTGATTTCAATTACAGTCAAACTTGTGTTAAGAGGCCAGCCTATGGGACAGAGAAAATTGGCTGTTTAAGACAGTTTGGCTGCTTAACACAAATTGATGTACACTATGAATCTAACAAAGGGACTTTCTGTAGTGGTTGCTAAAGGCAGGTTGACTGCTTAAAAGGGTGGTTGCTTAACACAAGTTAGACTGTATATGTTACTTTGCAGTATCACTTATTTATCTCAATATAGGCATAAGAGGGAATGCTGGTTTGAACTTATGAAATCTTAACAAAAGATGTCTGATAAGATATTACACTGGAGAATAATGATGAACTCAAAACCAACTCAAGGTGAAGAAAGTCCTTCTGCCTTGGATCAAGGGAATGTACAACAAAATGCAAAAAAAATGTTGAAAATGGTATTTAACCATATCAAAGGTTGAATGCAAGACTATAGTAATTGCTTCACATACATAAAGCACTTATCATAGTAAAGCATTGAACAAGAATGTTTTGGTATCTGATTTGTAGGTCTTGGTTAACCCATTACCAAACAATAATGACATTTAATCACTTTGTTGCAGACGACTCTGGAAAACCTTGTTAGACAAGGAAAAATTGCTTGTAATGAGCATTTTTACCTTATCTCACAATGTTTCCTGCCCTATCATCAGATTATTTTCCAATTTCGTCACATTTTGAAATGTCGTCTGCAAACTTGTTCAATTTGGGGCAGTCGAAAAATTTGTCGTTTTGTAAAGGATTAAACTGTTTTGTCTAGGATAGATAACGGTTTTAAATGTCATTCAAATGTCATGGATATATCAATATTTCACAAATATCTTTCCACAAGCTGTTTATTATGTATTATTGTGATAAATTTATAGCTGGAATGCAGGGGTGGCAAAATCATTTTTTTGTAAGCCCAGCATGTCCAAAAACGAACTTATGTCCTAACAAGATGGTCTTACCAGATACTTTTTCCTTTTTCATCTTCTTTTGCCAATGAGACACATTGTGTACACCTCATGAGTTGACAGAAGCATATGTCCAAAACAGATGGTCTTCGACTGCGATTTCTCTGCTGAGTGTTAGATGTTACACTGTTATAAAGCATGGGTTATCATTTATGATTTGTAAAAGCCAAACCATATGTCCTGAAACCCCCTACCCCAAGTGTATCTACCAAACAAGTAGGATACCTTTCCTTAGAATTGACATAAATGAAAAGTGTATGTTTTAAGAAACCAATGTGGTAAATGAAAGGAGATTCTCTTTACAAATCAATTGAATTGCTACATGCGAACAAGAATATGTATTCTTAATGAATGGAAAAGTTTAAACTGGATGTTAAAAAAAATGTTTTAACCAAGAAATACAATTCCCAAGAATAACTTCATCATTTTAGTCAATGTAAGCTTGAGTGTAATGTTGATGGTTTGAAGTGGAGGCACTTTGGAATGAAGTGCTCATGCTATTCCATTATCCAAACAACTTTAAAGTGACTATCTAACAGATTTAGGGGAAATGAAATGTATTCTATCTCAGGTGGGGGGTCATTGGGAATCACATGACCAACTGTGGGAGGCAGGGGGAATCACATGACCAAAATCATGGGGGGCAGGGGGAATCAAATGACCAATTGTGGGGGTGGGGAATCACATGACCAATTTTGGGGACAGGGGGAATCACATGACCAATCATGGGGGCAGTGGGAATCACATGACCAATTGTGGGGGCAGTGGGAATCACATGACCAATTGTGGGGCAGTGGGAATCACATGACCAATTGTGGGGGCAGGGGAATCACACCACCAATCGTGGGGGCAGGGAATCACATGACCAATCATGGGGAGGGGATCACATGACCAATCGTGGGGGGCAGGGGGAATCACATGTCCAATCATGGGGAGGGGATCACATGACCAATCGTGGGGGGCAGGGGAATCACATGTCCAATCATGGGGAGGGGATCACATGACCAATCGTGGGGGGGGCAGTGGGAATCACATGACCAATCGTGGGGGGGCAGTGGGAATCACATGACCAATGTGTAAGATCTTGTCAAAACAAGATTGCCGCACCAAGGTATTTTTGCTTTTTTCACCTACTTTTGCCAATGATAGCCACATAATGTAACTTGCGTGAGTTGACTATTACATTTCCAGTTCTGGTGGTATATGATAACCCATCTTTTATAACAGCATTACATCTAACACAGGGCAGAGAAATGGAAGTTGACGGGCATGGATGCCAAAAACAGTCAGTCTTCGGCTGCAATTTCTCTGCTGAGTGTATAATGAAATAAAGGGGAATTAATTAATCGGAGCAGGGAAAAGGGTTGATGAGTTTTTTTTTAGGTTTATAACCATCAATCATTCTGGGAATGAGCACCAAATGTTAAAGGTAAATAATGATGTAATTAGATTGGGAACAAGTGTCATACCCACTAAGAGGATGATTGATTCTTGGGTTGTTCCACATTTGGGATGGTAAAGTTTGGTGTTACGTCTCCTTAATAAGTAACTCAATCATTCGTTTTAAGTGTTACCCATGTAATGTCTTGGACTCTCGCCCCAGCAAACCGGGATCCAACCCCAAAAGGGGACTATAAATCCAAAGTGGTTTTTACAGCTATGCTTCATTGTGGACATTGTTTGTAAGACTCAACATCAATAAGAACTTTAGTCATGGTTCAGTCATTGCTAAATGATTGTCAGAGAGCTCTAAAATTCCAGCAGCCAACTCTTCATGTTGTCTTTGGTCCAAGAATGTTCGCCTTCAGGCTATCAGCAAAGCCATAGGGCTTGACTGCCCTCTGTCATGTGATGGAGGGGGGTGGGTGCAGTGGGTGCTGACCCTGCGTACAACCCCCTTCCTTTCGCATCATTTAAACATTCCATGTTCTCCATATTGAAGAAAATGGTAAATACCAATAAGAATCATGAAAAATATTCTTTTCCATTTATAGCACAGGCCTGCTAATTTTCAGGCCTGGTCCTGATTTCAGGCTTTATGATTTTAAATTTTCCTTCTTTGTTCATATTGAAGATGTTCAAATTCAGGCTTCAAGTAATGATTTTCAGGCTTGAGCATTTCTTAACAATAGCAGGTCTGTAGTATACTATATGTTTGACACCATCATGTTTAAAACATAAATGAGGAGCTGTTAATTCCTATTTCACATTTGTGATATCTTATATATGTCTTTTTAATAATTTTCTTTTTCGTGATGAATGCACCTTTATGACATGAACACTGCTCTTTTATGTTATATCAATAAAACTATTATGTAACAAAAACATGTTGGAGAAAAAAAAGAGAAAAAAGATAATTACTGTGGACAAAGGAGAAACTGCTCTGGAATTTCTTTTTGACAGTACAGTCGAACTTGTGTTAAGCAACCACCCTTTTAAGCAGCCAACCTGCCTTAAACAGCCACTACAGAAAGTCCCATTGTTAGATTTATAGTGTACATCGATTTTTGTTAAGCAGCAAACCTGTCTTAAACAGCCAATTAACTCTGTCCCATAGGCTGGCCTCTTAACACAAGTTTGACTGTAGTTTCTAAAGTCTTTGCTACACAATATGCTTTACAATGATTTACAGGGCCATAGACTCCCAGATAATCACTTGGCCTTAATCACAGCATTGATGATTATTCTGATAATTATTCTGTATTACAACAAAGTGTTATCCTGGTAATAAACATCTAATGTCTAACCCTTATAGTGCCAGTACATACTTCATGCTTATGCAAACAAGTTAAATCCCGGCCAGCCGCCAAGTAAATTGGCGGCTGGCCTGTGATCTAACCAGTTTGCTTCTCTTAGTATGTTTCATCATCAAAATTAAGCAGATGTTTAAGGCTTTGAAAAGCAGATGTCACTAAAAATCTATTTTTATAAAATTACCCAGCATCCTAAGGGATAATGGTTTGGCATCGGTGGCAGCCTTCTGTTTTTAGTGCTTCTCTAAGTAAATTGTTCTAGAAGGCAGTTTTGATTAACCCTTGGCATAACTAATAATGACTTCCTTTATGTTAGTAGTTTATCCCTTAGAATGCCTGGTAATTTTCTAAAAAAAAAAAAGAGTTATGTATCGTGTGCTTTTCAAAACCTTTGAAACATTGATTAGGCTTTTCTTTTTCTCATTTGGACATGTGGGGGAAAGGGGGGGGGGGTCGGGCATAAGTGTTTGCCTGTACCACAACTTGTGTAATAAAAAGTATCTTTATTTGTTCATTATTGCATTGGTTCATTAAGCTAGGTATTTCCTGTAAGTAGAATTAGAACTACAGTACATGTACTAATTAAGTTGTGTTTTCATGCAAGGTGTGAAATAAGTACTAACCTAGCGGGGGGGGTGGGGGTGGGGGGGGGGTGTAGTCAGTCTCAACCCAATGTTATTCACCACTTGTTGGGGTCCATAGGGTTTTTCTGTGAATTTTATGAAGTAGAAGTAAAAATGGTGAGATTTGGTTTCAGCCATGCATAATTCAAAATTTTGGGATCGAAATTTGATTCTTGATCAAACTATTTTTTGCTATGTTTATTTTTTTTTACCTTTTTAATACCTGAAAAATTGTTGATACGGCGTTAAATATCATATTAACAAACTGTGGAAAAAGGAGATACTGTATTGCTCGTTTTGAGCAATTTTTCCTTTTGTCACAGTGGTTTCTTAAAGCTGATGGAAAAGGTTTCGTGAAATAGTTATATATATATTTTTTTCTAAACATATGTATTTTTAAACAATTGTGATGAAAGCTTGAAGCTTATTAAGTTCACTCTCAATGACTGCTTCCTGGATACTAAACCAGTACTTGTGCCAAACTAAGGGCTAGTCCATGCAATTCTCACTTTGCCTAACGAGGAACAAACCCAGGACCTTTGGCATAGGAGCCGAGGCTCTCCCTCTGCGCCACTGTCACCCTGAATAGTTATACTTGAAGAAATTATTATTTTGATAACAGTAACACATATTAGCACCATGGTATAGAAGGCTCCAATTGATTAATATTTGTTCTAGTTAAGAGTTTGAATTACTAAAATAAAACAAATATTGACAAATGACTCATTCAAATTCAGGCCTCCTTACATTATCATCAACATTATTCTCGGATAATTTGTTTGTTTATTTTGGTGAACCCTTTCCCTCATATTTTGAATGCTTTTCCAGATTGAAAGCAAAATGGGAGACTTCAATTATAAAGTATGAACGGTATCATTGTAACAAAAGTGTTACGAATACACTGTTTTTAAACCTCTTGAATTTAGAATGATTCCTCATAATTTTAGGAAAAGAAAAATTTGAAATTGTGTTAACAACAGGTTAACCACTAGAAAAATCGATGAAATAAAAGCCCTGTGAAGTAGTTGGTTAACCCATTACCAATCAATAATGACATTAAACCTGACTTTGTTGCAGATGACTCTGGAAAACATTGTGGGAAAAGAAAAATTTGCTTGTTAAGAGCAATTTTTTACTCGTTATGAGAAATTTCTCCTTTTTCCACAATGTTGTCTGCCCTATCAGACGATTTTTTTTCAATTTCATCACATTTTGAAATGTTGGCTGCAAACTCTCTCAATTTGGGACAGTTGAAATATTGGCATTTGTTAAAGAGTTAAGAAGTGTTCTCAAAACACGATATTGGAAAACTATTGGATGAATGAAAGATGTTTGTGTTAAGGTATTTAGTCCAGTTCAATGTCTTGATTGTTAATTATGGATTTTTAGGAGTAAGCCTGATGATAAATCCAGTAGTCCTTTATTACTTTATGGATCCCATAAACAGTTTATGATATTTCAATAAACACCGATCAATCCTGATCGTTTACACTAATCCCTTAGTTCAGAACATCCTGATCGGAAACACATAGATTATCTTATTTGTTTAACATTGATTGTAAAGGAAGCTTGAAGCACTTTCGATGACTGCTTCCTGGATACTAAACCAGAACTAGTACCAATTTGTGGGCTAGTCCCGACAATTTTTGTTATGCCTAACAATTCCTGGACCCTTGATACAAGAAGCTGACGCACTGCCTCTGCACACTATTGCCCACATGCGGTAGAAGATGTAAGAAACATTGTAACAAAAAGAGGAATCACTCTTTAAGAACAATAAGCAATTATTCATTTATTTAAAATGGTTCCTAATATATTTTTTTCTGTGTTGAGGCTAAAAGACTATACCTTGCAATTATTGGTTCATATCCCGGAGACTGCATTTGGATTTTTATGAGAGGTAGTCTCCCAACTGACTAACGGAATGATGATGACTCTACCAAGCTCTATCAGCCATTATGGGTAGTTGAGTATGGGGTCTTCCTCGTTCATAAAGAGTCAGGCATTGCAACATAACTGAAAAGATGCTAACGCATTGCGGACACCCCAGATAAATATTAAAAATACAGGTGCAAAATGAAGCAATGGCATGAAGTAAAAGTCGAAGTAATGAGTTAAAAGAATGCCACCGCAGGTGCCTTCTAATGAGTTACTACGGGTTAATGACTTTAACGGACCATGAACTGTAAACCCTTAGAATCCTGGGTAATTTTCTAAAAATAGATTATTGTGTTGTCTGCTTTCCAGAACCTAAATATCTGCTTGATATTGATGAGGAAAGATACTCCGAGTAGCAAACAGATGAGATCACAGGCCAGCCGCCGATTTACTTGGCGGCTGGCTTGTGATCTAACTTGTTTGCATATTTTAAGCATGAAGTTGGTTCCAGCACTATTAGAGACGTAGATTTGTAAAAAGAATGGTAATCAGTGTGCCCTTTAACTTCAATTGAAACCACGCTCAAGCAATAATCCTGGCTTAGTCAGAGGGTTGGTAGGTTAATTACTTCCATGTTTTCAGAGAGGTCTGTTAGATAATTGTTTAATGCTTGTTGTTTCATGGAAGATGATGCGGGGATTGTATATTGTTTCAGTGGAGGTGATTGAGTTGCCCTTGGCCTTCATCCTCCACCGTCAGCTTCAAGTTTCATGTTTCAAGATTTTATTTCCTATAATATTACAGAGAGTATAAATCAAGAAAAAAAATACCCAGAGTAGCAAACAGGTAAGATCTGGATACATACCCAGTAGTCTCACCGAATGTGGATTAATGGAAGGTCGCAAGGCAGATCCTGCTACTCACAGGAATCGAACCCACGACCTCGTGTCCTGAGGCATACACTCTACCCCTGGAACCCTGTCTTCCACAAGGATTATAAAGATGTTGATGCTTTATTTTGTTCATATTTCATATGACTGAACCTTGAGTTGAAAGGGGAGTCAACCATTGAACAGTGTGTTAGGAAAATAATCATTTTGTAGGGTCTTTCAAGACCAAATGATTAAGGTGGCGGACTTAGAACTTGGGAGTCCTACGTTCGCGCCCCACCGGAACCTCTGGTTTAGTTGGAGTGACCATTTGTAAGTCACTTCAGAGCCCTAATCTAGTACTGGTGGATCAAAGACAGCCATTATATAACTGAAAGATTGTTATAACAGCATGAAACAGCATGAAACAACATGTCGAATCCTTTTGCCACACAGTTTGCTCTCTATGAGCAAGTTCCCTATTTCTCCTAATGTTTGTTGGTGATGAACAAAATATCCCTTTTATCATAAAGTTTGTTGGTGATGAGCAAATATCCCTTTTATCACAATGTATGTTAGTGATGAACAAATATCCTTTTTTATCACAATATTACCTCATTATGAGCAAATTTGTCTTTCTCTCTGTATTTATGCATCATGATCAGATGTCTCTTTTATCTCAATGTTTTAAATGCATGCCTATTAATTTGGCAGACTCTAAGTATAACCTTTCTCCACTTTGATGAATAATAAATATTTTGCTTTAATGTCCCTGGTGGCACCTTATACGTAAACGGGGGAAAAGCGTACAACAATCGTCGACAATTACGTCTTTAAAGTATTTACCATTGCATACTCGCAGACTCTTTGGAACTCTGGTTGGTCAGTAATTACACATAAAATCCTGCGCAATGATAATGGACATGCCATAAGCCAATCTCTCTTGCCGGAAAATTATCCCCCTCGGGGAACAGGAAGTGCTTATTTGTACTTAACCCATTACGTCTTTAACTACTTCGGTACACATTTTTGAAAGTTATGGTGCAGCAGATAATTTGATTCTTTTCCTCATTTTGGATTAAGCAACCATCCTTTGAAGCAGCCAACCTGCCTTAAACAACCACTACAGAAAGTCCCATTGTTGGATTTATAGTGTATACTAATTTGTGTGTAATAGCCAACCTGCCTTAAACAGCCACTACAGAACGTCACATTGTTGGATTTATAGTGTACATCAATATGTGTTGAGCATCCAACCTGTCTTAAACAGCCACTACAAAAAGCCCCATCATTGGATTTATAGTGTACAACAATATGTGTTGAGCATCCAACCTGTCTTAAACAGCCACTACAAAAAGCCCCATCATTGGATTTATAGTGTACATCAATATGTGTTGAGCATCCAACCTGTCTTAAACAGCCACTACAAAAAGTCCCATTGTCGGATTTATAGTGTACATCAATTTGTGTTAAGCAGCCAATCTGTCTTAAACAGCCAATTTTCTCAGTTCCATAGGGTAGGCCTCTCAACACAAGTTTGACTGCCTGTATATCCAAATTGGAAGCATGATCACAACATCTAATCTAGAAGAAGTACTAAAAACTATCTTCTCTCTTGAAACCCCATCTTAACTCACAGAGAATTCTTCCAGTCATCACGTGCCCCAGAAACCATTTGATGTTGTTGTTTTTTTTTGCACAAATTGTGATCAACATTCCCTCACCTTTTTTATCTTTCTATTAGCAGTAAAACAATCCAGTACGTTTTCATGGTGTGAATACAGAACCATCTCCAGGATTGGCTTGGTATCCTTTCGTCTTCAAGTCGGTTGTTTCACAGCTGTAATTATTATGGTTTGTCTACAATGGGAGACGTTCTTACTGACTCCGGATGTTCAATCTAGTAAAATAGGAACCCATGGCTTTTTATTATTATTTATAAAAGGCCCATAAAGTGCACCTTTCCTATTGGAAATTTCTTTAAAATCTTGCAGTTTTCCCCAAGAATTCAAAGTCACCCCTTCTTTTTGGTTTCCCAATTCAGCAATTTCATCGATACAGTTTCCCAAAATTAACAGGCTTTGCTCTCTACCTTATTCAAGCGAAAAGTTCCTGGGACCCATTCTCATGGAATATAGTGAGTCCAAATTGAAAGCAACATCAGACAATGATTATATTTAAAAATTGTTTATTTGTGATAAAAAGATTCTTTTCTGAAAAGGCTGGCCAATTTTTTTCCCATGGTGCAAAAAATGGTGCATCATTCTTTCAAAAATGATGGGCAAAAACCTATACCATACAATATATTTTTCTACCCAAAAATTACCTACTTGCTGGACAAATTCTGAAGAAAGCAGTGCATCAGATTATGTAACCATGGAACAATAACACAGACCTACCATAAATCTGTTACCATGGTCATAGAGTAAAAATCATTGTGACAAAAAGGAGAAATGGCTCGTCACGAGCCATTTCTCCTTTTTGTCAAAGTGATTTCTGTAGTTTTCTGCTGTGTATGCATGGAAAGGAGTTGAATGGAGCATTTTATCTTTCTGTCGCAACAGTTTCTTTAATCTTGCTCTGCAAGCGAGGTAAAACATTTAGATATCAACTAACTGGATGACAGCATTCTGCAGATGAAAGCATGGGTGTAGAGTGTTATGGAGGAATCAGTTTGTTCATGTAAATATTTGTGTCTGCCTTCTCTCCAAGACTGTAAGAAAACAATGTGTTTCTTGCGCCTTCTGCAGCAAACTTGTATCATAGGATGTTAACCCATAACCACTCTTTGGATTATGTGACTGATTAAACTCAATATCAGATGATAATTGTAAAGCAGAAGAAATTGCATGTTGTCAGTTAAATATTGTCCGCTTAAAGCTTACTAAAATTACTATCTTATTAGTTTTACCTTGATTGTGTAGGAGGTTTGAAGTTTGTTACGTTCACTCTCGCTGACTGCACCCTGAATGCTAAACCAGTACACCCTCGGATTTGTACATGATGGGGGTCGAACCCTGGACCCTCGGTACAAGAAGCAGATGCTTCTACCTCTGCACCACTGTCGCCCACATAGCAGCAAAATCTATATTTCTATTATGATTTAGAAAGGTCTTTTCACAAACCTATACACATCCTTGAGATGCAATTTTGATGACCTTGAACATTTAGCCAGTTTTCCCACAAATTTGAATGTGTGATGTGTTCAAATTGAAACATACGGCAGATGATAAAGCATAACGGGACAAAAAAAAAAAAGAATAGAGAAACGGCATTATCTTTATGATGTTAGGCATAAGACATCAAGATAATAAATTATGATATATGGAATTTATCCTTGTGACTCTGTTGTTTGTTTTTGAACTCATATAAATGCAGCAGATGGAACAGATTAAGCTGTATTGGTGGAAGGGCTTAACCCTTTCCAATCAAAAAGTTTTCAACTGTCCCAAGTTGAAAGAGTTTGCAGACGAGATTTCAAAATGTGATGGAATTGAAAAATAACCTTTTGATAGGGCAGAAAACATTAAGGGAAAAGGAAAAATTGCTCGTCACGAGCAATTTCTCTTTTTCCCTCAATGTTTTCTAAAGTCGTCTGCAACAAAGTGGTCAAATGTCTTTATTGTTTTGGAAAAGGTTAAAGGTACTTGTTCACAGATGTGAGGAAATTTTGAAGTTAAAAAACATATTTCTTTAAAACTGAAAAACAGCAGCTGTTAATGCTATGATTAGTAGTCATTGGAAGGAAATTTATTATAGAATGTTTTTGATTATGATATGAGTTTACAATTAATTAACTTGTATTTTAATCTAAAAGCATGATATCTCTATGTCCCTATTGCGATTAACCACATAAAAATAGTACATACAAATGTACTTAGATAGATTAACGCTTCCTGAATTAAGTATGCTTTCAATTACTACTTCTAATTATATGTCAAACAGCAGTACAAATATGTGTTATATCAATGACATTTTATTTTGACTTTCAAATGTTCTCCTCTGTTAACAAGCACCTTTAAGGCAAACTTTAAGGAGAATTTTCATCCACAATGGATATTTCTCAGGCACAATTAACTATAAAGGCAACATCTCGTCTCTAATGGTTTACTTTGTCATGACCTTCAAATGACCTTTGGCCTCTAACAACAGAGGAGATTCTGAAGAAGAAAGAAAGGGTTACCATTACCTGGTGCATAGCTGGGCTTATGCATGTACCAGGACATAAGATTATTTAGCAAATCCCTTTGCCATGAAATCCATGATTTGTACCTGTATATCAGTATATTTGTTCTGACAACTGATGTCACATTTTTGGTATTCGTGAAATCAGGTCTGAACTGAGGAAAAATAGTGTAATCCTTGAAATATGATCAAATTTAAGCAATATATTTCATAGCTTTTTATTATACGAAATAGTCATAGAATAGCGCAAAATAAAATTGTTTATGCTTTCAATTGCCAATTTTGATATTATATCAAACAACGATTTACAAAAGCTGTACAAGGGTTAAGCGCAATACTATAGTAAGTGCTTCATGTTTATGAAACACTTACTATAGTCTTGCACTGAACCCTTGTGTACTGCTAATGACATTATCATTTTTATAGTTTCTCTTCTCTGAACAAGGACATATTAATGAGGACCTTTAAAAGGTCCAAACTAATAAGCAATTGTTTGATAGACTCGGTCTTTGCCGTTAACCCTTAAAGTGCTGGAACCGACTTCATGCTTATGCAAACAGGTTAGATCACAGGCCAGCCGCCAAGTAAATTGGCGGCTTGCCTGTGATCTAAGCTGTATGCTACTTAAGTATCTCTCCTCATCAATATTTAGCATATATTTAAGGTTTTGGAAAGCAGACAACACAACAATCTATTTTTAGAATATTACACAGCATTCTATGGGTTAACCCTTTACCAAACAATAACAACATTTGACCAGCTTGTTGCACATGACTCTGGAAAACATTGTGGGTAAAGGAGAAATTGCTCACAATGTTTTCTGCCTTATCAGCAGATTTTGTTTCAATTTCATCACTGGTCGAAACAATTAGTTTGAAAGCTTTTTCAATTTGGGACAGTGTGATATTTGGTGTTTGGTAAAGGGTCCCTATGTAAATTGGATACAATAAACATATGTTGCCAGTGAAATAAAACATGTGTATGTTGTATGTAACAGATTTCAGTAATTGCCAGCTGAAATTAGAGGGATGAAATCACTAGCACTGGCATTAATCCTCCCCTTGACTCTGTTTTTCATTATTTAAAGTTGAAAAAGTTTGCAGCAGACGATTAATTTTGTCAAAAAAAAAAGATTTTTCTTCATTTTACAACGACCACAAAATCTGATTTTGATTGACTAGTCCGTAAATGTCTAATCGTTTTCTGCACTTGTCCGTGTTATAATTAAACAGTAATTTTCAGTAATAATTCTCTTGTTCGTAAAGGCTTTTGGGTAAGCTCGGCAATATGAACAATTGATTTTGCCACCGCTGTTTAGGATAGTTTTTTAAGGCTAAGTTGCTCTTATGAGCTGATTTTCCTTTTCCCACTTTAATCTTAATCAAATGAGGAGCATAACTATCAGAGTTGTGTTAGTGGCAGAGCAGACATTATTCAATCCTTAGAATGCTGGGTAATTTTCTAAAAATAGATTTTGGTGTTGTCTGCTTTCCAAAACCTTAAATTTCTGCTTTCTTTTGGTGAAGAAAGATGCTCAGAGTTGCAAACATGTTAAAACACAGGCCAGCGGCCGATTTACTTGGCGGCAGGTCTGTGATATAGCCTGTTTGCACAAGCATGAAGTCGGTTCAAGTACTATAAGGGTTAAGATCCAGTGCAATATCCTACATTGTCCAAACACATTAGAATCGAACCAACAATAATAAAAACAAAATCATAATGAGAATCCACAATACAGTGAACCCTTGTTTATCCGAACACGTCCGTTCTCAACAAAATGTCCGGTTTACCGAATAATCGGGACTAATGAAGCAGAGCATGTTCTTATTCACATTAAGACATAAACGGTCTGTATGAGCGGTGTATAGTCATAACCCTTTAGCAAACGCCAAATTGACGACCGTCCCAAATTGAAAGAGTTTGCAGAAGACATATCAAAACGTGATGAAATTCAAAGATAATCTTCTGATATGGCAGAAAACATTGTTGGAAAAGGAGAAATTGCTCGTCACGAGCAATTTCTCCTTTACCCACAATGTTTTCAAAAGTCGTCTGCAATAAACTGGTCCAATAATTCCGTTCCCTTACAATTTTGTTCGGATTGCGAGACATCCGGATAATCGGTGTCCGGATAAACGAGGGTTCACTGTATAGGGTTAATAAAGGAATTAACAAAGTTAGGAAAATTAAATAACGTATTTTATTTTGACCTCTGATGTTTAGTTTGAGGCTTTAGACCATGAGAACTTGGAATTAGTCTTGTTAAGGGTTGAATTCTGCTAAAATTAGGGTGGGGTAATTGCTTATCTTGCTATTATACTTTAACTTGTCCAATTCTAGTTCCAGTCCATTTCGAAAGCAACGAAAGATTACAGTGAAGTTGATTCATGACAGTTAGCTCAGATATCTGGGTTATTTGCCCATCATAATCATTAATGATACTTTCTTTTTTTGCCATCCACTATATTTCCTCATGTTAGCAAAGGATTTCATGAAATAATAACGTAATACTTGCACTCAGTAACAGTAAAATTGTGTAAGTTCTAGAAAAAGGTGACAAATAACATAGAAATAGAGGATAATCAACTCCTTTTGATTGATATCAAAAATATGTCACGAGAATGGGTTGTTATCAGGTTGAAAAAAGTTTGAAGAACGAGTTTTTTCTACATGATAACAGCCCATTCAAGTGACATATTTTTTATATCTCTTGAATGGAGTTGATTATTCTATTTATTTTATTCCACTATATAAAGTATATTTGCCAAAATACCTCCATAAATGCCGAATGGAATATTTTTTATTATTTTTTTTTTTTTTTAAAGGGTTTTACATCACATCAACATTATTTCAGTTATGTAGCGATGCCCGACTCTTAATGATGGAGGAAGACCCCATACTCAACTGCCCATAGGGGCTGGTCAAGGTGGGTAGAACCATCGGCATTCCGTAAGTCAGTCGGGAGACTGCCTCTCATGAAAATCCATATCCCTCTCAGGATTTGAACCCACGCGGAGAGGGGCCATGTGATTTTAAGTTCTGTACTCTAACCACTAGGCCACGGAGGTCCCCGAATGGAATATAAAATTGGAGGAGCAAAACAGTAAATAATGCCCATGACGTCATTTTTGCAACCTATGACGTGATTCATGCGTATGGATATAGTTTAGAATACAAACATTATAATGACTTGAATGCAAAGGAATGGTAAAAAAGTAGTTTCATCAAAACTGATATCATCACTAGTGACGATTTTTTCTGTGACAAAATTGAAATTTAGTACACTGAGAAATCCGAGTATTTTACTCATAAGAATATAATAAATATGTTTAATTCACTTTTAAATCCGGTAACACATATGAGCTGATCCGGTAACACATATGAGCTGATCCGGTAACACATATGAGCTGATCCGGTAACACATATGAGCTGATCCGGTAACACATATGAGCTGATCCGGTAACACATATGATGCTTTTAGAAAAGTTAAGACAATAAGGTTTGTTTACAATTAGTAATAAAAAGAGGTCAGCCCAGAATTGCTTGGTTCGTGAAACCTCGGAGAAAGTCCCCATTTTCAATATTCACATTGTTGTGTTGGATAAATGACAGTATTTTTTGTGTGTATCACATGACTTTTCTAACTAGGTGATCACCGCTTGTTTTTCTGAGCAATCATCGCCATTCTAGAAAGTATACAATGAAGTCATATTCTGTATAACACAATTTGTCAAAAAAGCCCTTTGAAACATCGATAATGAATAATGCAGGTGCTATGATATTGTCATTAAAATGTGGTGTTTCGCTATATATTAACATGTTGTTTCATAATTCATAACTCATCATGCCCAGTTTCGCAGTTTGTTGCAGCACTAATATGCTTTTAGTAATACAATACATGCCGTTTGCCTTTTTGCAGTAGTTCCTCCAGATATATTGAGGTCTATTATGTTTTTTGTAGTTTTTTATTTTATCATTGTGTCAACATCATTTCATTTGTTTTGCGATGCCTGGTTCATAGATAATTTGGGAAAACCCCTATTTTACATTGCCCATAGAGTCTGTCAAGCTGGATGAAACATGGCGCCATTTCTAAAGTCAGCTGGGAAACTATCTCTCATGCAAATCTAAATATTTCAAGTGACATTAAGAGCGATTAAACATTTGCAAAGACCGATATAACGATAGTTTCTTAAAGCAGCACCTCTTGTTATAATTTAAGCTTGTTGTTTACAAAATAAACCTATTTAAACAGTTTGCAATATCTGCAATAGAAATAATCTATATTTTTTCTGTACAGTTATATACAGGGTTGAAAAGCTGTCAATAGTCTTACCTATGTTACTTTAGAAATCTTTGTCATTTTATCGGCAGAAGTCAATTTATTTCAAAAAGTTAAAACCCCAATCTGTGATATAGTCCTTTTAACCCTTTCCCAAACAACAAATTTTCGACTGTCCCAAATTGAAAGAGTTTGCAGACGACATTTCAAAATGTGATGAAATTGAACAATATTCTTCAGAAAGAGCAGAAAACCTTGTGGGAAAATAAAAAAATGTTCGTTATGAGCAATTTCTCCTTTTCCCACAATGTTTTCTTTAAAGTCATCTGCAACAAAGTAGTCAAATGTCGTAATAGTTTGGGAAAGGGTTAATGAGCAATTTCTCCTTTTCCCACGTTTTCAGCCCTACCAGAGGATTATCTTTTGATATCATCATATTTTTAAATCTTGTCTGCAAACTCTTTCAATTTGGGACATTTGAAATTTTGGCTTTTGGTAAAGGGTTATAGAATATCATATGAGGGTATTGGGTTGATGAGCTATCGGAATACTGGATTAATATTTCATATTAATTTTTCATGATGCAAATATCACCGGAAGGTCGAGTCATTTTTTCTGTCGATATCGAGTATAGAAAATTATTCATTATTCCAATTCCAGTAAACAGATACGATAATCTACAAGAAGGAAATTCAGTCCCGGTATGTTCAGTAAATAAACACAATAACCTTAGCTCGTTAATCAACAGTTTGCTATGGATCTATGGATATTTTCTCTTATTAACCATGCAGTATTGTATATCAAAAGCAAATAGAATTGAAAGGCCCTTTCAAGGGCTGCATGACCATAGCAACTCCTTCACAGCTGTCCGGGACTTGCTTCTGTCTTTACCTAAACCATCATCACTTTACTTGGGCTATTGATTGTCATTATTTTGGGCCTAATGCAAGACTGTAGTTTGATAGTTCAATGCAAGAATGTAAAGCACTTAACCCTTAGAATGCTGGGTAATTTTCTAAAAAATAGATTTAGTGTTGTCTGCTTTCCAAAACCTTAAATATCTGCTTAATTTTGATGAGAAAAGATATTCAGAGTAGCAAACAGGTTAGATAACAAATTTATTGGTGGCTGGCCTGGATCCAACCTGTTTGCATAAGCATGAAGTTGGTTCCAGCACTGCAAGGGTTAATGCATGAAGACTGCATTTTGATAGTTCAATGCAAGAAAGAGGGGCATTGTTCAATGCAAGAATGTGAGGCTCTTAACCCTTTCCCAAACAACAAATTTTGGATTGTCCCAAATTGAAAGAGTTTGCGGACGACATTTCAAAATGTGATGATATTGAAAAATATTCTTCAGATAGAGCAGAAAACCTTGTGGGAAAAGGAGAAATTTCTAAAGTCGTCTGCAACAAAGTAGTCGAATGACGTTATTTTGGGAAAGGGTTATTCTAGTCTTGCTTTCGATCCTTGAATTTGTCTTTCACATTTATAAAAGACTTGCTTAAGCCGTGCTTTCATTTGTGACGCTCAACATATTGAAGCTGGAATGTCTCAAATGAGCTCAAATAGGGGTTATTGACCCATTACCCTACATAAGAGTTAGTTACTTGTCCAAATAAAAAGCAACAGCAGATGGCAAAAAATATCAAGAAAAATAACAATATGGAAGTTCTAGAATAATTGACAATTAACATAAAAATACTTTATATTCCCTAAAAGAAAAACTGAGATGGTTATACATGTATGTTCATTTGCTGCTTTTAAAAGAATGAAGATGATATGGTTTGTTTACCATTAGTGATAAAAGGATGTCAGCCTAGACTTGGTAAATTTGTAAAACATTGGGGTCCGTCAAAATGGGAGAGATTCTCCATTTGGAATATTTGCATTGTTGTTGGATGAATGAGAAATTTTATGTGTGTCATGTGACTTTTATTACCAGGTGACCACCACTCGTTTTTCCACGTACTTTATGCTTTTTTAACCAATTACCAAACAGTAACGACATTAATTTTGACTACTTTGTTGCAGATGACTCTGGAAACCATTGTGGGAAAAGGAGAAATTGCTCAAAACAAGCAATTTCTCCTTTTCCCACAATTTTTTCTGCCCGATCAGAAAATTAATTTTTCAATTTCATCACATTTTGAAATGTCATCTGCAAACTCTTTCAAATTTGGAAAGTTGAAAATTTTGCATTTGGGAAAGGGTTAAAACATAACAAGAATACATTAATGTTCATAATGAAGTTAAATTGTGTGCTACATAATTCATGAAAATAGCGCTTTGAAACATCAATAATAGATAAAACAGTCTTTATATTGTCATGATAATTTGTTATTTTGCTATGGTTTAAAATATTGTTTCATAATATGTAACTTATTTTACCCAGGTTTGCAGGTTTGTTTGATGATTTTGACTTGCTTTAATTTAAAAAGTATCTTGAATTGTCAGCTGTCAATGTATTACAGAAACACTATTTGAATTATACACCAAATTATGCTTAACAGGTTAAATGTCAAAGATTGTACTTAAAATCCTCTCATTCAAAAGTGAAAGGATTTCCAGACAAATGTTAATGCTTTTTTTTTTGTCCCAGACAATATTGAATATAATCCAGATATTTTCCACTGTCAGATGTATGACAATTCAAAACATTGTTGCCAGTTCAGCAACAAGAGAACATTAACCCTTACATCTCGAATTCTGGTTAATTTTCTTAAAATAAAGTTTTATCGTCTGCTTTCCAAAACCTTAAATATCTATTTAATTTTGATGAGGAAAGATACTAGAGTAGCAAAAAGGTTAGATCACAGGCCAGCTGCCAATTAATTTGGCAGCTGGCCTGTGATCTCACCTGTTTACGTAAGTATGAAGTCAGTTTCAGCAGAATAAGGTTTAATCAATACCTTCCTATAAAACTTAATGGTAGGTAAAATGAGTTTGTTTGTGTATAGGTTTTTTAACATCATATCAACAATTTTCTTGTAGTTATATTGTGACACCATGTTCTTCATGTATAGTGAAAGACCTCTTATACAGTGTGGGTCTCGACAGAACCTTTGGCATCGTGTTTGTTAGAAGTAAAAAATTAAACAAGGCTTATCTAATGCTAAAGTTTGGTTTTACTTCCATTTCGTCCAATATTGATCATATTGTCGCTAAAATGAAATGTACGTGAGCCATGCATGAGCAGACAGTGTGCTAAACAAGAATCTTGTGGACAGTTTACAGAAGAATTACCATTGGATTTTTTAAAGTTTTTTATTGAGCCATCAGCTAGATTATATTTATATGCACTCGCTGGGACGCTGTTTCACTATTATTTTGTTATGATATCTATAACAAAGGGCATGATGGAACCATTTAACAAATTACTAAATATATGCAAGAAAAACAGTCTGACATTAACAACTATTATTGAAATTGTTGAGAAAAGTTTTGGAAATTTGCCCACGTCCCTAACTTAACTTGTTGGGCCTCTGTGGCTTAGTGGTTAGAGTAGAATATCTCCTTTTGGGTTCAAATCCTGGTGACGGATTTTTTATTTTTATGAGACTTTTGGAATGCCGATGGATCTACTTAGTATGGGGTCTACCTCCTTCATTAAGAGTCCAGGGTACTGTTTTACTAAACAGTTTACGCTTAAGATTTGCGTAAGTCTAAAACAACAATTCCTCTTATTTCAATATTGGACGAAGCAATATTGCAAAGTGACACATCATTGGAATCGTCTCTCCGAGACGCTTCCAATGAAGTGCCACATTGCAACATTGTACTTTCATTGAAAATACTATCCATGTTTATCAATTATGCCTTACGCAAACATTTTCCGTAAGTTGTTTAGTAAAACGGGCCCCAGCACTGCAACATATCCAGGGTTTTCATTAAGATTTGTAGTAGGAGGGTGATTTTCGAGAGTAAGCAGGGGTATGGGGGACCTCATCAGTAGATTTATCATAAAATTGAGCAAAGTAGCAAGGGTTTCTTGTCAAAGTAGCATGGGCAAACCCCCTCCCCCTCCCACTCTTAATGAAACCTCTGATTACTGAAAAAATGTTGAGATGATTTAAAACCCATATACCCATATAAAAATCACCTTTAACTGAAATAATGTTGAGATGATATAACAAGAAAAAATTGATGCAAGCCTCAAAGTCGCCCCCAAAAATTATTTTGATTTTTCTTCCTAAACAAAACATCCAACATAACATGAAAGGAATAGAATAGAAATTTATTTACTATACGTACAAACCTATCTAGTCATTCAAACCCATTAGAAAGAGCCTGTTACTCGGCTAATGAAAACAATTGCACATGACATTATGAAACCAGCAACTTTAAAGACATTGTAACAAAACAAGATATGGCTTTTAATACTTATCTTTACCATTTATCAATATGGCTTCTTCCAAATTTCACAATATTAATTTTGTGCAGGTGTTTTCAATTTGGAAAACTATCTAATTTCAGTATGATCAAATGTGTTAAGAAATATGCAACAGAAGAATTTAACCAGCAAACCCATATAGAAACTGAGTCTTTCTAAACTTTTATGAAAGTTGTCTGCAATTGTTTTCATTGGTTGCCGACACAACATATGTATTGGAAACTGCTTGTTTATAGATATTGAAATTGGAAGTCAGATGTCAAACGGACACGCGATAATACACTTGCAGCAGAAGCTAGAATCTATTGAGGAGGCAAAAGAAAAAATGTTCAATACAAACAATTTTTGTATATTATTTGTCATACTTTGTAATTGGTGTCAGTTAATGCTTACAAATTGGATAATTAAATTATCATATGCAAAAAAATCCTAAACAATGAAAATGTTCATGGAAGCTGCACCATTAATCATTTTCTTTAAATGACTACCAACTATCATTAAACTGATAGACCCGAAACTTGTCATTTTAATGACGGTTTGGGAAATCATTGTGACGGAATGAGAAATTCGTTACAACGAAGCAGTTGTTGATGCTATCGCGCCAAACGTCCTAAAATTAAATGTACGGTACAAACGTTATATGGGACGAATCGCATAGAAAAAGATCGAAGTGTTTTAGTGATTATCTTTTTGCTTTTAACAATATAACAATAAAAGCATCTGTATAAATACTTCCTGATTGTGAAATGTTACTTTACCGAAAGAAAGTAGGCGATTTAAAGGATAGAATGTCGATAATTCTGCAGACTTCTAAAGACTAAATCGCTGCATATATTATTATCATTTAATTATAAACAACTATATACAATCAATGCTTAAGCGGTTAAAAAAAATGTTTGAGGGAATAAACAGGGTTGGTCTTTTAACAAAAGCGATTTGACAGTTGAGATGATACGAGCACCTGCAGACGCTTTTCATTGGTCAAATTGTTTGACTGCTACCTCGTAGATAACGTTATAAAATATAGGGATTTGGAATATTATTCATATAGCAAGTCTAAAATACCTCGTCAGACGACTTTACACATTGGACTGGCACTCGGTAACATATTATTGATAAAGAATACCGATTTTTAGGCTAACTAAAAGAGATACAGGCTGTAAAATGGACCTGTTATTGTTAGAAATAGATCTTATTTTAAACTAATTCTCTTAATAAAACCTTTTAAGAACACAAAATCAAACTTTAAACATTTTTTGAAACAATGAAAAAAGTAGGAAAGGTATAGAAGTAATAAGATAAAAGCCTCTGTTATGAATTTTTTTCAAAATAATGGAAACAAAATTCAATATAGCATCCCTTTCCCCATATGCACTAACCAAAAGCTTCTACAAATATGCCTTCTGGCGGGCGATCAAAAACCCATACAACCATATAAATATTAACTTAAATTAACTTAGAATGTCAACCGCTGCTAATTAGAAAAGCAATTAGAAGGGTTTGATATTGCTGTAAGCATTTCGAGGGTTCAACATAAACATGAAGCACTTACTATAGTTTTGCACTGAGCCCTCAATTTGACATATCTAAATATCAACACCCCTCAGAATGTGCAGCTGATATTTTATGACATTCTCATTGTCTGATTTACTATTTCAATCATAGAGGCCTTACTTTCCACATATCATAAAACCCCATCATTCACATATTTGTTTGTTTGGTGAAAGGTGCTTGTTCACAGATGTGAGGAAATTTGGAAGTTAAAAATTGATTTCTTTTATACTTTCGTTTTAACTTATTTTATTTAACATCATTGGTGGCGGAAGCTTGAAGCTTATTAAGTTCTCTCTCAATGACTGCTTTTTAGATACTAGACCAGAACTCGCCCCGATCTGAGCAATTTCACCTCGCCTTATGGGGATAGAACCCTGGACCCTCAACACTAAAATTGCACAACAGCTGTAAATACTATATGATATACACTGAAGTATAGTTATTTGAACCATAACTAGAATGTTTCGAATTCTTTAACGAGTGTTTACATTCAATTTATGTGTATTTTGATCCAAAAGCCTGTCACATTGCTTTTAATAACCACCACATATGAATGGTATATACTTAGAAAGATTGTTGCTTCCTGAAGTAATTATACTTTCAATAGTTACCTTCAATTGTATATCAAACAACAATACACAAACTGTACAAGTTTGAAATCTGTTGCAAGGATCCAATGAGTTATTTCACCTGGTACGGATTTGTCAAGTGTTTTTTTTTAGTCTGAGTTTTTTTATGATACTCTGAATGAGTGGAACAATATGTAGCTAGAACTGGGAATGATAACTGTTTTTCCAAACTCATTGAAAGAAATATATAATATAAAAAGGAAAAGAAACAAGAACAAAAGCCAGAAGGAGGATTATTTTATATCAAGGGAATAATTATTGTTTACAGATCAGAGGAATTTCGATGGATTTTGCAATGAAACACCTGTTATTACATTCCTTGAGACTACCAGTGTCCCAGGTTCCCAAAGCTAAGTAAATGACAGGGAGGAATCCTAACATATGAAAGATCTAGGTCCTATGAGGATCCCAGAATGTTGGCTAATGGATTAATGACAGAGGAAATGATTGTGAAAAAATAATCATAAGCAAATATCCTTTTTTGTCACAATAGTTTGGAATACATGTATTATCTTCTACAAAAGCTGTTTTACTTGTCTGTATTTGGGAAAAAAGGTTTAAGAAAGTATTGTCGAGGCAGGGATGGCAACATCAATTGTCTGTATTACCCTGCTTGTCCAAAAGCCTGATCGATGACATGATGAGGGTTCAAGGCAATACTATCGTAAGCGATTCATGTTTATGAAGCATTTACTATAGTATTGCACTGAACCATCAAAGTGAATGTTACTGAACATTTTTAAGTATCTATTATACGGACAGGTGCAGATTTTCTTTTTGGCATTTTCGGACAAGTAAATCTAAATCACATTTGCCACCCCTGCAAGGGCAGATCATATTTATCTGATGAATGCAAATCTAACGCCTTATCAAGGGTTCAGTGCAATACTATAGTAAGTGCTTCATGTATATGAAGCACTTACTATAGTCTTGGGTTGAACCCTCGACATGTACTTGAAGAGAGACTGTTTTTCCTGGTTTTCCACTGTAATTGGATCCTCTATTATAGAAAGGTGGCCTTGACTTTACAGGTAAAGGTTCCTGGAGGATCCCAATCAACAACAACCTGTGTCAGACTCCGTTACTAAGCAAGTATTTAGTCCAGTCACAAATACATGGAAAAAGAAAACATCTATGAAATAACCAAGTTGATTCATGTTAACTGCATGGTTGTTCAATGAACTCTGTTACTAAACAAATATTTACTGTGAAATCTGTTCTAGTAGGTGACTTGCCAACCATTTCGCTATTTTGATCTCTTAGAAACAGATAACCTCTATGAAATAACAAAGTTGATTCATGTTAACTGCATGGTTGTTCAATGAACTCTGTTACTAAACAAATATTTACTGTGAAATCTGTTCTAGTAGGTAACTGGCCAACCATTTCACTATTTTGAACTCTTAGAAAGAGAAAACATCTATGGAATAACCAAGTTGATTCATGTGATTGTAACTGCATGGTTGTTCAATGAACTCTGTTACTAAGCAAATATTTACTGTGAAATCTGTTCTTGAAGGTAACTGGCCAACCATTTCACTATTTTGATCTCTTAGAAACAGATAACCTCTATGAAATAACCAAGTTGATTCATGTTAACTGCATGGTTGGTCAATGAACTCTGTTACTAAACAAATATTTACTGTGAAATCTGTTCAAGTAGGTAACTGGCCAACCATTTCACTATTTTGAACTCTAAGAAAGAGAAAACATCTATGGAATAACCAAGTTGATTCATGTGATTGTAACTGCATGGTTGTTCAATGATCTCTGTTACTAAACAAATATTTACTGTAAAATCTGTTCTAGTAGGTAACTGGCCAACCATTTCACTATTTTGTGAACTGCATGGTTGTTCTATGAACTCTTTTACTTAACAAGTATATACTGTGAAATCGGTTCTGAGTAGCTAGCTGGCCAACCATTTCACTATTTTGATCACTTAGAAACAGAAAACTTCTATGAAATAACCAAGTTGATTCATGTTAACTGCATGATTGTTCTAGGAAATCTGTTTCAAAACAAGTTTTTACTGTAAATACTTTCTATCAGTTTACAGTAACAGGCAAACCATTTGCTATTCTGAACACTTGGAAAAAGAAAACATCTATGAAAGAAACAAGTTAACTTAAGAATGCTGGGTAATTTTCTAAAAATGTATATGTGGTCTACTTTCCAAGACTTTAAGTATCTGCTTGATTTTGATTAGGAAAGATACAAATAATAACAAATAGGTTTGATCACAGGCCAGCCACCAATTTCCTGGTGGCTGGCCTGTGATCTAACCTGTTTGCATAAGCAAGAAGATGGTTCCAGCGATATAAGGGCTAAATAAGTATTTACTGTGAAATCCATTCTAGTATGATTTAGGCCAACCATGTCACTATTCCGAGCACTAGGAAAACGAAAACATCTATGAAATAACCAAGTTGATTCATAAAAATCAACAGCATGGTTGTTGAATGAACTTTTTTTGCAAGATCAGTGCAGCAAAATGGAAAATTTGCTCATTACGAGAAGCCTCTAGTCTTCATTTACATATAATTTCATATTTTGACTGCTGCCTGGGCTTTTTATGTTGTTTGTATGTGAGGGTGAAGTGTTAATTTGTTTCGTGCTTCCAGATTTATTGTGTTATCTAGTAGAACACTAGAACTTAATTGCTGTTCCACCTTCAATCAGTACTCCATGGATACTCCTTTAGCCCTTAGAATGCCTGGTAATTTTCTAAAAATATATTTTTGTGTCATCTGCTTTCCAAAACCTTAAATATCTGCCGAATTTTTATGAGGAAGGATACTCAGAGTAGAAAACAGGTTAGATCACAGGCCAGCTGCCAATTTATTTGGCAGCTGGCCTGTTATCCAACCTGTTTGCATAAGCATGAAGTTGGTTTCAGCACTTTAAGGGTTAGAACCACCTCAGTAGTGTTTTACTAAACATTTTCTGCTGAAGAATTTGTGTTAAGTTCATCTAGAGATTCTCTCTTATTTTAGTATTAATTAATTTAAGATAAGCAATATTGCAAAGTACCACATCTTTAAAATCGTCTCTTTAATGCAGTTCCAATTTATTAAGATGTTATTCAGCATTTTAGAATTGAAAAAGAACTACATACCTGCTACATATAATCTTTCACTAAAATTTGTCATTGATAGAAAATGAGTTCAAAAGATATCAAAAAGCGTTAAGAAAAGAAAGTCAGGACACAAAGCATTCACCAACAGATAGACATCTTTTATAGTGAGGACAGAGGTAGAGGGATAGGTTATTGAATCACTATTGACGACTCTCTGGACACTAAACCAGTGCTCACGCAGAATTGAGGGCATTTTTCACACCAGTTACAGAGATAAACCCGGGACCCTTGGTACAAGAAGCAGACGCTCTACCTCTGCGCCTCCGTCGCCCCTTGGTAGAGGGGTAAGAGTGTTTCCTCGGGAAAAGAGAGTGATAGGTTCAAATCCTGTGAAATTAGCAGGGTTCACTGTGCCACCTTCTATCAATTCAAATACAGTACAAGTACTGATAATATGTTTCCACAATCGGAACTAGGGGGTATTTCCGTGAGCTGAGAAATACACATCAGATATATGCGTAGGGTTACAATATTTCGGGTAAATCGTCCCCGGCTCATAACACATTTCCTATAAGGCTCCACGTAAAGAAGTTCTATGTATAAGGAAGTGTTGAGCATCGTTTTAAATAATATTTTATTGTATTTTATTGTTAACTCATACATAATAATGACATCATAAGATGTGATATATAACTGTTTCCTTCATCAAAATAAATGACTATTCAGATTCCAAATATAAAAACTATATTTGGAAATGAAAGTACTATAATGTAAACATGAGAAACTATATGGTGGCTTACCTATTATTTCAGATGCGTTTTTATTGTATAAACCCAATGTGTTCTGGTTGATGTACATGTACCGGTATCCAGGAAGCAAAATTGCATCACATTTTATTCCCAAAAGTTTTAAAAAAGTAAATAAAATTCATCTAAATGTTTTTTTTTTCCAATAGGTTAACTGATTACATTTATTTCCTATTAAAGATTGTTTGAAAGGTGGAAAGATATTTTGTAATTAATTATAAATTAATTTCAAATCATTGTAACTGAATGTGTATTCAAGTTTTCTAGCATACTCAAACAAATTTCGAGTTGTTTATGCGGGGAAAACCCTAGAAAAATCTCTTATTTTATTTATATCTCTTTCATGTTAGCTTTATTTTGTTTATATCTATTTAATTATTGCGAAGATTGAAATATTAAACCTTTTGATATCTTTAATAGAGCTGATTTCATGATTAAGAAATCTTGGTGTGCGGAAAAATTTATTATGTTTTTATTTCGGTTTATTTTATAATTGTAGATGAGAGGGAATGTAATTGCGGATTTTCTGTCTCCTATTCCTCCTTAACCCTTTACTTAACGCCAAATTTTCGATAGTCCTTAATTGAAATAGTTTGCAGACGATGTTTCAAAATGTGATGAAATTGGAAAATAACCTTCTGATAGGGCAGAAAACATTGTGGAAAAAGAGAAATTGTTCGTCACTCCTATTCCCACAATGTTTCCCAAAGTCATCTGCAATTAAGTGGTTAAATGTCGTTATTGTTTGGTAATGGGTTAAAAGATAATGATTTCTGTACTGGCATATACTATGATATACAAAATTGCTAATTTGGTTCGAAGAGAGAAATCATATTGTAGTAATTGCAGTTGAAGTGACTTCAATTTCATCACAGTTGCATCACTTTTGAATCTTAATTTAATCTGAAAGTAGACATATGATATCATTTTGAGATCGGGTGATTAAAAGGATGAGAAATTTTAGGGAAATCCAGTCTATTTACTTTATGGTATTTCCAAAATGGCTGTATATGTCAGGAGTGGATTAAGAGCTGAATTGACTAAATAAACTCCATCTTCATGCATTAAGAGTGAAGGACATTGATATCTTGTAAAACTTTGATTTTTGACTGTCCAAATTGAAAGAGTTTGCAGACATCATTTCCAAATGTGATGAAATTGAAAAAGAAAATGATCTTCTTATAGGGCAGAAAACATTGTGGGAAAAGGTGAAATTGCTCATAAGGAGAAATTGCTCATTCAGAGTTTCCGCAGTTGTCTGCAACAAACTGGGCAAATGATGTTATTGTTTGGTAATGGGTTAAGCAATTGATATGTAATTCCAATAAAAACAGTTGATAATTATTTCACACCTTTTATACTTGTTTGCACTGAAGATATTTGAATTCTTTGGATGATGATAAGTTAGTCCAATGTTTATGATTTCAACTTGGAAAGAGACTGTTTCCAAATTCTTGAAGTATTTTGTTATGCGATTGAAATATAATTCCAATAAAAACAGTTGATAATTATTTCATACCTTTTATACTTGTTTGCACTGAAGGTATATGAATTCTTTGGGTGATGTGAGTTAGTCCAATGTTTATGAATTACCTTAGAAAGAGAGACTGTTTCCATATTCTTGAAGTATTATGTTATGCGATTGAAATATAATTCCAATAAAAACAGTTGATAATTGTATCACACCTTTTACACTGGTTTGCACCGAAGATGTCTGAATTCTTTGGGTGATGATAAGTTAGTCCAATGTTTATGATTTCAACTTAGAAAGAGAGACTATTTCCATATTCTTGAAGTATTATGTTATGCGATTGAAATATAATTCCAATAAAAACAGTTGATAATTGTATCATACCTTTTATACTGGTTTGCACCGAAGATGTTTGAATTCTTTGGGTGATGATAAGTTAGTCCTTCTTCTTTAATCATTTAAACTAAATTTTATCATTTTAAGATGCTTACACCAGGATATTTAAAAGGACTCTCACACAGAATGGGATTGTGACTTTTTGCTATATTTTCTTCTACCGATAGAATGGTTACATAGATTTGTTAAGTTTCATAAGACTAGATTATTGACAGATTTCCAATATGTAACGGTTGAGAAAAGAAAAAGAGCATTTATTCTGCAAACCGTTTTAACAGGTAAATAACAATGTAAACATGGAACAAGAG
The DNA here is from genome assembly GCA_947846245.1 of Cerastoderma edule. Classification (NCBI taxonomy): domain Eukaryota; kingdom Metazoa; phylum Mollusca; class Bivalvia; order Cardiida; family Cardiidae; genus Cerastoderma; species Cerastoderma edule. The sequence goes on from OX401414.1 coordinate 6,668,374, forward strand.
GTGGTATTTTTAGAATCAATCGTCATGTTGGTCTTTTGAAATATTTTACCGCTCTTGTAATGTGACATTTGCCAGGTGCGCAAAAAACAATCCTTGCAACCATTTCACTTTATTTGATGAAAACAGAGGTATTCAGTAACTTAGAAATAAAGAAGTTGAAAATGGTCTTTGGTTGAGTGACAATGAATGTACAAATTTTTAATGTTTATTACTCCCAGAGCACAAATGTCTGAGTTGGTCCCTTTAAGTAACAGGTTTGCAAGGCAATAATTGAATCAAGATTCGACAAATCCTGTATGATGGGTATTCATGGGCTTTAATTCCAGTAGAACGGAAAGCCGCATGTTTTTGGGGGTGTTTGCATAAAAATCGTCCAATCATTTCAAGACTATTTCACCCATTCACTTGTATTTTTATTTTTTGACTGGACCAAATGGCAAACAAAACCAGCCAACATAATATTTTATTTCCTCATGGAGAGTGACTAGAGACCATCGATTAAAAGATTGTTACAAGCTATTCCTTCTTTAGAACCAATGGGGTTTTGAGTCTTTTCCCGTAGATATATGGAAATGAAGTTATACTGAATCTGGCATTTTTTACAGCATGACGACACTTTCATAAATAGTTTGTATTTAATCTTTTATTTTCTGTCTTTTCTAACAGGTGTTATAAAAGGGATGAGAATTGTATCAATAACCTAGTTTTATGAAGCTTTATATATCTGTAATATCATTTTTTAGGGAGGTCGTTTTATTTTAACAATATTGCGTTCTTAATCAGTGAAGAAAGTCCTGGTTTTTGGACACAGGTAGTGTTTTATTTATACATTTCTTATTTACCTAAATCACAAGAAGAAACCATTGCAGCAAGAACAAACATTGCTTTGTTAAAACTTGTGTTCTGGTCACATCAGTATAAGAAGGCAGCTGGTGTGTGTTTTTTTAAGATGGAGCATTAGGTAACCATGGGACCTGATTATTGTTTTAGTGCCCAAGCTTTTTATTGCCGGAATCGAAATGAATTTGGCCATCTGTTTCTCCAAGAAACACCTTTTAGACTTGTTCCCCCATATCAAGGGTACAATTTTTAGCAAGACTATAGAAAGTATATCACATTTGTGAAGGAACTGCTAGTCTTGCACTGAAACCCCAGTTTTTCAGTTTGAAGTTCAAATGCGATACAAATGTTTAAAGGTTTAAACTTGTATATTTTACATTGATTATGAAACAAGTTTTTACAACTTAGATTAATCACTCTTGATTCCGCTTCCTGGATACATAACCAGTTCTTGTGCGGAATGTGGATTAATAAAAAGGTCACAAGGCAGATCCCGCTAATCACAGGATTCAAACCAACAACTGTAGAGCCAAGAGGCTGACGATCTACCTTTGGACCACAGTCCTCTACAATGTGAATACAAATACTTGTGAATTTGCAATACAAATGTTAAGTATTGAAATATAGTCTTGCAGTGAATCTTCCATATGTTTTATTTTTTTGGAGAGGTCAAGTTGTATTGCATCAGTTTGCTACAATCAATGTACAGTGAACCCTCGTTTAACCGGACCCCGATTATCCGGATGTCTCGCAATCCGAACGAAATTGTAAGGAAACGGAATTATTGGACCAGTTTGTTGCAGACGACTTTTGAAAACATTGTGGGTAAAGGAGAAATGGCTTGTGACGAGCAATTTCTCCTTTTCCCACAATGTTTTCTGCATATCAGAAGATTATCTTTGAATTTCATCACGTTTTGATATGTCTTCTGCAAACTCTTTCAATTTGGGACGGTCGACAATTTGGCGTTTGCTAAAGGGTTATAAGTATATACCGCTCATACAGACCGTTTATGTCTTAATGTGAATAAGAACATGCTCTGCTTCATTATTCCCGATTATTCGGTAAACCGGACATTTTGTTGGGAAAAGACATGTTCGGATAAACGAGGGTTCACTGAATAAGTTTTGTTTCAACTATTCCTACATAACCTCTCAAAGAGAAATGCCAATTGTACCTTTCTTGCTTGTCCATTGCCATGATGAGTAATTTCTCCTATGGATACAACCTTCTGTTTCTTGTATGTTATGTATTAAGATATAAAGGGTTATACATGGCTTATCTCCAGTGAGATTAAATTGAAGCATAAGTGCCTGCTGCTGGAATTCTGTGAGCTAAGTTGTCAAACATTAAACTTTGTAAAAAGCAGTCGTCATACTGTGTTCTCTTTACATAAATATATGACTGGTCTAATTTCAAACTAATCATAGATGGCAAATAATGTATGAAATGTGCTTTTTGCTTTTATTGTATCAGGTAGAAATTATAGTGATAAAAATATGTATCTTGTTTTAAGATTGCCTCCGACTAAATAACCTCTCAAACACTGTTTAAGTGAGGTCCCTTTAACCCTTTACCAAACACCAAATTTTGGACTGTCCAAAATTGAAAGAGTTAGCAGACGACATTTCAAAATGTGATATAATTGAAAAAAATCTTCTGATAGGGCAGAAAACATTGTGGGTAAAGGAGAAATTGATCATTTAGAGCAATTTCTCCTTTTTCCCACAATGTTTTTTCAGAGTCGTCTGCAACAAAGTGTTCAAATGTTGTTATTGTTTGGTAATGGGTTAAACAAGACTGAAAAGTTTGTAACGAAATACAGGCTGTAAGATGATTGGTGGAACTCGCTCAATCAGTGCCCCGTGGAATGTTATTGATCGAAATACTAATTGAAACACAAAGAACAAATACATCAGTCTTAAATTTATCACTTTACACCGCTGATTTGCATGCATATTGCATTCCAAGTCGTGAAAGGTTGCTATCAAACGCCAAGAATCTTCCGAAGAACTTTCCAAGTGCTAATGATTTCACACAGGTTTACATCTCCTCCACATTGGAAGAATATTTTGGTTTCTTGCAGAAGTGAATGATTAGAATATTTATAATTTTTCAAACTGAATTGAGAAAAGAAGGAGGAGTGAAATCCTACGCAATTTGTTTTGGCTTATATATTTAAGGCAGTTTTTGTATGCAAGGATAGAAGTCACTGTGCGGAAAGGAGGAAATTGCTGCTGGATCCTTATAAGAGCATTGCCTCCTTTTTTTTCCACCTTTACTTACTGAAAGTCGCTTGATTTAAACTTGCTGTAGATTCTGGTATGTTTTGGAACAGTATGATAAGCCTGATAATGTGTTATACTATGAAATCCCAATTTGACAATACATGTATCTCATCATAATTATGAGCAGGTTCTTCTTTTCACACAATAAATTTCAAAAGGTGCATGCATTAGACAATTGCAATTTAATGGCTTCATTTGGTGAGGTGTGGATATACCTGATAATTCTTTTGCATGGGGAATCCCTATCCTACAATAAGTTTTAAAAGGTGCTTTAACAAGAGTTGCAATTTCACTGTGACGCTTTTGCAGTTTTGGTGCAATGCCTCCTAGAATGAAGACAGGTTGTATTATGGATCTCTGATGACCATTATATTTTAACATATGAGCAGTTAATTTTTCTCCCTCAACAATTCCAAATGGGGCTCAATAAACCTCCAATTATCTTTTGTCATAAGATTAATTTCTCTTTTCCCACACAATAATTCAGAAATGCATCTCCATGGCATTCTTGCTGCATTGTTTCATAGAATAATACAAGTCTATGGGTTGCAATATGGAACTCTAATGACCGCTGAGTAATTTTTAATTTGAGCATTATTCTCTTTTTCCCACAACAATTTAAAGCAGGGCTACATAAACCTCCAGAAATTTCCCTTCATTGTTTGGTAGAGTGATGACAAGCTTGATTAAATTTTGCAATGCAGAACCCTGATAAATAATGAACTTTATTTCTTTTTACATGAGCATCTTAGTTTTTTCCCCACAATCATTTCAAAAGGCTCCGGCTTAAAACTGCATTAAACTTGCAACTTTACATCATTGCATGGTACAGCAATGACAGGCCTGCAGTACTCTTATGATCGATGGATTTTTTATTGGATCTCTCACGCTAGGCCGACCCTCATTGCTGTGGGACACAAGCACCAATCAGTCCTTAATAAATGACTTCATTATTGACTGGCTTCACTAAATAACCATATTCTCCTTCCACGTCATGTCAGAAATCTAAAAAAAAAGGGAGCAAATTCTACTGTCTAAGGGTCCTGTGTGGCACAGTGGTAAAGTTGGTGAGGCTTACAACTTGGGGGTCTCAGGTTCGAGGGACAGCGACACCTCTGGATTCTTTGGTGACCTTTGGCAAGTCACTTAAGAGCCCTAGCCTATTACTGGTAGATCCAGGAAAGCTTTACATTAATGAAAAGTTGTTAGTATGGCAGGTACTAAGTATAATCAGTGAAAAGTGTCTCATAAGCCAAACTGGCTGTTCCTTTCACTAGGGGTGACACTATGATAAAAAAAACCTTTACATTGACCTTTTATAGTCAACCTGATGGAACCCAACTAAATAAACATGTATAGGATAACCAAAATTTCCTTTTTTATTTTCTCCATGATACAAATGTGACCTTATTCAAATATTGTTTCTAGCAAACTGCTTTTAATAAGACAGGATAAAACACAATGTTGTTTGTTTTGGTTGGGGAAAAAACCCAAATGTTGGCCAGCCACAGCTAGAATTTCTATACCCAGTCAAGTATGCTGTGAAAGTGATTTGTAACCAGTCAAACATTTTGGGTGATGAATAATTGGTGTCAGAGCTGAGATTTATCATTCTAGCATGTCAATAAGCTTTGATGAAACTCCAGTCAGCTCTGTACTTGTTGGTTACCCTCCCTCCATTACAATTTGTGTTACTTCCAGGGGACCGGCCTGCATGACTTTACCTTGACAGAGATAGAGATCTGAATATGAGATGTAGTCCTCTAGCTAAACTTCTTTAATGCTCATCTAAACCCTAAATTGTTGGTACTCATTTGAATTTGCAATATGGGATCATTTTATTCAGCACCAACAAAATAGGATTTGTCTGTTATTTTTTTTAAATAAAGAATGTAAGAACCCCCAAAGAAACAGTCTTCTGGTCTTTATTGCTTTATTGCAATCCTTTCTTTATTGTTTCTCTTAACCCTATATTGTTGGTACTCATTAGAATTGGCTCTCTTATGGTTTTTTAATTAATTTGTTGTACAGAACTTGAAATCACATGGCCCCTCTCCGCGTGGGTTCAAATCCTGAAAGGGATATGGATTTTCATGAGAGGCAGTCTCCCGACTGACTTACGGAATGCCGATGGTTCTTCCCACCTTGACCAGCCCTTGTGGGCAGTTGAGTATGGGGTCTTCCTCCATCATTAAGAGTCGGGCATCGCTACATAACTGAAATAATGTTGATGTGATGTAAAACCCATATAGAAATTAATTTGTTGTAAAGAACCTGCCTGCGTTTCTGGTCTTAATTGCTTAATTACAATACTTCTTTATGCTTCTCTTGATCCTATATTGTTGGTACTCTATGATACAATTTGGATTAGTACCAACAAAATAGGATTGGTCTATCGAATTTTGAAATAATTTGTTGTAAAGTCCCCAAAGAACTTGCCTGCATTGCTGTTCTTTATTGCTTTATTGCAATTCTTCTTTAATGCTTCTCTCAACCCTTTATTGTTGGTACTCAGGGAACAATGATAAAAAAAAAATCCCGTTTTTACTAATATCTTTGTTTGGTGTTGCTGTTTATTTAAACCAGTCACAAATTATATCTATAGTAGAATTGGTTTAAAAATGAGAAGAATGTCTACCAAATTCAAAATCAATTCAAATTGACATCTGCAAAGTCTGAAAAATGAAAATCTGTCAGTTTGTAATGATTTAATCTAAGTTGTGAAAACTTGTTAGAGAGATGCCGTAAAAGTAAATAAATCAAATGCATAAATCAAATCTGAAAGGTAATGTTATCTATACTTGATTTCAAACTAAACTGAATTACAGGGTACAATATATTTTGTGACAAGACTTAAGATTTCCTGTCTCCACAGGATATTTGTCTTCATATTAGAAAATGGTCTTTGTCTTGAAACATGCTCATGAGGAAAAAAACCATGTGGGCATAATTAGCTTAACTCCTGTGGTCATTGAGCTTGGAGTGATAGTTAGCCATGCATTGAAAAATAACCAAGATGCTATTGATGCAACTTAACTCTTAGAATGCTGGGTAATTTTTCAAAGAACAGAATTTTGTGTCATCTGCTTTCCAAAAGCTTAAATACCTGCTTGATTTTGGCTAGGAAAGATGCTTAGAGTTGTAAACAGATTAAATCACAGGCCAACCGCCGTGTTACTTGGTGGCTTGCCTTGATTCCAACCTATTTGCATATGCATGAAGTTGGTTCCAGCACTACAAGGGTTAAAAACTGACTTAAAGAGGTCTCGGTATAGAAACCAGAGTGAAACCAGAGTGTTTCGGTCTCTATATAAACATGATGATGTCTGATTTGGTATGTTGGTATTGAATATTGTCTCTGTGACACATAGGTAGAGCAGGGCCATCCCTTGAGCTGATTTAATGTTTCTCTGGCGTCATAATAATGATGATAATGCAGCAGCAATGGGTTTTTTGCGGCACTTAATTACATATTGCTGGAAGACGTATCGCATACCCTTTACCTTGCGGAAGTAATCCATGTACAGGGGTTGACGCTAACTTCTATACCAAGACAGTCTACAGGACCATGCAGTAACTTGTACAATCTATAGGTCCTACACAGCTTCAACTGGACCTTAAGATGTCATTTTGTCAATTCTTTAATCTGATTTGGATTTAAAATTTCCTCATGAGTGATAAAGCATATAAGTAACAATATCATACCTTTTAAAATATGTTGACAAATTTCTGTGGAAAGGTTTGATTTCATATGAACTTTCCTCATACAATTTCTCGTGTTCACAAGGACCACCCTTGCTATGAAGTTACTGGTCCTACAGGCAAAACAGGTGGTCGAGGACCTAAGGACTTGAATGAATTTCTTACCCTGATGTATAGTCAAAATGTCCAGACATTGTGAAAGAGATTTCAGTCTCTTTATTGTGAGGGCCTCCATGGCCTAGTGGTTAGAGTACAGAACTTGTAACTTGATAGCACAAGGCCCCTCTCTGCGTGGGTTCAAATCCCGGAGAGTGATGTGAATTTTCATGAGAGGTAGTCTCCTGACTGTCTTACGGAATACCAATTGTTCTACCCGCCTTGATCTGCTCTTATTGGAAGTTGAAAATGGGGTTTTTCCTTCATCATTTTTGGTTGGGCATCACAACATACCTGATCTTAACTGTTGATGTGATGTAAAACACCATATAAATGAATTAACTTTCTTTATTGTGAAGTACTTCTGGATTATTTTAGAGTAAGTCCTTTCTTGTAGATTCATGTATACATTTATCCTGTCACCAGTGTCATTTTAGGACCGATAACTAGGTGCCGTATAACATTTGTGATATCCAGCACTAACCATATAACACATGCACGTGACGAATTATGACTTCATAAGAACGCCATGACGTCATTTTTACATCACTCTCTACTTATGTTTTCCTTTTTTCTCGGGATTTATTTACATCTTGTTTGTTTGAAAGAATACATGAAGGTAACAGCATAAATAGAAAAGAATAGTTAATGTCTTTGAATGGGAAAAGTTATCGGGCTCGGCTTCGGATTATTATCCGTTTCGCCTTTGGCTCACCGGATAATATTCCAAAGCCTTGCCCGATAACATTTCCGATTCACGACACCAACCATCTATTCTCTATTTACATAAAGCATGCTTCAGGGAAATGATTAAGATGACATTTTGAATTTGATCATCTTGGCTTTAAATTTGTTCTTGGAACAGTTACTGAGGACTTGTTGTAGGAATATCAACAATATTTGCATGAAATATGTAAACTATTATTTGAACAAATTTAAAACACTGTTAGCAAGAGAAAGGATGGAGAAGAAAGCATATTTTGAGTAATTTCTTTTGTTTTTAGATTCTTTTTGGGTTCATAGGTTTTCAACCTCGTGGGACCAAGAGGGTCTGCATGGCCCAGTGGTAAAGATGGTGGACTTAGAACTCAGAGTTCCCACGTTCATGTCCAATCCACACCTCTGGTTTAATGGGAGTGACCTTTGGCAAGTTGTTTCAGAGCCCTACCCTGGTAATGGTGGATTCAGGAAAGCCGTTTTATGACTGAAACATTGTTGATATGGTGTTAAACACCATACAGAAATAAATGAATTGAGATCTTGTCAAAGCCTATGGACTGTGGACAAGGGTGAGATCTGGATTGTCATTAAAAAAAGCTCTGCCTTTAATACCATAGGGAAATCACTGAAAGTGGTAGTATATATGGATCTCTCAGAGCACTACTACTTTAACCCCTAGAATGCTGGGTAATTTTCTAGAAATAGATTTGTGTGTCGTCTGCTTTCCAAAACCTTAAATGTCTTCCTACTTTTGTTGCGGAAAGATACCCAAAGAAGCAAACAGGTTAGATCACAGGCCAGCCACCAATTTACTTGGCGGCTGGCTCGTGATCTAACCTGTTTGCATAAGCATGAGGTAGGTTCCAGCACTTTAAGGGTCCAACACTTTATATTAGGACTTACAGTGAAATGTTGCACTGTGTTATCAATACAATGTAGAACTGCTGATGACCTTTGTGTATTCTCTGTAATACCACACAAGCTTGGAGACCTGGGTTCAATCTCATGCCGAGCAGGGTCCACTTTGGGATTGTTCATTGGTCCTCACTCAGTGGAAGAAATGAGTATTTATCCAGGAGTCAAAATCTGCAGTGATTAATCTTAAATGTAAGAACTTGTTTCACAATCAATGAAAAATAAGTTTTGTCTCATCTAATGCAAGCTTTTAATTTGATATGCAGATTATAATACGGTAATGATAGTTATGATGATAATTTATTTGATGATAATGATGATGATGATTTTAATTGGCATTTTTCTTAAACTGTTACTTATAGTTATGTTATACAAATAATATGATATAGCAGATGATGGGGCATCATATGTCCTTGACCTGTAGATAGTTCAGTAAATGGGGGTCTCCCTCCATAGCACTGTAAAAAAAAATGTTGATATGATGTTAACCTCCACAATATTCAAAATTCAAAATCAAATATGAATTATTTATTGTACACAATTTACATAATTATGTGCATTTGATAATTCATATATCTATATAAGTTTCAATAGACAAGTTTATTAAGGAAAACTTACATTTTAGCCTGTAAATTGTAATTCAATATTAGCATTAAAACATCATTCATTCATTATTTGAAGTACTTGTGTAAAAGACCCACTTTCACTAAAGCCATCTGAATAAGCAATTTGAGATGTACAAAATTGATTCACTTACATCTAAAAAAAATGGATAATGTTTAAGATATCATATTTTTAAGAGGGAACTACCAAATAAAGATCGGTATTGAAAATGGCAGATGTATTCTGGGATAGGTCTAATACCTATTTATCGAGCCAGTCCTTTCTGGTTTGGGTGACATTAACTGTGTTATAATTATGTCAACCAATGACCAGGTTCTTTCAGAGACATCATTGATTTTATCAACACATCTGTAGGGAACGACGTTTTCAAAACATTGCAGGTGGTAAAATAAGGGTTGAATTCAAAGGACATGATATACAGTTTTTCATTCCCATTTCTATTTGCAATTTGATATAGTTTTGAATTCTTGAAACTTGATATAATTGAAAAAAAAATATTTTCTTCCCATTAAATCTAAACAAAGAAGTACACAGTTTTTCATTGTCATTCCCTTTTACAATACATTCCCTTTTACAAAACAATTCATACAAACAATTTTCTTCATGTAATTTGTAGAAAATTTCTTTTCTTCCCGTTGATTTCAACATTAGAAGTTTACAGTTTTTCATTGTTATCATTTTTTAAAAATTTGATCAAAGATCTTAATTTCATTTTCTGCCTCATGTGAATTCAAACTTTATGCTGTACTGTTCTCCATTGTCTTTTTTCTTTGAAAATTTCGATCAAAGCTCTTGATGTATTTTCCTTTTGTCTCATTGATTTTAAACAATTTTCCTTTTGTCTCATTAATTTCAAATCTAGTAGCAATTCAGAGCTCTTCCTTATCAATTCTTTTCCCTCGATGTTATATTCTGAAATCTTTCTTTTCCTCTTACTTACTTCGAACTTAACAATTTATAGTTTTACATTATCATTTCTTTTCACAATTCGATCAAATCTCTTGAATAGTAATGGGGGAAATTATTTGGAACGAAGAATCTTGGAAGACAAACAATGGGAACAAATTAGTTACTCTTATTGCTCAATATTTTCCATTTGGCACCACTCCAGGACTCTAAGACTACAACCACTTTGGATATTCCGTTGAGTAGAAGACAAATTGGGGGATCATTTCGTTTATTAATCACCCGCAATATTATTGACAGATTGGGTACTTTCACCGGACCCCAGATTCACAGAGACAGACTCTCTTATTGACTGACTTGAAGTTGTTCTACTAGCAAGTGTTGATGTGGTTTGTGTTAAAACGGTTATCTCACAGTTTGTGATCTGTGTAATGAAATTCCAAAAGACCTTTAACTATGTTCAAAACCATGGTGATGAAAGGAGAAATTGCTCACATTGAGCAATTTATTCATTTGTCACAATGGTTTCTAAAGTGTTCTGCAAGGGGTTAAATTTCGATATTCCAAGGAATAAAGACAGCTTTTTATGGTATAGGGTAGAACTAGTCTCAAAAATGATCCGTCAACGAAGCTTTTTTCATCATTTGGACATTTATTGTGCTTCGCTTCGAAGGCGTCAGTCAAAATAGCAATAGCCTTTGACGAGACCAGTTATCTGGACTAGGGTAGAATCAATGTGACAAAAGATTAGATCGCTCACAAAGAGCAAGTTATTCTTTTGTCACAATGATGTCTAAAGTATTCTGTGGCTAATGCTTCAAAACGAACTAGTATGAGATTAGTTGTTAAATTTCGATAGTCCAAGGAATAAAAGATGTTTTTTAATGGTACATTGTATTTGGTAGGAACCACTGTGACAAAGGATTATTTTTTTGTCACAATGGTAACTAAAGTTTTCTGCCTCTGCTTCAAAGAGATGTTTTGGAGATATAAATTATCATTTTAGGAATGAAATATATCTTTTTATGGTTTTGGGTATAAAGCACTGTGACAAATATATAATTGCTAATGAATAGTTTTTCATGAGCATTTTATTCTTTTGTCACAATGGTGTCTTAACCCTTTCCCAAATAACAAATTTTCCACTGTCCCAAATTGCAAGGGTTTGCAGCAACATTTCAAAATGTGATGAAATTGAAAAATATTCTTCAGATAGAGCAGAAAACCTTAGAGAGCAATTTCTCCTTTTCCCGGAACGTTTCCAGAGTCGTCTGCAGCAAAGTGGTTAAATGTCGTTATTGTTTGGTAATGGGATAAACCTTCTGCAGCAGATGCAACATAGGCAGGTATCATGGACAGGGTGGACAAATCAATTGTCCACATTGTCCAGCTTGTCCAAAAGCCTTAACCCGATACCAAACAATAATAACATTTGACCAGTTTGTTGCAGGAGAGTCTGGAAAACATTGTGGGAAAAAGAGAAATAGCTTTTACTGAGCAATTTCTCCTTTTCCCACAATGTTTTCTTTCCAATCAGAAGATAGGGACATTTTTCAATTTCATCACATTTTGAAATGTCGTCTGCAAACTCTTTCAAATTGGGACAGGCCAAAATTTGGCATTTGATAAAGGGTTAAAGGACAAGTGAATTCTTACTGAAATTCGCACTTTAACCATTCTAATATTATGGACAAGTGCAGATAAAGGCACGGCATTTACGGACAAGTGAATAAAAATCATTTTGCCACCCCTGATGGAGTAAAAGGGTTAAACTGCAATATTTCTAGGCACTGAATCACATGGTACAAGAATCCTGCTTTTCACCCATAAATTGTCGCATTGCTTTTCCGCTGTAATTGGCTGTTAGTTTCCAGTTTGTTAGCACCACTTGACAGACATGAATGCAAGTAAAGCCAATTTCACCAACCTTCATTATTGAATAAAGCTCTGGATTTTATGTGAGACCAAAAGCAGACGCTTTTAAAGCCAATTGTGGGAAAAAGAATGTCTTTTCATGATTGAGCCAACATGAGACATATTGTTTACAGAAGATGCATCTATTTTAGCTAGAATACCCATAATTTGAAATTTTAAAACTCATTTTTTCGTCAGATTACTGCAGGCATTTTCAGTATACATTAGCCGACACCGGAACTATTCAGTTCAAAGCCAATAGTTCTGGCGCTGACAGATATATACTGAGAATACCCTAAGTAACCCAAGGAAAGAATGAGTTTCAAAATGGTGGATTATGGGTATTCTAGCTTAAATGTTTTTAATGTTAAATGGGCATTTCAATGCAAGACTATTTATTGTACCAGGTATGTGCTCCACAAACATGAAGCACTTACTACAGTCTTGCACTGAACCCTCAAAATGCTCTTATAATAAGCAAATCTTAGTCAAAGGTTTTGACAGTGGCTAAAGAAAAAATAATCACCAGTATTTATTATGGCAAAGTTTGAAAACAAGAAAAGCAAGGACAAAATGAAATTAGTTATTAGAAGCATTCAGCTCCTGAACCAAATGCCAAATTTTCAACTGTCCCACATTGAAAGTTTTCAGATGCAATTGGAAAAGTGATGAAATTAAAAAATATTCTTCTGATAGGACAGAAAACATTGTGGGAAAAGGAAAAATTGTTTGTTATGAACAATTTCTTCTTTTCCACAATGTTTTCCCGAGTTGTCTGCAACATTAAAGTGGTTAAATGTCATTATTGTTTTTTAATTGGTTAACAAGTGAGTTTGCAACAGGTGGGGGAATCACATGACCAATTTTTAAGATCTTATGTAGAACAAAATGGCAGTGCCCAGGTATTTTTGCTTTTTTCACATACTTTTGGCAATGATAGCCACAATGTGTTCCCCACCACATTGTGTACCCAGCATGAGTTGACCATCAACTTTCCGGTTCTGATGGTGTATGATAAACAATGCTTTATAACGGTGTTACGTCCAACACTCTGCAGAGAATTCGCAGTAAAAGACCGATGTTTTTGGACTGTTTTAGAGCAGTCACATGTTTCCAAACAAGTAAAACAAAGCAGCCCATTTTTCTATAGACAGCCGCTTGTGTTGTTTATGTTCAATGACATAAGAAAACAGAGTCATCACATGAATATATGTAACGATTTAAATATTGGATGTGGTGATCACAGAGGTCGACCCAATTACTCCACCAAATTTATCAGTCTAGTCTCGGTAACTCGTCATAAATGGGCTATAGATGTCAAATATTTCATATTGTCTGAACATGTGTATGTTTCCCAGACCTTGATTTGAGACGGAGGGAAATCAAATTTGGGCATAATTTGATCATAGGTTAAAGGCTGACTCTAATTAAACCGTTCTCTTATTGGGATTTCTGGGAGAGGTCCCAGTGAAGTGCAAAAGTTGTCTGACATATGTTGTTATATATAAGTATGAAAATATTTGCATTCAGTTTGTTCGTCTGTAAATATAGCCATGTAATGCCTAAAAGACTGAAATACTGTTGATGGGATTTTGAAAAAAAAAGCTTGATCCATTGATGAGGAATTTTTTTCTGTTTATTTCAATGTTTCTAAGGATATATTTTTGACTCTAAGAGTTGAATAAATGATTTCTATCAGCAAAAATGTTATTCCAAATTTCTTTAAAACATGTCCAAAGGAATAAAGAAATACAGTCAAACTTGTGTTAAGAGGCCAGCCTATGGGACAGAGTAAATTGGCTGTTTAAGACAGGTTGGCTGCTTAACACAAATTGATGTACACTATAAATCTAAGAATGGTTCTTTCTGTAGTGGCTGTTTAAGGCAGGTTGGCTGCTTAAAAGGGTGGCTGCTTAACACAAGTATTTCAAATATTGTATTCATCAATATTTCTGATTTTACCTCTTACCATAGTGCTATGATACAAATCACCACAGATAGAACAAATACGGACCAAACAAATATCTGAAAATCTTATCATGACAATGTTTCCAAATTATAATTGACAACAAGCAATCATTTTGTACAAGGTATTTGGAGGTAAATTCAGCATTTCTAAGATAAACAATGAGTACTTTTAAGCTTGGTATTGCCACAAATAAGCAGAAATAGTAGAAACATTGTCTAAAATGACATAAACCCCAAATAAACTAGACAAACATAGAGAGGTTACCAATACTTTTTTATCAGCAAAATTCCTGATCTATTTATACATATAAATGTAGCAAAACCGCCAAAAGTTCAAAGCAAGAATATATAATAAGTCCTTCACAACAACTTACTTGAGGGTTCATTGGAAGGCCATAGAATGTGCTTCACAAAAATGAAGCACATACTTTAGTCTTGCATTGAACCCTTTAACTGTAGTCTTCTAGCTTCCAGCTTCCGTCACAATTGATGTAAAATAAATAAGTTTTAACTTAAACTTAACTATAGTCTTGCATTTAATGATTTTACTATAGTATTCCATTGAACCCTTGGACTATAGTCTTGTGTATTGAGCATTGATCTAACATATCACCCACCACAACGCCAAACAAAAAGCTGCCAATTAAGCTGAGCCCACCAATCAAATCCACCAAATGTTTCGTCTCAGACAAATGATAAGGGGTGCCCAATTAAGCCCTGGGGCCGTAGTGAGAGTGTTGAAATATTGGGGTCTCGCCACATAACATGCCAACTAATTATATTTTGAGACTAATTTCGGATTGTTTCGGAGGGGAAAATTCTCCCAACGTGAGCCATCCATCTTTTTTTTCTGAATGTTAAATGTAGTCTAAAATAGCCCTGTAATGAAGGCTTGGAACAACAGCTGCACTCGGACATGCAGGCAAGATGTCCTACAGAATATCGCCTCATTGTTCCAGAAGGTCAAACTTTAAATTTGCTCGTTTACAGATGTGAGGAAATTTGAGAGTAAAAACTTACTGTCTTCAAGCCTTGGAAATAGGGTAATTTTTTAATATTAGATTTTTGTGACATCTGCTTTCCAAAACCTTAAACATCTGCATAATTTTGATGACGAAAGATACTCTGAGTAGCAAACAGGTTAGATCACAGGCCAGCCGCCAATCTACTTGGCGGCTAGCCTGGATCTAACCTGTTTGCACGAGCATGAAGTTGGTTCCAGCACCATACGGGTTAGTATTGCATTCAACCCTTGATACTATATTCGTGCTCTGAACCCATGACATGATCTCAACAAAAGCCTTGGTAATGACATTTTCATTTAGCAAATGAGTTATATACGGGCATGCTTTCCTTTGAAGAGTAATGTAATAGGATTATAGCCAAGTGTTTGTGTAACAGATGTATGTGTGATAACTCACGTCTACTGTCATCTATAATTCTTCTCACCTTTTCATACTTGCCCCTGCAATGAATTCAAGAACAATACAATAAGTTTATTCAGTCAAAGGCCTCTGGCCCAAAACACAATTTACATGTTAAAATATACAAGTTTGTAAGAGTTGTCTATAAAACAAAAGACTATACATCTTTGTGTTACATGCTTTCTTATTTTTAGAGATTAAACCATTGTTCCTAGATTCTTAACCAGTTTGCGCAATTAAGAATGTTTCATTTTCATTAAAGCATACAAGGCTATTTTTCGTATTTGGACTTCATTTTCTGTTATGAGGAGGTAATAAAAACTTCCTTTGCCATCATTTCTGTGTTACCAATTGTACAGTTATGAATTACGCTATTTTTCCCACTAAAAGAAAGCATGGTATTCATTTTCAATTCTCCTAGTGCTAGATTCATTCAAACAAAAAATACAGATTCTCTTTTCTCTTGGAATGTTTTGCTGCCTCTGTGTTTCTAAAGTCATTTGCTGCTGATGGTGCAGAGCGAGGTATTATGAAGTAACAGGTTACCCAAGCTAATTAGTCTAGCCCTAAGTAGAACTGTCTCAGAAAGGCTTATAAATGGCTTGTTGTCTATGATAATTGGTTGCTAATCCATTTACCCAACAACTACCTGTAGAAAAACATAGTTACCTGCAGCAAAAGATTTAATGGATCATTGAAACAAAAGAAGAGGTTACCAAATTTTCTACATTATTTCCTTATAAGGCTTTCGTTTCATTTCTTAACACTTTTTCTTTGAACCTGCTTATCTATTAACCCAACAAATACCTGTAGAAACAGCTACCTGCTCCAAAGACTTAATTAATGATTGAAATAAAAGAAGCGGTTACCAAATTTTCTACAATATTTCCTTATAAGGCTTTCATTTCATTTCTGAACACTTTTTCTTTGAACCTGCTTATCTATTAACCCAACAAATACCTGTAGAAACAGCTACCTGCCCCAAAGACTTAATTAATGATTGAAATAAAAGAAGCGGTTACCAAATTTTCTACAATATTTCTTTATAAGGCTTTCATTTCATTTCTGAACACTTTTTCTTTGAACCTGCTTATCTATTAACCCAACAAATACCTGTAGAAACAGCTACCTGCCCCAAAGACTTAATTAATGATTGAAATAAAAGAAGCGGTTACCAAATTTTCTACAATATTTCCTTATAAGGCTTTCATTTCATTTCTGAACACTTTTTCTTTGAACCTGCTTATCTATTAACCCAACAAATACCTGTAGAAACATAGCTACCTGCCCCAAAGACTTAATGAATCAGTGAAATAAAAGAAGAGGTTACCAAATTTTCTACAATATTTCCTTATAAGGCTTTCGTTTCATTTCTGAACACTTTTTCTTTGAACCTGCTTATCTATGAACCCAACAAATACCTGTAGAAACAGCTACCTGCTCCAAAGACTTAATCAATCATTGAAATAAAAGAAGCGGTTACCAAATTTTCTACAATATTTCTTTATAAGGCTTTCGTTTCATTTCTGAACGTATTTTCTTTGAACCTGCTTATCTATTAACCCAGCAAATACCTGTAGAAACATAGCTGCCTGCCCCAAAGGACTTAATGAATCATTAAAATAAAAGAAGCGGTTTCCAAAATTTCCTTATAACTTGCTTTCATTTTATTTCTGGACGAATTTTTGTTTAAACTTATCTATGTTACATGTGTGAAGTAAGCATTCATATTAATCACTCTGACTTCTGCACAACCAGTACTCATGCCAAGTGTGCATAAATGAAAGGTCGCGAAGTGGGCCTCGCTCCTTATGGGATTTGAACCCATTGACAGATATTCAATTCTCATTTGGTCAAAGTTTTGACCACTCCCTAATTCTGGTACCGGTAGTTCTCACCCAATCTTAAACAAACTTTATCAAGTTGTTAAATGACTTCAAATCGAGTTTCAGTTTTAAACTTATTTATGATTTTACATCGAGAAGCATGTTTTTATTTTAAATACTCCGACTTCTGCTTCCCGAATGCATAACCAATACTTACACCATTTGTGGATTCGTCCAGGCATTTTAATATTGCCACTAACAGGGATAGAACCATGGACTCTTGGCATCAGAGTGAAGTTTTACCACTGCATGACTTGCACCCACAAAAAATCATATTTTTTGCCCCATTTCATCAATTGTTTTTTGTAATGTACAAGATATACATCAATGCTAAATTTCAAATAAAACTTATTTATCTTGCTGTATTGATATGTAGCTTTTGATGAAACGAAACACCTATGACAAAAGGAGACATTGGTTGGGACAAGCAATTTTTTCCTATGTCAAAGTGGTTTCCTCCTAAAAGCTTATATAACTTTTTGCTATTGTTTTACTTCGATATTATCGTCTGCTGTTTCTTTCAATTTGGGTCAGACTCAGAATTTCATGTTTGGGAATTTGGTCAATAGTACCAATGTTTCTTCGAGGTCTGATTATAAACGACCATGTGGCCATTTACGATAAGGTCTGTCTTGATAAGGTCTCGAGACAGACGGGACTCCAAGCAGGAGACAAATTTTGGATTCTCTCTAACAAGAAGAGACGGCAGTCGACAGTTGAAAAATTGGGATACCAATCTTAATAAGGTTATCAGATATTGAGATATTGTATAACAATAAGAGATAGAGTTAATGTTGAAAGAATTAGGATATAAGCAATTGATTATCATAAAGCAAAGAGGTTCCTGCATGGCCCAGGCCAGTGGTTAAGGTAGCAGGCTTAGAACTCTTGGGTCCCAGGTTTGTGCCCCACTGACACTTCAGGTTTTGTGGGAGTGAACTTTGGCAAGTCACTTCAGAGCCTAGCCTAGTACTGGTGGATCCAGGAAAGTTGTTACATAACTGAAAAATGGTTGATACAGTGTTAAACACAATACAAAACAAAGGAAATAGATATTATAAATTGTTGTAGTAGTTACAGGCATTATATATAGTATATCATATAGAACAGAGTTGATAATTTAAGATTTAAAATTAACAATGGGGCTTTCTGTAGTGGTTGTTCAAGGCAGGTTGGCTGCTTAAAAGGGTGGTTGCTTAACACAAGTTAGACTGTAGTATATACTACTTCTACATTGATATAATTTGACAATTACACAACAGTGCAATTAAGAAAAAGATTTAAAAGACAAAGTGAAATGATAGCAATGTTAGAAGAGTAGCGGACAAGATAATTATGCAAATAGTAAAAAAAAGGAAAAGAAGTTTCCCAGGCTGCTTTCACACGCTGCTTTCACACCATCAGAGCAAGACCAATCCAGGGTGCACTTGGTATATTCTTGGAAGAATGAGGATATTTGATGTGTAAGGATAGGTAACAAAAAAAAAACCCTTCTTTTGCAGTTGCAAATACAATTTTTCAATTACCATCAATAGTTTCTCTCTTTATAAAGGAATGTCTCTATCGAAGTTCAATATTGCTGCCTTACAATCATTTTCATTGTGGGCAATTCAATACCTTTAGGTTTAGTAAATAATGGAGTCTTTGCAAAACAAACACATTTTGGACAGTCTAAAATGGTAAGAATTTGTTAATGACAATAAATTATTTTCAGGGTTATTTTTCCTTAAATTGAGAAGAGACCTAGGCCTGCCAATTTTTTGGAATTGTATCAATGAAATTAAATGCTGAATTGGGAAACCAAAAAGCTGATATGACACTGTCATTTGGTGAAACTGCACATGGTTTTTAAGAAATTTCCAATTGAGAAGGTGCCTTTAATGAGCCCCTAATTATATCACTCAAATAAGCTCTGGTTATAATTACAATATCATTTCATTGCATCAATAGATAAGTGCGAAACTTAGTGAAGGGCAAACCTTAGTCATGCTCATAAGCCATATATATATATTCTGGTAGAATTGAAGTATGTGTTTGAAAAGGGGATGTATGAACCATTTTTTTTTTTTACAAAGCTTTCATTTTTTAAAGTTTCATGGGAAATCTTGTAAGAACATGTTTATGAAGGACTTAACTTTGTATTGCACTAAGCCATTGGAACATGCTTAGGTAGAATTGAACTATCCCCTATGAAGGGTTCAAGAACTACATGTTAATGAACTTGACAATCAGGCATGAAAGGCAAAATTTAATTACAGTTTATGGACCAAAAAATGTTCTTGAACTCTTTCATGAATATAAAGAACAGATTCAAGACCATCAATAACCCGTTTATGAAACTATTCACATATCAGTTCTTAATGTTCAAAAATATGTTCTTAAAATTAACAGAAAAGAAATGATTTTATTGACACATGCATTACTGTTTATGGTTATTAACATAGGTAGAATGAAAAATATTTATCACTTGAATCAGGAAATGAAAGAAAAAGACAGAATAAGAAAAAAAAAATTAACAAATAGCTCAAGAACAGCTGTGCGTTTATGAACAGGAATTTGTCTTAATTGTCTGTGCATATTGCAGTACTACATGAAAATGTTAACCCAATGCTTCTCAACTCTACATTGGTCAGTATTGAAGGAAGAAACAATGCAAAAATGTATAAAATAAAGAAATATAACTTTACAATTTCTCAGAGATCATTGAAGTTCAGAAATAATCTTGAGAGTTAACTCTTTACCATCTGCAGATGACATTTTTTATTTACTTGAAGCTGACGATGTTAGAAAAGCTTTGTAAACATGTGAAACACCTTTCTGTTCACCTGTTGTGATAATAATAAGAATAGATTGAGAAAGCGGTGTGGCAAAAGATGAAATTGCTTGTGATAAGCAATTTCTCCTTTTGCCACACTGCTATTTGACAGTCGTCTGCTGTAAGACACAAAATTGTGGTATTCGGTGGTAATCTGGTAGTGAGCCCCTTTGCCGTATGTTTCACTGGCTCCTAAACTTATCTAAACTAAACCTACCGAGCAAAGCCTTTGAGTGAATTTGTTTCTAACGAGAGATGGGCTGAAGGACCAACAATTATTCAAATATACCATGAGATCAAATATTTACTTTTCTCTTATTAAAATATCCAATATTTGGACTTGGAACTTTTCCAATTACTTAGCATGAGAACATATCAATATGGGGGTTTGCTTCAGAAATGATCAACTCATTGGTGGCGGCGAAACATATTTCTGAAGCTCACTCAATACTCTTTTTAATGAAGTTATTGCAACTGGTAATCAATGCTCTAAATAAATAGTACTGTTAGAATTGTTTGCCACAAAATATAGTTTATCGAGCCAACCCTGGGAATTCTCATTAAAACCATTTTAATATGAACATTTTTCTTCCTTTTTTTAACAATATTTTTCACAGTTTAAACTGTTTCTGATATAACTTTCAACTTTTGACAACCAAAAATGGTATTGTACATTAAACCTTGAAGTTAGACAAAAGATTTTTCTTTTATTTGCTGTTTGAGACAATCAAATATTTGGTAAACATTTTATCTCAACTCATTATTTCTCTCTCTTGAACTTCTATTGTTGGATAATCAAAGGGTCCTGCTTGGCCCAGAGGTTAAGGTGGCACACTTAGACCTTGGGAGTCCTAGGTTTGAGCCCCATTGACACCTCTGGTTTTATGGGAGTGGTCTTCAGCAAGTCACTTCAAAGCCCTAGCTAAGTACTGTTGGATCCAGGAAAGCCATTACATAACTTAAAAATTGTTAGTTTAAACTTATTTATTATTCATTGCTTGTGACGGAAGCTTGAAGCTTATTAAATTAATTCTTAATGACTGCTTCCTAGATACTATACCAGTACCCAGGCTGATTTGTGTGTTAATCCCGACAAATTTTCAGCTCGCATTACGGGGATCAGACCAGGGAACCCTGTTACAAGAGGCCAACACTCTACCACTGCACCAATGTCCCCAACAAAAAGATTGTTGATATTGTGTTAAACTCCAAACATATATCGGGTTGGATAATCAAACAACCAAAACATGTATTTTGATTGAAATTTAAAACTAAACCCATTGTTTCTCTATACTTCCAGACAGAAAGTTTGTGATCGCCAACGCCCAGATCGAGACGAACCCCATCATCTTCTGTAACGATGGATTCTGCGAGCTCAGCGGCTACTCGCGCGCCGAGGTCATGCAGAAGACTTGCATCTGCGACTTCATGCACGGCCCACTCACGAGTGCCATTGCCATGCTGCAGATCAAGGAGGCGCTGCAGGGCTCCGAGGAGAAGCAGGTGGAGATTCTCTACTACAAGAAAGACGGTAAAAACTTTTTTAAAATTTGTCCTTTAACCCTTTCCCAAACAATAACGACATTTAACAACTTTGTTGCAGACGACTTTAGAAAACATTGTGGGTAAAGGAGAAATTGCTCAAATGAGCATTTTCTCCTTTTCCCGCAATGTTTTCTGCCCTATCAGAGGATTATTTTCCAATTTCATCACATTTTTTAACGTCGTCTGCAAACCCTTTCAATTTAGGACAGTCGAAAATTTGTTGTTTGGGAAAGGGTTTAGTGCTATGGTATAGAAAGCTAGATAAGTTATAGAAGGTCTTATTGAAATAAAATCGTACTAAAACGAACTCTGTGATCTATAGAACTCTAAAGGTCATATGTATTCCTTACGAACTGCAACATGAGTATTCCTCCACTGGACAAAGACTAAGTAGATGAAATGCTGAGTTTACTTCACAATAAGGGAATGTGAGACTGATCGAAATTGGAACATACAGCAGATGAAAAATATAATATGATATAAAGCAAACAGCACAAAGATTTCATTCGCTACTTCAAGAAAGATGATAAGGACTTTTTCAACCTTTTGGGAGGCCTCCATGGCCTGATGCATATGGACCTTTGTCGTTTTACATACCTATATTATCAATGTACACATATATATATTTCTTATGTATGTATATATTGATGATATAAGTATGTCAAATGACATCAGTCCCTGTGACCTGGTGGTTAGAGTACAGATCTTGAAATCACATGGCCTCTCTCCACGTGGTTTCAAATCCGGGTGATAATTTAGGAAACACTGTGTCAATAGGATGACTTGCCCATTTGCTTGTGGGGAACTGTAGTGCAGAGGTATAGCATTTACCTCTAGTACCGAGGGTCCCGGGTTTGATCCCTGTAAGCTTCAAGGTAAAAATGCTGGGACTAGCCCACAGATTTGTGCAAGTACTGGTCATCTATCCAGGATTCAGTCATAGAAGGTGTACTTAATAAGCTTCCGTCTCAATGAATAAAAATTAAAGAATTTAAACAAGCTACATGCTCAATGCATAACAGAGATAGTCAGAAGGAGGACAGTGGTCCAAGGGTAGAACGTCGGCCTCCCAGGGTGGTGGGTTTGAATTCGAGAGAAGTGGGTTGCACCTTGCGACCTTTCATTAATCAACATTTGCCGCAAGTACTTGTTATGACTCCGGAAGCAGAACTGAGAGTGATTAATCTAAGTTGTAAGATCTTGTTTCACTATCAATGTAAAAGAAATAAGTTAAAACTAAAGAAGGAATGTCCTCTGAAAGAAGAAGAAAGTTAGGGTGGTATACAAGGCTATTAAAACTTGTACCAAAACACAATGATCATGAAAACATGCATGTTTTCTCAATTCTGATCCAGTAAAAAGGAATCGATCAAATTACAGGACTGGCTCAGAGCATTGGGAATTACCGAAAGTTCTGTCATGGGATTGTGGGAGAAAACAAATTGCGCAATTTCAGTTGATCAATCGCATTAAGTTCAAAACAGCAGTTCCCCAAATCCTGTTCTCGGTGTGCAATTAGTTTGCGATAAAATTTAATTTGTCCGAGCCAGACGAACTAACGATGGTATTTTATAACAATGGTGTTGCAAAGGTTTAGAACTATATAAACCATCCCTCACATAGATTTTTGTGTTGTCTGCTTTCCAAAACCATAACTATCTGCTTTGTTCTGATAAGGATAGATACTCAAAGTAGCAAACATAGAAGATCAAAGGCCAGCCACCAATTTACTTTGCTGCTGGCCTGGATCTAACCTGTTTGTATAAGCATGAAGTCGGGTCCAGCACTATAAGGGGTAATATATATGCAGCTGAAAACTTAGGAAGGGGGTATGTACAAAGTCTATACTGAAGATAACAACTCGATGAACCCTTGAGATGAAGTATGAACAATGTTTTTACTGAATACGAGATTTTCCTCTATTTGTCTTAAACATATTGGATTCTTCAGTTTGAGTGAGCTATGTGAACTAAAATGATGGAGGTCCCTTATTTGTTGATATTTATTGGTTTTTATTCGTCTTCGAGGAATATTCATTTGAAATTTTCTACTCAATGTCTGTTAATGGCCGACATTCCTAATGTCATGATTCTGTAGGAGGGTTACCTCTTTCCCAAACGACAAATTTTCGACTGTCCCAAGTTGACAGAGTTGTCAGACGACAATTCAAAATGTGACGAAATTTAAAAATATTCTTCAGATAGAGCAGAAAACCTTGTGGGAAAAGGAGAAATTTACCTCTTTCCCAAACGACAAATTTTCGACTGTCCCAAGTTGACAGAGTTGTCAGACGACAATTCAAAATGTGACGAAATTTAAAAATATTCTTCAGATAGAGCAGAAAACCTTGTGGGAAAAGGAGAAATTTCTCTTTGTGAGCAATTTCTCCTTTTCCCACAATGTTTTCCAGAGTCGTCTGCAACAAAGTGGTTAAATGCCGTTATTGTTTGGTAAAGAGTCACTTGATTACCTCAAAGCTGAGCTATGTGATGAACCTGTTGAACAAGAAAAGGAAATTCTGTTTGTTTGTTTTGGGTTTACATTGTTTCAATGGTATTCTAGTTATATTTCAATGCCTGTTACATTGTAGCGTACTGATTGGTTAAGTGGTTAAAATGGCAGTCTTAGAACTCAGTGGTCCTTGGTTCGACACCCACACTTGTACCTCTGGTTTCATGCAAGTGTCCTTTGGCAAGACAGGTGATGGACTTAAACTCTTGGGTCCTGGAATTTTTAGCCCCATGGACACCTCTGGTTTCATGCAAGTGTCCTTTGGCAAGACAGGTGATGGACTTAAACTCTTGGGTCCTGGAATTTTTAGCCCCATGGACACCTCTGGTTTCATGCAAGTGTCCTTTGGCAAGACAGGTGATGGACTTAAACTCTTGGGTCCTGGAATTTTTAGCCCCATGGACACCTCTGGTTTCATGCAAGTGTCCTTTGGCAAGACAGGTGATGGACTTAAACTCTTGGGTCCTGGAATTTTTAGCCCCATGGACACCTCTGGTTTCATGCAAGTGTCCTTTGGCAAGACAGGTGATGGACTTAAACTCTTGGGTCCTGGAATTTTTAGCCCCATGGACACCTCTGGTTTCATGCAAGTGTCCTTTGGCAAGACAGGTGATGGACTTAAACTCTTGGGTCCTGGAATATTTAGCCCCATGGACACCTCTGGTTTCATGCAAGTGTCCTTTGGCAAGACACTTTAGAGCCCTAGCCTAGTACTGCCGGATCAGGAAAAGCAGTAACACAACTGAAAAAGATTGCTGACACAGCGTAAATTAAGCTCTGTATCAATAAAGATTGTAAATGGTGGAAGAACCCAACTCCTACTACTCATTTGTATGGTACCCACCTGGGACGGTGCTATGCAATTTCAAGTGTTGTACTCTAAACTTCTCAGCTAAAGGAGATGAAAAATAAGAAGTGAGAAAGTAAATCTTATTAATTATCCACTGCCTAGCTGTTTAATGTAGCTATTCATTACCTGTTGAATGTAGTACAAAAAATAAGAAGCGAGAAAGTACAGATTATTATTCAATATCTGTTTAAAATGGTAAAAAAAAATAAGACGGAAAAAATACAGGTTACTATTCATTGTCTGTGGAATGTAGTACAAAGATAGAAGGCAAATGAAACAGCTTTTTATTCATTGCCTGTTGAATGTAGTACAAACATAAGAAGGGAAAGATTACAGCTTATAATTCATTGTCTGTTTAAAATGGTAAAAAATAAGACGGGAAATGTACAGCTTATTATTCATTGCCTGTTAAAAGTGGTTCACAAAATAAGAAGGGAGAAAGTACAGCTTATTTTTTTCTGTTAAATGTAGTACCAAAAGGAAGTAGTGAGAAAGTACAGCTTAATTATTCATTGTCTGTTGAATGTACCGGTAGTACAAAAAAACAAGAAGGGAAAAAGTAAAGCTTTTTATTCATTGCCTGTTGAATGTAGTACAATTTTGGAACATGTCAGAATTGATAGTCTATCAATGGCAGAGAGCACATAAATGTTCATGACGGAAAAAAAGATTTGGGTGGAAAAAATGAAAAAAACCAATCATGACAAAAAGAGATCATATGACACTTCTTCTTGTGTCAAAATGTTTTCTAAATTCTCCTGTCCTGCATTAGAATGATGTTCAATGGAGAAATGGGTTTGGTGTGATTGGAAGTGGATGTCTTTTGGATATAAAACAGAATTGTTATCAACAGCTTCCAAAACACATAAATCTCGCTCAAAATTGAATAATTGGAGGTTCTGAAATAATGGAATTTGTCTGTGTGGGGGAAATCCAGCCCTCAGTTTCCCATGTATTGATCAACAATTGTCAAAAAAACTAGAAGAGTACAAATCAAGGAAGCGCCAAATCAATCAAAGCACTGAAAGTAATATACAATTTTTTTGGAGATGATTTTGACAGTATTGGCATAATTTGGTATTATTGTCTTAGAATAATAAGGTTGATTATAACACAAGATATGTATCCTGTGTGTTCCTATATCATGACCTCTCGCGCACATGGCTTAGCTAGTAGCCCGGCTGACTACAATCAAAGATTTCATGATCGGGTGAATGAATGTAGTTTCCCAAAATCAATACCACAATTTGTCAAATTTACTGGATAGGAAAAAGATTTTGTGGGGGAGGAAAGATTGTAAGGGAAAAGGTTGTAAGAGAGGGAGTTTGCGAAGGAGGGAGTTTGTGGGGGAGGGAGTTTGTGGGGAAGGAAGTTTGTGAGAGAGGGAGTTTTGGGGGGAGGGAGTTTGTGAGAGAGGGAGTTTGTGGGGGAGGAAGTTTGTGAGAGAGGGAGTTTTTAGGGGAGGGAGTTTGTGAGGGAGGGAGTTTGTGAGAGAGGTATGGTCCGAGAGATCTTGTGAGGGAGGGACTTTGTGAGGAAAGGAGTTTGTTAGGGAGGGAGATTGTGAGGGAGGGAGTTTGTTGGGGAGGGAGTTTGTTAGGGAGGGAGTTCGTGAGAGAGGGAGTTTGTAAGAGAGGGAGTTTGTTGGTGAGGGAGTTTGTGAGAGAGGTAGTTTGTTGGTGAGGGAGTTTGTTAGGGAGGGAGTTTGTGAGAGAGGGAGTTTGTTGGTGAGGGAGTTTGTGAGAGAGGTAGTTTGTGAAGGACAGAGTTTATAAAGGAGGGAGTTAGAGAGAAATGTAGTTTGTTAGGGAGGGAGCTTGTTAGGGAGGGACTTTGTGGAGGAAGTAGTTTGTGAAGGAGAGATCTTGTTAGATTTTTTGAAGGAGCGAGTTTGTGATGAAGAGACTTTTTAAAAGAGGAATTTTGTGAAGGAGGGAAATATTGAGGAAGGGACTCTGTGAGGGAGGGACTTTGTGAAGGAGGGAGTTTGTCAGGGAAGGACTTTGCGAGGGAGGTACTTGTGAGGGAGTGAGTTTGTGAGAGAGGGAGTTTGTGAGGAAGGGAATTTGTTTGGGAGGGAGTGAATAAATTTTTATTCATACAACATTACCATTATGACTTAAGCAATATTTTTCTCAATTATAAGCAAAGTACTGTATTTGTTCCAACCTTTTAAAAGTAAAGGTAGGGTTTATAGGGTCATATCTATGCTAGGCATATTCAAGCGACTTTTACAATTACCTCCCTGATCACTGGGTGATAAATCAGCCTTTTACATATGATGCTAATGCAGCCACGGCACATTGGTATTCATCCTCACAGGTACCCATTTATACACCAGGGTACCGTTTTACTAAACAACTTACGGAAAATGTTTGCGTAAGTCATAATTGATAAACATGGATAGTATCTTCAATGAAAGTACAATGTTGCAATGTGGCACTTCATTGGAAGCGTCTCGGAGAGACGATTCCAATGATGTGTCACTTTGCAATATTGCTTTGCCAAATATTGAAATAAAAGGACGTGTTGTTTTAGACTTACGCAAATCTTAAGCGTAAACTGTTTAGTAAAACGGTACCCTGGGGAGAAGCAATGTGGAATGCACTTTTTGCGTAGGAAAATTCCGATGATCTGGCCCGGATTCGAACCCAGGACCCTCTGATTCCCACTTATTTTATCAAATATTGTCTACTAGCATGCAGATGCATGATAGCCCTACACAACATGAGAACTCTTTGTTCTACAGATATAAAAGAACTACTTTGAACCCAAAGACCAATGCAACATGAATGTTGAAAATGACTTTAAACCAAAGGCAGACAAATCAACTCAGGACGCTCGAAAACAACTCCAGGAGACACTCGGCTACATACATCATGCTTCCTGGACCTGGTCATTGTGTGGCAGTGAACAGTTTGATAGATATGTCATGGTTTTTGGCTGACAGGCATTGTGGTAGTGAACAGTTACACCATTACTGGTGGTGGAGAAGTCCTTTATTTAATTAATGGGATAGCAATATTGATGTCGGTAAAACGTTTCTGGCGGGATATATGGATGGTTCTCTCTGGTATACAGAGCAGTCTTTCGGACTAATGAAGTGCCGACCCTGTTCCTAAGCCAGGATTTGTAGAGGTTAACGGCGGAAGCATAAGAATGATGCATGTTAAAGGCTGCATTTACATGTATTTAGTAAGATAGCAAGTACTTTCTCCCGAATGTGGATAAGTTTAAACTTATTTATTTTACATTGATTGTGAGGGAATTCTTGACGTTTATTGAATTCACTCTCTTGATGACTTATTCCTGGATAATAAACCTGTACTTGCTCTGATTTGAGGGCTAGTCCCAGCAATTTTTACCTTGCATAACGGGTATCGAACCTGTGGGCCTCTGTACAAGAGGCAGACACTCTTACTGTACACCACTGTAGCCATGAATGTGGATTAACGAAAGGTTGAAAAATGGACCTATTTTTCACAGGATCCAAACCCATGACTCATGCCCCAAGGCTGACAAACTCCCCATTGAACACTGGTAATGTGTTAGATACAGAGACTTTTTGGGCCGCGTCACGCGAAAAGGGGCACTCGGACATAAATAAAAAACCGCTGACTCAGCTCTTTCTTAGCGCTAATATTCCAGCATCTAGTCACGACAGTTTTCATTTGTATTTATTTAAAGGTAGAACTTGATGTCCTCTAAGATGGCAAAAAGTGTAACCCCAGACCACTGACATGGTGGCTGGTCTGGGGCTACACTGTTTGCTATGTCCGAGTGCCCCTTTTCCCGTGACGTGGCCCATTTATCTATTTACTCTTGACAACAATATGAAAAATTGTCGAAAATGATATTAAGTTTGATGTGGAACTTCCAAGGTTAAACATGTTTTTTATACTATTAATGATGGCTCTTATGCCGTGTTAACATAAACAATAATACCAATTTTGATTACCTATAACTTACCTAATTTATTTTACCTAAAATAATACCTATACAGACAACTTTGGCTGTGAACTGTGATGTCTTTTACACTACGATTCTGTCTCTTTTTAAATGGTTGCATAAAACAAGATTTACCGCACCTGTACAAAAAAACAAAATCAATTATCTGTAATGCCCAGCTTGTTGAATGCCTGAACGGGCAAGTGAATGTTTATTGCAACTTCTTAAAAAACTTAAACACCTACAAGTGCAGAAAATGATTCTGACTTTACGGCCAAATCAAAATCAAATTTCCTGAATGATATGCATTTTCTTAATTTGTTTGTCAAAACCGTCTCTACCCAATTCCACTCTGAAATAATTAATTCATTGGTGTTGTTTTCTAGTGTATCACTCCAGATATGACCACTCCCTTAACCACCCTACATGTAATTGGGCAATTGGCCAGCCACTAATCCACGTCAACAAGAACCATGCTGGATATGCACGCCTAATGTCACATTGTTTCTTGGACAGGATTGGAAATCGCTTTTAAATTATTGTTTTAATCATCAATTTTCTGAATTATCTCAACCCATTATCTGAATGTTCTAAACCCATTTACTAAATTATCTCAACCCATTTACTGAATTATCTCAACACATTATCTGAATGATCTCAACCAATTTTCTGAATTATCTCAACCCATTTTCTGAATTTTCTCAACCCATTTACTGAATGATCTCAACCCATTTTCTGGATGATCTCAACCCATTGTCTGAATGATCTCAACCCATTTTCTGAATGATCTCAACCAATTTTCTGAATTTTCTCAACACATTTACTGAATTTTCTCAACACATTATCTGAATGATCTCAACCAATTTTCTGAATTTTCTCTACCCATTTTCTGTATTTTCTCAACCCATTTTCTGAATTATTATACATACATTTGCTCTTTATTTTTAGGCTCAAAGTTCCTGTGTAGTGTTCTCGTTGCGCCAGTCAAGAATGAAAGAGGCGAGATCATTTTGTTCATCATCAACTACGAAGACATCACCGACGCGCCAAACAAAGTGGTTCCACTCCCAGAAATTCGAACTCTACGCAACAGTAAGCCTGGACTCAATCCAGCTAAAACGAGTAAGTAAACTATCGTTCAGTCTCTGTTCACAGAAAGAATAATAAGAAAGTTATAGTGGCAAAAGCAGCAGCTGTTTTCCTCGAGCATGTTGCTCAAAGACGTTTTCAAATGTGTCCTCCGTCACCTTACTTTAAATGCATCCTAGTCCTTCAGCGCTTTCAGCGCTTTGATTGTACAAGGCTTGAGACAGACAAAATGCAAGACTGTATTTTTGTGACTATATTTTATTTTGACTTTCAAGTTTCCTCTTCTGTGAACAAATCACCTTTAATACAAAGATGATAAGCATCCTGACATTTCGTAGAGCGGTGTATATGACTTGTCAGTAGAGCGGTGTATATGACTTGTCAGTAGAGCGGTGTATATGACTTGTCAGTGGAGCGGTGTATATGACTTGTCATCACCGCTGCTCTACCTGTTTACACTTTTCCTCGAATACAAATAACAGTTTACCACATTCACATCACATGAAACTCTAGAAATATTGTGACACTATGAGCAAATCATTCCTTTTGTCACAATGATTCTAATGGTTTTTTATGAAGAATGAGTTACTTTCTTTAATTTTGAATCTCTTTGATAAATAGTATTAACGTCATAGGATGAAAATATCTCAGTACAGAGAAAGGGTTGATTGCATTTTCTGGTGCAGACTCCTATATTGACAACTCAAGGGTTCAGTGCAATATTGTAGAAAGTACTTTGTTTTTGGATCATTTACTATCTTGATTAGAACCATCAAAATGCATTGTTGGTTGCATTGTAACCCAGATTATCGTTATTTAGTTATAATGTGTTACAACTTGGAGGCACTGTGCGATAAAAGGGTGTCAGCGTTCCCCCTCTGGGCCAAAGGGCACCAATCTGCAATGAGAATTAACAATGTGGACTGATCAAAAAAGGATATTACCACAAATATTTGGTATTCTGCTTTGACGCGTTTTGATATAGGATACATCCAGACGTAGAATGAAATATCTACATCGGATCATTAGGACTAGTTGAACTGTAAATGTAGGATGGAACGGAGGTGTATCAGCTCAGTATGTTGTGAATTCAGTGCAAGACTATAGTACGTGCTTCATGTTTATGAAGCACTAACTATAGTCTTGTACTGAATCCTCGCTATGCTCATGTCATTTGATATGAAAAGCTTGGAACAGCTCTTAACACAGTAAAGGTTGAATGTATGCACTGGTGCAGAATCCCTGCATTGACAAATTATGTATTGCAGTATTGCGCTGAAAATGAAGGGCAAAACAAAGGTGTAATAACTATAAGCACATAACCTAGTAGACAGTGGTACAGAGGTAGAGCGTCGGCTTCTGGACACGAGGGTCATGGGTTCATTCCCGTGAGTGAACTTTCACTAATCAACATTTGGCGGCAGTACTGGTTATGTATCCAGGAAGCAGAATCGAGAGGGATTAATCTAAGTTGTTAGAACTTGTTTCAGAATCGATGTAAAATGAATAAGTTTAAATTAAACTAGACCTAATAGTAAACAGGGGCTGCAAATCAATTGGCCGTATTGCCTAGCTTGTCTACAGAGTCCTATTGAACAAATGTATTTTTTACAGAAATTTACTATATAACCATCATACCAACAACGGCAGAAAAGGATTTGGCATTTATAGATTACATATAACAGATTGCACTGCAAATGTGGGGTAAAACAAAGGTGTATCAACTCAGCATATAATCCAATATGGGGAACATTTTACCCATTTTATGCAGCAGACAGTATTGAAACGAAATAAAATGACAAAATCATGCCAGTTGAAAGCACATTGTGATTTGGGGTGGGGGATAGGAGGTAGGGGGGTTGATGAGGGGTCTGCAGGGGAACATTGGGAGAGGGTCCAGGAACATGTTGCCCTGTAATCATTTTTCTGTGGATTGTCTCTGGTGCTTTCAGTGTTTTTAGAAAACATGTAATTGCCTGATTAGATGCACACATGGATTCATGTCTAAATGTATACTTATACGATAAAATGTATCTCAAAGACACTCTTTAAACTTTTAAGTCTAATATTGGATGTATTTCATTTGGAGTAGGTTTAGAAATTTGTACTTCATGTATTTAATCATATGGGCCCAGCTGAAGATGATGACCTTCTTTTGAATAGGGTTTGATACAGTGTCAACAAGTTTTTAGTTTGTATTACAGCTTTCTCTAAGTGGTCAGAGAACACTACCATGAAACCTGTGGTGCTGGTTGAGTTTGAATGCCCCCCCCCTCAAAGTTACAAGTCTGTCAACATGCTCATCATGTGCAAGCAATGGCTTACTTAATTACCAGAGAGAGAGGGAATGTTGCATAAACCCCTGTCTCACTGTCTCATACGTGGTACCTCTGTATTACAAACAAGCTTCGCTGATGACTGAGCTGTAGAGATATGGAAGGGTACTGCTTGACTTAGTGGTTAAGATGGTGAACGTTGTGGATCCAATGTTCAAGCCCCACTGACACATCTGATTTCATGGGAGTGTCCCTTGGCAAGGTACTTGGTACTTAGCCAATAGCCTAGTACTCAGTTCAATCCAGAAACGCCTTACCATAATTGAAAAACTGTTGACATTGCGTTAAACTCCGTACAAACAAAGAAACTTGGCTGTTGGTCTTAGCACCAGTCTCCCAAAACCTGCAAATGGTCTCGTCATTTGATGCAATTAGATCGACAGTCAGGCGTGTTATCTGATGCAGGCATATCCAAAAGCCCAGCTAAAGATAAGAGGTTTAAGTTCAGAATGATACGGTTTTACAAGTTTCACACCTAATTTTATGTTTCATTGATGCTACCTTATGACCCATCTCTTTTTGTCAATTAATTATTAATTACATCAACAGAGTTCCCCGGAAATCATTGTGACAGAAGATATACATATAAATTGTACTCATATAAAACTTTTGCTATTTATTCTTTCATGGGAGATATTGCAACTATTGCAAAATTCCAAATTTGGGCAATTGTTTAAGTGCATTTCTTTGGAGAGAAGGTGTAGGAAGGAAATCAGATATTTATAATCTTCCCATGGCTTAAGACTAATTAAAAACCCTTGTTTTGACAGACAGTTAACCCTTTCCGTGGTGTCATGTTTTTTGATGATTAATTTGATTTATAACCAATTAGAAAATGGACTGAGAGTAGGTACCCTATTACATGAAATATGGAAGGAATATTGTAATAACATTCAACGTTCTTGATATTCTATTAAATTCTTCCTTTTATTGCATTTTTATTTAACCCTGCAGCTTTTGTGAAACAAATTGAATTCACTACAGATGTACAGCTAACAGTAGAATTTCACCCTCTTTCATGGTTATCTCTCCTCTAAAACCAGACTTATCGGTACCCATTAAGATTGCCTCGGCATGACAGTTTTAATGATAAACAATTACTAAGGACTTGCTTAAAATTGCTTGAAATACTGCATGTAAAGAAGGTCTATTAAGGTAGAATACCCATATTCCACAGTTTTGAAACTCATTCTTTCGTCGGATTACTTCAGTCACTCTCGGTATACATTGGTTGTGGCCAGAATTATTCAGTATATAGCGAATATTTCCGGCACCGACTGATGTATACCGAAAATGACCAAAGTAATCTGACAAAAGAAAGAATTTCAAAATTGCAAATTATGGTTATTCTGCGTTAACTGTGACAAAAAGAGTATACAGTTAAACTTGTGTTTAGAGGCCAGCCTATGGGACAGAGTAAATTGGCTGTTTAAGACAGGTTGACTGCTTAACACAAATTGATTTACACTATAAATCTAACAATGGGACTTTCTGTACTGGCTGTTTAAGGCAGGTTGGCTGCTTAAAAGGGTGGCTGCTTAACACAAGTTGGACTGTATACAATTTTGCAATACCTTGAAATTTATAGGAGGAACTTAAAATTGTAAGGCTGATACCATCATCTTGATTACAAAACCAGGTTCAAACAAGAGTATGAGTCATTCTCAAAAAGTGCTGTTTGACCAATAAATTCATGTTACCTCAGTTGAAACATTGACTTGCAGAATGGAAAACCGCAAAAACGCAAAACTATGTAATTTCCCACAGTTACTTTTTACCCAGGTTCAATGTTCTATACAGTGTCACACAAGGATTAGTGCTACTCCTCCTGAATTCCACAATCTCTGATATAATGCTT
Source organism: Cerastoderma edule (assembly GCA_947846245.1). Classification (NCBI taxonomy): domain Eukaryota; kingdom Metazoa; phylum Mollusca; class Bivalvia; order Cardiida; family Cardiidae; genus Cerastoderma; species Cerastoderma edule. The sequence continues at coordinate 6,702,669 of OX401414.1, forward strand.
GCAATGACAATTCGAGGGTTCAATGCAAGACTGTAGTAAGTGCTTGATCCTTGTGAAACACTTACTAAAGTCTTGCATTAAACCCTCGAATTGCTGATGTCTTTTACAAATGGTTTGCATCCTGGCTGTTCTATTATCCAAACACTCTCAAGCCTGACAGAATGGTGAAATAGAAAAGATTGACAGGGTTTATCCTGCATTAACCCTTTACCAAACACCAAATTTTCGACTGTCCAAGAGTTTAGAGACGACACTTCAAAATGTGATGAAATTGAAAAATAATCTTCTAATAGCGCAGAAAACATTGTTTGAAAAGGAAATATTGCTCCTTAAGAGCAATTTCTCCTTTTCCCACAATGTTTTCCAGAGTCGTCTACGACAAAGTGGTTAAATGTTGTTATTGTTTGGTAATGGGTTAAAGAGACTCTCTCAGAGATTGTGATTTTAACTTTTTAAAATAAATTGTCTCCTACTGTAAAAATAACAACATTTCTTAAGTACATGTAATATAGAACTAGATTATTGCCAGCCTCCCAACCCAACTTATAAGTGTAAAGAAAAGAAAAAAGAACAATAAAATAACAGATAAACAGGTTCATTTTGTAAACAATGATTTAAACTAAGTGTGTTGTGGGTATTTTAAGAAACCAATGTCACGCCGTCCTTGAAAAACATTTACCCCACATGTACAAGGAAGCATACATCATTTTTTGATCAAGTAAAAATTGGTCGAGCAAGGAGGAAAACAAACAGTGAAAGCATAAATATATTGAATCTTGCTCAATTTGATAAACATTCAGAAAGCTCCAGTAGGTGCTTTAGGACAACAAGCGACTTAAAAAGGTCATAAGTCTTTCAGAAATCTCTAGCGCTTTTAAGAGCTTTCATAGAGCTCTTAGGAGCTTTTTTTAAAGACTTGTGTCCTGTACTAAGATAATATAGGACTAAATAAATAAATCTATCTGGGGGACAGTGGACACAAGGGTTGTGGGTTCAAATCCTGTCGGTAAAGGGATATGTCTTACAATGTTAATTCAATCCACATTCAACGCGATTACTGGTTATGTATCCTGGAAGCAGAATGAAGAGTGATTAACCTAAGTTGTAAGAGCTTGTTTCACAATCAATGTTATATGAATAAGTTTAAACTAATAAATGGATGTTCAAGGATAGTTACTGAAAGTGATATTGACAATAAGAGTATATTACATATATTCTAGGTCGACACAGAAGCTTCCGCCTCCGACTTCCATCCATCAGACGGGATATCCGGAGCCGGGCGAAAACCAATGACAACAATCAGGACCCGGAAAACCCTCCAATTCCGGAGGAGGCAGTCCCGTTAAACTGTATCAACGCGTCGGACGAATCCACTATACATCAGACCAATCAGCTTACAGTTGGCACATACGTTCCCGTTGAAAGACTCTCTCCCATTGGCCAGGAAAACGACACGGGATTATTGTTAGAGAAGGAGAATTCGTTACAAGCTCCAAATGCCGCGTTGCTGCGCCGCGCCTCTTCCTTAGAAGGCCTGGATAAACAGCGTGCTCAAGAGAATGATAAGAAACTAAGGGACTCTGGTGAGTAAGCTTAATGACTCTTAGAATGTTGGGTAATTTTCTAAAAATAGATTTTTGTGTGGTATGCTTTCCAAAACCTTAAGTATCTGCATAGTTTTGATGGGGAAAGATACCCTGAGTAACAAACAGGTAATATCCAAGGCCAGCCGCCAATTTGCTTGGCGGCTGACCTGGATATAACCTGTTTGCATAAGCATGAAGTTGGTTCCAGCAGTTTAGATATGAACGTAGAGTATATTCTTGCATAGAGTACTTTACATCAATTAGGACAGGAACTATTCAGTTTAAAGCGAATAGTTTTTGCCCCAACAATTGTATACCAAGAGCGACCATACTATTACGATGAGATAATGAGTTTCAAAATGAGCGATTACCAGTATTCGTCCTTAACCCTTTCCCAAACAATAACGACATTTGACGACTTTGTTGCAGAAGACTTTTGAAAACATTGTGGGAAAAGGAGAAATTGCTCGTAACGAGCAATTACTCCTTTTCCCACAAGGTTTTCTGCTCTTTCTGAAGAATATTGTTCAATTTCATCACATTTTGAAATGTCGTCTGCAAACCCTTTCAATTTGGGACAGTCGAAAATTTGTTGTTTGAGAAAGGGCTATACTATTTTCATATTTATCCTGTTACCAGTATAGAATTAAATAACCAAACAAAAAATGAATCATGAAAAAATGTAAAACAAAACGGAAAATCAATACTCACAGGTGTGTGCAGCGGTCAGGTGATCTGGTGATGGATATAAAAAATGTTATTCGTGACCCTGTTATCAGTCCGTAGATTGGCCTGCTGATCATTGGCCTGCTGATCATTGGCCTGCTGATCATTGGCCTGCTGATCGGATAAAACAAAATACTCATATAGGCATTGGAAAGGGAAATGTTATATATCATAAAAGCTCTTTTTCAATTTGCCACCAGCACAATCAGTCCATGACTTAATTCCCAGTTGAGAAAATTAACGATCATATCTTTATGAACTCTTGGAAAACATTAATAATGATTCAATGCTTTCACAGTATCAAAGGGATTTATGCAGATGTCATTGAAGGGAAATTCACAAAGTGACCAAAATTACCCAAAGTTGCTCACATTATTAACAGGTATTGTAAGCTTAGGCTCTTTGTTTATGATTTTTTTTCCCAAAAGCATCTGCTGTGAGTGTGTTTAAAGTGGTTTGCATTAAGAGAAACAGTCTATTTATTCACATCTGAATGTGATCTTTTGCTCAATTTTGAGATATTTGAAAAAGTGTTGAAGATTCTTAGCATTGTGGTCGTTAGAGTCAAGTACAATGTATTTGTGACTGGACAATTCGGGTTTTGATGCCATATCAACTCACTGCAAGTTTCTTTAGCAAGAGGTCCTGCATGGCCCAGTGGTTAAGGTGCAGGCCATGTGATATGGAGAGTCACAGGTTCAATCCTCACCAGCAGTACTGGGATTCTGCTGCTGGTAAAATCCAGGAAAGTGCGCGCTAAATGACCTTAGCTGTCGATGCGCCTTAAAACACCATTCATTCATTCATTCATTATAGGAAATCGGTGATATAACTGAAATAATGTTGACACTGCGGTAAACCCATACTTTTGGCAAGACCTTTTTTCTGACCTTGAGCACAGACGTCCTTGAAAGCTGTATATTATGACAGGAAATGTTTGAAATGGCAGTAGAACTTGATTGGAAAACGAAAAGAATGAAAATAAAATGAAAATGTCAATTCGAAATTGAATGTGAAAAAAATGAAATGATATATCTATTGACTGGAATTCTGTCCTTCTTCCTAGTCATTTTTAGCACATAACTTTTATGTGACACAACATTAAGAGCCAATCCATAGAAAAAGTTGTTGTTTTTTATTTTGATATTGTGACAAAAGGAGAATTTGCTCATGATGAGTAAATTCTCCTATTGTCTCAATGATATTCTAATGCTGTATTTAGCAAAGGTCAAGACAATTGCCTACAATAGGAAGTCAAACAAAATAATCAAATGTACAACACTAATTAATGGATTTCAGGGGTTGACACCAACTTCTATACCAAGGCGGTCTACAGGACCAGTAACTAGTACAATCTATGGGTTCTACACACCTTCAAGTGAACTTTAAGATGTCATGTCCTACCATGGATTCTATTGATGGGCCTTAAAGCTTAGTCTGATAAGCCCAGCCAGTAGCATATCTGACTTGTAATTCAAGGGGTAATGAGATCGAGAACAAATTGGTCAATTTTTGCACAAGGTTAAATGAAGTCAATGTGACATCATAGATTTGTCTCTCATGACATTTAACAGACTTACTCACGTAGTGTGCTCTGTATGTAACGTAATGCTTTTCTTTTTGTATGGTGGTAAAAGCTGTATCAACAATTCTGCAGTTATTCAACAGCTTTCCTGGATCCATCAGTACTAGGTTATGGCTCTGAAGTGACTTGCCAAAGGTCACTCCCATGAATCCAGAGGTGTCAGTCACTGTTGGGCTCAAACCATCATATGTTAAATTGGTGATTAATCAATTCACATCACTTCATTGCTTAATGTCTCTGTTTTCATTTAAAAAAAAAGAAACTAGCTTCCATGCCATTTATTGCATTGATGGTAAACTCTTACCCATTTCAATGATTTTGCATGAAGGACACAAAGTTAACATAGACCTTCACCTTCAAAGGTTTGAGACGAAAATGATGATTGTATCTAAATAAACTGCTGCTTACCAGTGGGCAATTCAAATTCAGATCATTGTTAATGGGAAAAAAGATTGACTGCTGTTAAGCAACGAGCATTGTTTAAATCACCACTTAAATGTTGGTACGTTAAAGAACATAATCTGTGAGAAAGGCTCTTTAAATTGTCTCACATCAGTGTGAGTGTTCAGCCAGACTTTTTTTTTATTAGAAAAACGGGCAAAACCCACCATGAATAAATTCCTCTGCTTAATTTTTTGTTCCAAACATGGCTTCTTTACGTTGCCATGCCAACCTGTTTGACGAGAACTTGATGAAGTCTTGTTATGGAAGAAATTGGCATGTCGTAGGGATTGTTAGAATTTTTTCGCCTTTTTCTTCTCCCCCGCTCCCCTATGATTGGACAATTCTGACGGGGCACGTCGGAGAAGCAAATTGGAAAATTTGCGAGAAGGTTGTGCAACTATGGTCTGACAAACAAAATAATGAATACAAAAGTGTCTAAAAAAGAAGACTTTGCATCGACAGTGGGCAGTCAATTTGGATTGCTGGTTTCTGAACGCTTTACTGCCTGCAGACCATATTTTTTTACTTGAAGCAGACGACTTTAGAAAAGCTTTGCAAACATGTGAAAAACATTTCAGATCTGCTGAGGTGATATGTGAATAGATTGAAAAAACATTGTGGCAAAAGGAGAAATTGCTTGTCACAAGCAATTTCTCCTTTTGCCACAATGCTTTTTGAAAGTTGTCTGCTGCAAGAGGCTTAAATGTGGCATTAGGGGCCTCCGTGGCCTAGTGGTTAGAGTACAGAACTTGAAATCACATGGCCCCTCTCCACGTGGGTTCAAATCCTGAGAGGGATATGGATTTTCATGAGAGGCAGTCTCCCGACTGACTTACGGAATTCCGATGGTTCTACCCACCTTGACCAGCCCTTATGGGTAGTTGAGTATGGGGTCTTCCTCCATCATTAAGAGTCGGGCATCGCTACATAACTGAAATAATGTTGATGTGATGTAAAACCCATATATAAAAAAAAAAAGAAAAAATGTGGCATTGGGTGGTAATGTAATGACAATTGAATCAATTCCCTCTCACACATTCTTGCATCAAACACTTTTATACAGAGTGGGATTGCAAATTTCTAAAATAAATTGCATAAATTGCTGATAAAATGACAACATGGATTTTTAAAGTAACATAAGATTTTATTATGACAGCTTTTTAACCCCATCTTATTTGCAGCATTCATGTCAGAAATTAATGCAGCCAAACCATTTAATGTGTAAAAGATTTCTTAATTGGTCTAAATAAAAAGAGACAATTAGAGACAACAATTGAAAACAAAAAACAACATTTGTGATATTTGCTTAATATAAGTGTGACTAAAAAAGAGATTGCTCATTAAAAGCAATTTGTCTATTTTCTCGTACTGCTTTCTGAAAACTCCATTCACCGTTGTGTCAAAGGGAGTGAAGGGTTAAAAGCTTTTAATTCTAGAACATGAGATTTCCCATAGTGGTTGTTGTTGTCTCCGAATCAAACTTAGTTTTGCCTGGATAAGAGGCTTTCCGACAGGAAGTGTTTATTCTAATCCCCGGTCTGTTCGGAATCATTTGCTGCAAACAGTATTAACCCTTGGAATGCTGGGTAATTTTCTAAAAATAGATTTTTGTTTTCGTCTGTATTTCAAAACCTTTAATATTTGCATAATTCTGATGAGGAAAGATACTCAGAGTAGCAAACAGATTAGATCACAGGCCATCTGCCAATTTACTTTGCTGCTGGCCTGGATCTTACCTATTTCAATTAGCATGAAGTTGGTTCCAGCCCTATACGTATTAACCCCTCTGCACAATACTAACAATTCAAACAAATTTCCGCCGATGATATTTTTATTACATTTCCAAATTGGAAAGGGATCTACATACGACATTTTCAAATGATGAAAATTAACTCAAATATTTGTTAACTTTGATTAAATCCATTGTGACAAAAGAAGAAATTGCTTGTCTCAACCAACTTCATACTTATGCAAACAGGTTAGATTCAGAAAATTGGTGTCTACTCTGAGTATCTTTCCTCAACAATAGTTAGCAGATATTTAAGGTTTTGGAAAGCAGTTTTCCATCTGTGTTTTTTTTATATCCCTTTTATCATTGATTTTAAGGAGAATGAAATGGTAAGAGTAAATGAAAATGAAAGATGTTGAATAAAGAATGTCGGATCATCTGTCAAATCAATTGTCAATATGTATTCATGAAAATGTCCTTAGAATTCATTGAAATTTTACGAAAAAGTTTTGTGATCATAAATGACCATTTAACATTCATGAAGGTTCATGAATAACTCCTTGAGCATCTTTTGCAGGGTTCAGGTCTCTGTGTAGAAAGTTATCCTTTGTTTCCCTTTCCTGTTTCCCTCCAAATACCAAATTTTCGACTGTCCCAAATTGAAAGAGTTTGCCGCCGACTTTTCAAAATGTGATGAAATTAAGAAATAATCTTCTGATATGGCAGAAAATATTGTGGGAAAAGGAGAAATTGCTCGTTTACAGCAATTTCTCCTTTTCCCACAATGTTTTCGAGAGTCATGCATCTGCAACAAACTGTTCAAATGTGGTAATTGTTTGGTAATGGGTAAAACGTATAAATTTCCCTCTACATGTATTTTGTATGGAGGATGTGGGGAGCATTAATTCCAAAGCTCTGTAGCACTGCAGAGGGTTGATTGAGAAAACTGAATTGTTAACTATGCTGTCTGGCATGTGTGAGAATACGGATTCAATCTCTTCATAACCCAACATTTGGAAGATTGTTTAGCCCTTATAGTGCTGGATCCAGCTTCATGCTTATGCATACAGGTTAGATTCAGGCCAACCACCAAGTAAATTGGCGTTCGGCCTGCGATGTAACCTGTTTGCTACTCTGAGTATCTTTTCTCATTAAAATGAAGCAGATATTCAAGGTTTTGGAAAGCAGACAAAACAAAAATCTTTTTTAGAAAATTACCCAGCATTGTAAATGATAAATCCACTTATACTCATAAAATTTAGACTTTTATCAATTTCCCCATGCATGTATTCAGAAATCTGTCTCTACATATTTCACTTTCCCGCATCTGCCGCAGAAGTTTTGAGAAACCTCTGTGATTTATGGATAAATTGCTCATTCTGGTCATTGTTGCTCAAGGGAAAGGTGGTATCTCTTTATTTTAACTCATCTTAGATGTTATATTTTCTTTATGAAGATGTCATATATCTCTGAATATATCTCCTGCATTTTGATGATAGCATTGTTGCTCAACCAACAGAAACTGATTCCTTCGACATTGATCAACTTTCATTTTGATGATGTTATCTTTGTCCTACCAAAAGAATTTTTTCCCTTCATTTCAATGAAACGGATACAATCCTTTTAAAGAGCAATGATAGTACAGTATGATGTTATTTGATCTCCTGTTAAAAGAAGGCAGGCTCATTTGTAAAACAAATAACATCTTCTCTGTCATTTATTCTGTCTGCTGGACTTCCACATTTATCTCCACTACTTACTCTGTTTGGCCCCAATTATCAATCAACTCTTGAAGCTAAATGTGTCTGATGCAAAACTCCTAGAGGGTTATTGCGGGAAAGGCGAAATTGCACATAGAGTAAATATTTATTTTTCACAAACCCGTTTATACTTTTACGGTTGTGAAGTACATATTTTTGATATTATTTATCTTTGTTTTTTTTAAATGTCTCCAATTCAGAGGAATGTCTTAAATTTAGCGAGTGATGTCTACTCCTTGTTTGGAAAAAGACTGAGTTCAAAGCTGAATGCAATACCAACATCAGCATTAAATGTTTCCAGTTTACTGCTTAGCTTAGAACCTCTGAATCCATGGAAAGCTGCAAATATAGCTTAAAACTGTTGACAAAATTCAACCCCATACAAAATTGAATACTGCTAGGGTTAAAGCAAATACAGTAGAAGTTCCTCAATAGACACATCAAATGTTTTTTATGGAAAAACAGTGGGCTCTGCCCAGATGTCTATTTCTTCTGAACCATGCTTAAGGGTCATCTGCTACGAATATATTCGAGTCATTGTGGAGTGTTGATCAATGAAAACACAACAGTTTCCAATGAATATTCCCCGCCCCCACTCGATCTCAGATGATCTATACAAACTAGGTTATTTTATTTCTGTCTTGTGAGTCTGATTCACCACAAAAGAATAATGTCTAGGGGAGTAAAAGGGGATATACTCAGGCCTGCTAATATTCAGGCCTGCTAATATTCAGGCCTGCTAATATTCAAGTCTGCAGGGGCCTCCGTGGCCTAGTGGTTAGAGTACAGAACTTGAAATCATATGGCCCCTCTCCGCGTGGGTTCAAATCCTGAGAGGGATATGGATTTTCATGAGAGGCAGTCTCCCGACTGACTTACGGAATGCCGATGGTTCTTCCCACCTTGACCAGCCCTTATGGGCAGTTGAGTATGGGGTCTTCCTCCATCATTAAGAGTCGGGCATCGCTACATAACTGAAATAATGTTGATGTGATGTAAAACCCATGTATATATATAAAAAAAAAAATTCAAACCTGCTAATTTTCAAGTCTGCTAATATTCAGGCCTGCTAATATTCAGGCCTGCTAATATTCAGGCCTGCTAATACTCAGGCCTTCTAATATTCAGGCATGCTAATATTCAGGCCTGCTAAAAATCAGGCCTGTTAATATTCAGGCCTGCTTATAATCAGGCCTGCTAATATTCAGGTCTGCTAATATTCAGGTCTACTAATGTTCAGGCCTGCTAATACTCCGGCCTGCTAATATTCAGGTCTGTTAATATTCAGGCCTGCTAATATTCAAGTCTGCTAATATTCAGGCCTGCTAATATTCAGGCCTGCTAATATTCAGGTCTGTTAATGTTCAGGTCTGCTAATATTCAGGCCTGCTAATATTCAGGCCTGCTTATATTCAGTCCTGCTTATACTCAGGCCTGCTTATATTCGGGTCTGCTAATATTCAGGTCTGCTAATATTCAGGCCTGCTAATATTCAGACCTGCTTATATTCAGTCCTGCTTATACTCAGGCCTGCCAATATTCAGGTCTGCTCATATTCAGGTCTGCTCATATTCAGGCCTGCTAATATTCGGCCTGCTAATATTTAGGCCTGCTAATATTCAGGCCTGCTTATACTCAGGCCTGCTAATATTTAACAGGCCTGGTGTTGATTTCAGATTTAAAGTTTCCTTTGTTTTTATTAGTGATGTATAAATTCAGGATTTAAGTCATGATTTTCAGGCTTGAGCTTTTCGTAACAATAGCAGGCCTGATAAAGAGTATTATCCTGCAAAGGATTCAAAACATGTTCATGAACTTCATGAAAATGTGTTAACGACAAACAGCCTTTCATGACGCTAAGCTGATCTTGAACTTGTTCATGAACTTCAATAACATGTTCATGAATGTATTTATAAACCTGTTCTTCATGTTCATGAATGTTTTCTTTAAACTCATGAATAAGTTCAAGAACAGCTTTGTGTTCATGAACAGCAAGTTGTTGTTCAGCTGATGAAGAATTGATGAGTTTAAACTAAGCTTTTATTTTGGGTTTCTCTTGAAGTCTTCTTTTTGGATATTGGGTAGGAAGTCAACTGATCAGAAGTTGTTTTTGTTTTTCAATTAATCCTTTCCACTCGAAATGATGTAAGGATGTTGTTTGTATTGAAGGGAAATCGTTAAACTCTCAGAGAAAATGCCCAAATGCAGCCAAGCATCAAATAAACCCATGTTCAAATACAAACTGCTTTAAAGGTGCTTAGTCACGGATGTGAGGAAATTTCTTCGTGAAAAAGGTTTTATTTTTTTTAAAAAAAGATGTACAACAGCAACGAGGGTTCAGTGCAATACTATAGTAAGTGCTTCATGTTTATGAAGCACTTACTATAGTCTTGCATTTAACCCTCGAGCTGTAATGTTCTGCGATACACAGTTAAGAACAGTCATTGGAAGCAAAGTTAGATAGTTTTTAATTATTTAAAGTGTCTATACAGTAAATTAACATGTATTTAAATAAAAAAGCCTGACATAGCTTTATAGATCTACTACATATAAACTGTTCCTAATTTCCCTAAATCGATGCTTCCTGAATGAATGATGTTTTCAATTTATTGTACATAAAACAACAATACAAAAACTGTATTGTTTCAATGACATATTACTTTGAATTTCAAATTTTCTCTTTGGTGAACCAGCACCTTTAAACTCTTTTACTGCCAAATGCAATTGAAAATATTGCAACAGATCAATTGGAACTACTCGGGCATTTCTGTGAGCTGTGAAATACACCTTGGATATAAGTGTAGGGTTACAATTACTCGGGACAACCGGCCTCCGGCTTCTAACACATTTTCTAAGTGTGCACGTTAAGCAGTTCAATGTGTATGGAAGTGTTGGAGATCCTTTTAAATCATTTTTTTTATCAGTTACTCTAACTTACTCATACGAAATGGCGAAATTGTTGTTGTGACATGTAAAGTTGTTTCCTCAATCAAATTTGACAACTTTTTAGATTTCACAGATCTATTTTTAAAAACGAAAGTAAAGTGACGTCATTCTTGCGGAAACCAATATGGCGTCATCCCTATTATTTCAGAGATGTTTTCATTGGATAAACCTGATGTGTTCAGATGGGCGTCAGATGTGCTTCTGAGATTATTTTCCTGTTGTCACTTAAACTTTAAGGTTAAATGTTAATCTATTTTTGAAGTTTATTATTTTTCATTGATACTTTTCTGTCACTGATAGGGATTCAAGGTAGAATAGCCCAAATCAATCATTTTTTAACTCATTCCTTTGTCGGAATACTTAGGGTGTTCCTGGTATACATTGGTCTGGGCCAGAACTATTCGCATTTGACATCAGTCTCGACCGGAACTATTTGCATCAAGCCAATAGTTGCGGTTCCAACCATTGTTTACTGAGAATGACCAAAGTAATCCCATGAAAGAATGAGTTTAAAAATGGCAGATTCTCGGTATTCTAGCTTAATGGCATCTGTGGCTAACCTCTCATAGAAAGGAGAGGGATAAATGAAGGCTCTGCGAATTTTGGATTTCTTGCTTCAATGGGTCTTTTCAATAGTAGAACCAAGAAGGCGACTAAGTGGAGGTCTGCTCTGCAATCACAGTTCATGCTGTATAAACCCTCTACACTAGGTTGACCTCAGTGACAGAATGGTTAGATTTCTTCTTTTGTCACAGCCTGCTGCTACTGTTAACTTTTTCCCACCTGCATACAACATTTTCTTAACTTGAAGCAGAAGACATTAGAAAAGCTTTGTAAACATTCGATACAATGTCATAACGTCTTTTGGCTGATATCTAGTTGGCCACTGAAAGGGTAGTAACATTACCTCTATGTAAACATGTGAATTACCTTTAAATTCTGCTATTTCTGATGTGTAAATAGATGGAAAAAGCATTGTGGCAAAAGAAGAAATTGCTTGTGACAAGCAATTTCTCCTTTTCCCACAAAGCTTATTGGATGTCGTCTGCAGCAAGGCTAGTCGCCCTGCTGCAAGACTAGTCATCTGCTGTAACACTAGTCATCTGCTGCAACACTAGTCGTCTTCTGCAAGACTAGTCATCTACTGCAAGACTAGTTGTCTCTTGCAAGACTAGTCTTCTACTGCAAAACTAGTTGTCTCCTGCAAGACTAGTTGTCTTCTGTAAGACTAGTCATCTGCTGCAAGACTAGTTGTCTCCTGCAACACTAGTCATCTTCTGCAAGACTAGTCATCTACTGCAAGACTAGTTGTCTCCTGCAAGACTAGTCTTCTACTGCAAGACTAGTTGTCTCCTGCAAGACTAGTTGGCTTCTGTAAGACTAGTCATCTGCTGCAAGACTAGGCGTCTTCTGCAAGACTAGTCTTCTACTGCAAGACTAGTTGTCTCCTGCAAGACTAGTTGGCTTCTGTAAGACTAGTCATCTGCTGCAAGACTAGGCGTCTTCTGCAAGACTAGTCTTCTACTGCAAGACTAGTTGTCTCCTGCAAGACTAGTTGGCTTCTGTAAGACTAGTCATCTGCTGCAAGACTAGGCGTCTTCTGCAAGACTAGTCTTCTACTGCAAGACTAGTTGTCTCCTGCAAGACTAGTTGGCTTCTGTAAGACTAGTCATCTGCTGCAAGACTAGGCGTCTTCTGCAAGACTAGTCTTCTACTGCAAGACTAGTTGTCTCCTGCAAGACTAGTTGGCTTCTGTAAGACTAGTCATCTGCTGCAAGACTAGTTGTCTACTGCAAGACTAGTTGTCTACTGCAAGACTAGTTGTCTACTGCAAGACTAGTCATCCGTTGCAAGTCTGGTTGTATGCTGCAAGACTAATCACCTCCTGCAAGTTGTATGCTAAAAGACTTCTTGTCTACTGCAAGACTAGTTGGCTTCTGTAAGACTAGTCATCTGGTGCAAGACTAGTTGTTTCCTGCAAGACTAGTTGTCTCCTGCAAGACTAGTCATCTGCTGCAAGACTAGTTGTCTCCTGCAAGACTAGTTGTCTACTGCAAGACTAGTCATCTGCTGCAAGACTAGTTGTCTCCTGCAAGACTAGTTGTCTACTGCAAGACTAGTCATCTGCTGCAAGACTAGTTGTCTACTGCAAGACTAGTTGTCTACTGCAAGACTAGTCATCTGCTGCAAGACTAGTTGTCTACTGCAAGACTAGTTGTCTACTGCAAGACAAGTCATCTGCTGCAAGACTAGTTGTCTCCTGCAAGACAAGTTGGCGTCTGTTAGACTAGTTGTCTTCTGCAAGACTAGTTAGATTCGTCTTTTGCAAGACTAGTCATCTGGTGCAAGACTAGTTGTTTCCTGCAAGACTAGTTGTCTCCTGCAAGACTAGTCATCTGCTGCAAGACTAGTTGTCTCCTGCAAGACTAGTTGTCTCCTGCAAGACTAGTCATCTGCTGCAAGACTAGTTGTCTCCTGCAAGACTAGTTGTCTACTGCAAGACTAGTCATCTGCTGCAAGACTAGTTGTCTACTGCAAGACTAGTTGTCTACTGCAAGACTAGTCATCTGCTGCAAGACTAGTTGTCTACTGCAAGACTAGTTGTCTACTGCAAGACAAGTCATCTGCTGCAAGACTAGTTGTCTCCTGCAAGACAAGTTGGCGTCTGTTAGACTAGTTGTCTTCTGCAAGACTAGTTAGATTCGTCTTTTGCAAGACTAGTCATCTGCTGCAAGACTAGTTGTGTACGGCAAGTGTCTGCTCTAGTTGTCTTCTGCAAGAATAGTCGTCTGCCACAAGAGACCAAAACATGGTGTTAGGTTAAGTTAAGTAATGTGGGATTAGGGGTGTTGTATTATGGGTGTATAAGGTTGATAATAACAGTAAAGATTTCATTGTCTGACAGATATATGGCCGTTCTGGGATATTTGATAGGACTTTTGTTGATATAAACTGCCAATCACTTTGATTGTATAGTGTACATGGGGGAGGAAATGTTATAAAAATCTTGTTTGTTATGATTGCGCTGAATTCAAACCTCACAAAAATTTCGAGGAAAACTAGGTGGAATGTGCCAAATTAAAGAAAACTATGTCAAGATGTCACAGAGTTTCAGTTTTATTATATCGGACGGCATTGCTATGAAACAAAAGTCAAAGTTGTCTTGCATTGGTGGGCAACATTTGTGCACGGATATAGCGTCAGGCTCTTGTTCCGAGGGTCTCGTGTTCAAATCCCTGTTAGGCCAGATAAAATTGTCTGGGACTAACCCACAAACCAGCCGGATTACTGGTTTAGTATCCAGGAAGCAGTCATCGAGAGTGGCTTTGAACAATCTTTAAGCTTCCTTCACAATCGATGTAAAACAAATATGGTGAAATGAAAAAAACTGAAAATACTCCTGGCTGATGCAAATCTTCTCCCTCGTATTAGAGTTTAGTTTAAACTTAGTGATTTTACAATGACTGTGAGGGAAGCTTGAAGTTTATTAAATTCACTGTTGATGACTGCTTCCTGGATACTAAACCAGTACTAGGGTCAATTTTAGGCTAGTCACAGCAATTTTCACATCACTAATTAAGGATCGAAAACAGGACATCTCAATCTATCAGATAGTCCTTTTAACGAATGGATTCAAGTTTTCATAACCTTGGGCCCTGCGCTGATCACAGTGTATAATCTTACAGTTGATCAAGTTCCCCCTGACTGGGAACCGATAATATATTGTAATAGAGCGTATGAATTATTTTCCCCTGGGAACCTGTCAGTAATAAAAAGATGACAATAAGCAGCAATTTTTACAGGGAAAATTATTCCACAGGGACTTCACAGCATGAAATTATCAACATTTTCTCTCAAGCAGACACTTCTTTTTGCCGTCCGTTATGGTGATTTTTTGTTCCCATCTTTTATGGCAGTCACATTAAATATATTAAATATTATCCTTTTGCCTGAATGGTTTTAATGATATTAACTCTTCTGTTGACATAATTCTCACAAAACAGATTTATCAGTGGGGTTCTGCATGGGCCAGTGGTTAGAGTTTGGGGGGGACTTAGAACTCGGGGATTCCGGGTTCAAGCCCCACCGACACCTCTTGTTTTACCCCTAGCCTAGTAAATGGGGGATCCAGGAAAACCGTTACATTACTGAAAAATTCTTGATCCAGTGATAAACACAATACAAACCAAAGATTTATCAGTGCCTCAATTTTGTACCCTAAAAGCACCAATAGCAGTGTCCTGTCGGTTGTCATTTCACGACAATATAATTGTTGCAAAAGAGATTTCTCCACAACCATTATATGAGTTAACCAAGGCTACTGCTCTTAAACCATTCCCAATTTTAAATTTGTTTGAGTCTTCAAAATTAAAAGCAGCAGTTGATGATAATTTAATGGTCATAATTTAAACAACTTGTAATATTATGCATTTATATTTCTAAAAAAAAAAAGAGTTCTGCTTTCTTTGTTTCCTCTTGGAACAAATTCTCTGCTTTTCAAGAAGTATTATCATTAGATAAGAATACTTGTTTTGAATCTCCTGATTGGTCAAGTTATGATAAACAATTTCGCCCAATCAAAGTGCTCTAGGCACTGAGAAATGAAGTCTAACCACATAAACGTTTTAATGTTCTGTGAAATAGATATTTTTGTAGGATGCAAGCAAGACTATAACAAGTGAATTGAAAGAAAATGTTTTCTTTTTCATTACTTGTAAATGGGTGCAAGTACTGGTTTAGTATAAAAAAAGTAGTCATTGAGAGTGAATTTGATAATCAAGCTTCCGTCACAATGGATGTAAAAAATCAATGAGTTTAAACTTGTAAAACTGTCACATGATGCATTTGATAGCCTTGCAAGGAAAAAAGCTCAACAAATAACCTACTGTTCATTGCTACATTACCAAATATGCAGAAATACAGCACCAGAATGCAAAATTGTGTGTTAAATAGACTGCTTCGTTAGTTTAAACTTATTTATTTTTCATCTTACAGCTTTCCAGTTCTTTAGGTATAAGGTACCCCATGCTTTATAACAGTGTTAGTCTAACACACACAGAGAAATTGCAAAGAAATCAACTGTTTTGGACATGCAAGCCTGTCGACAGTGATTTCTCTACCAAGAACATAAGGTCGTAAACATTGGTCACATGATTCCCCGCCTGTTTTTGTTTTCTGTCTGTTATGGATTTTAGTTTTGACCAGTTCCTGAATACCATATGGGGGAATGGATAGACACATATGGTCTCTAATTAAATGCCTGGAAATAGACAAAAAACGCAGACAATTAAGGTTGCCATTACAACATAGCCAAAACTCGGTTAAACGGACTTCCAAAAGTCAATACGGTAATTTCATTCAAGGTTATTACCGCAGCTGTTCGTGTTTGTTAGTTATATCTATTTACCGTTTTCTAGTTTAATAAGATTTTATTGCATTCACTCCAAATGAAGTGCAATGAAATATCGAGGTTTCAATGCAACAATCTGATACGTCTGTCACAAATGTGAAGCACGATAGTCATGCATAGAACCCTTGTTCTTCATGAGTATTCATGAATGTTAAATGGCCATTCATGAACAGTTACTGTTCTTAACATGTTAATAAAACTGAAGAACATGTTCATAAACATCAAGAACAGGTTCATGAATGTATTCATGAACCTGTACTTGATGTTCATGGACATGTTCTTGAATATCATGAACATCAAGTTCTGTGTTCATGAACAACCATTTAATGTTCATGAAGGTTCATGGATGTTCATGAATAAGTTCTTGAATCTTTGGCAGGGGCCATGCTAAGATCACAGTTCACACCAGTTTTATCCCTTTGAAAAGGGAGGAATGGATGCACCCTATTTTTTTTTTTTTTCATATGGGTTTTACATCACATCAACATTATTTCAGTTATGTAGCGATGCCCGACTCTTAATGATGGAGGAAGACCCCATACTCAACTGCCCATAAGGGCTGGTCAAGGCGGGTAGAACCGTAAGTCAGTCGGGAGACTGCCTCTCATGAAAACCCATATCCCTCTCAGGATTTGAACCCACGCGGAGAGGGGCCATGTGATTTCAAATTCTGTACTCTAACCACTAGGCCACGGAGGCCCCGGATGCACCCTATAAAATGTTATACGGAATAAAGAGGATTAATTAAAGCTAGGATCCTGATTTAACTAAGCTTTGGTGTCTCGTGAGATTTAATTTTCCCTGGAAAATTAGTTTTTCCCTTCAATTGCAAACCACGCTAAAACCATGCTAAAACTTTTGCGTGGAAGTTTGAGGCCTGAATGAGCTTGGTGAAAATTTCTCAGTAAATAAATTGTTTCCATGAAGAAAATGGTTTGAAACCATTGTAGCTTGAACCTTTATAGAACTTGAACCGCCTTGATGCTTATACAAACAGGTTAGATCCAGGCCAGCCGCCAAGCAAATTGAAGGCTGGCCTGTGATCTAACATGTTTGCTACTTGTAGTATTTTTTCTCAACAAAACTGATATGATATTTGAGGTTATGAAAAGCAGACGAGACAAAAATCTTTTCGAAAATTACCCAGCAATCTTAGGGTTAAATAGTTGTAAATTGGAGGCAACCATGTCACATTTATTTCTGGGTTCATCTTCTAAACACATGCTTGAACTTGTGCATGTTCATGAAGGAAATTTGATTGGTTGACCTAAATTTCATTTAGTTTATAATCATAAAATGTTCTGAGATTAAATATAAACTTATCTGTAACACCACTGTCACGAAAACATAGGAAATAAAAATGTTTGATTTATATACTTAAGGTTGGAGGATTCTCTTCTTCAGTTTTAAACCACTGGCTCACCCTTTTAGGAATTCGCTTGATTTTGGTATGAATTCTTTCCATTGATTGATAGGTTACATTTGAAATCAAATAATTATCAAATGCTGTTTTGTTTTTGTACTATTTTATGTCGTCTGCTGTTTCTTTGAATTAGACCAGTCACAATTGTTCATACAAGTGATGGGTTAAATGGATCAAAAAACAAGAAGGGGGAAATTTCTCATCTGTCTTTTAAGAGGTCTATGGAAATTCCTTATCACATCAAGACCTACCGCCACATTTTTGCTTCTGGCAGCAGACGACTTTGGAAAAGCATTGTGAGAAAAGGAGAAATTGCTTGCCGCAATGCATTTTTAATCTATTCACATATCACTACAGCAGAATTGAAAGGTTTTTCACATTTTTACAAAGCTTTTCTTAAGTTGTTGTCTTCAAGAAGAGAAAAAGGGTCAGCTACATGTGGTAAAGCGTTAACCAATGCTTTCTTATTTCATTCCTGCACATCAGATTACGTGAATTATCCAAACTGAACAATATATCAGACAACGAAAATCAAATATGATATTAACATTCTCACTGTGATAGTGATAAAAAAACTTTTTTAGAAAAGCAAAAAATGCTTGTGTTGAGCGAAACATTGTGAAGTAAGGAGTAAAGACGGCAAAACCACTTCATTGTTTGACTGAAATAATGTTGATGTGATGTAAAACCCATATTAGAAAAAAAAACAAAAAAAACTTCATTGTTTGAAATATTTTCATCCTGAGAAATGGAACTGGTGATTTCGATTGAAATGGTTGGTCAAAGTAGAGAAATCTGTATCAAAGGGAAGTAACTCATACAAAATATTCATACCATCTTCAGCAAAGACTCAAAGAGTTACCATTCATGAAGACACATTTCCAGAAGGGACCACTGTCGAAGGTAAAAAGAAGTGTTGCCATATCTCTTCATCTCATTACTATAGTAGCACAGAGATAACATGTGTGTGTGTGTTTCTTTTTATATGGTTATCTGAACTTAGGTGGCTATAACAACTCATTAACTCATCATTAAAAGTCTTTATACTTGATTAAAACCTTTCCCAAACAATAACGACATTTGACGACTTTATTGCAGACAATTTTAGAAAACTTTGTGGGAAAAGGAGAAGTTACTGGTAACGAGTGAATTCTCCTTTTCCCAAAATGTTTTCTGCCCACCAGAAGATTTTTTTCCAATTTCATCACATTTTGAAATGTGGTCTGCAAACTCTTTCAATTTGGGACAGTCGAAAATTTGATGTTTGGGAAAGGGTTAATGTAATAAAGTTGATGTAACAAGATGATGAAGTCGTAGTCAAAATAATTTGACGTGGAGATTAACTTTAATTTTCTGAGGGAGTTATTGCTCTATGCAAAACTTTCTCAATATTTCCTGATATGCTTCAAATCAGTTTGACTAGATGAAGTTGTTGCAAATAGTTAATTGACCCAATCAGATAGGTTGTTGTCTTTCATACCATCATGACTCAAACTGGCTGATAAAAATGAACTTATCGTAAAATATTTTATCAATAGGCTTACATATATACATATAACCAAACAAGACTAACTAACGGCATGTATACTAATATTAGGACAAAAGTCGAGTTCTTGTGTTCCGAGTAATCCAGTTGCAGTCATAATAATATGAAAGACAAGAAATCAACAAATCATTTTCCCCACTATATATTCTCACCTATCTCTATGAATGGGCAGAAATCAACCAATCAACCAACAGTTTACTTACTTATTTTCAGGTCACAATTATTTCTGTGAAAGACAAGAAATCAACAAATTGGCCAACTTACTCGTGATAAGCTCTCAAGTATCTCTTGTCATAACAACTTACAATTCGTTATAACAATTTGAAAAGAAAACACACACACACATGTCATCCCTGTGCCGTCATACATGACTATTCCCCTGCTATGTAGATTCTCTTACTGATTGGTGTCCTAGATTTGTGTTGTTGGCATACTATCAGAGTTCTAGATATATGGGAAATAGCACAGCGATCTGTAGTAATCCTAGGGTCAGAACTATGTATTATGATATGATATAATAATATTTTAGTACATAGTTTAGTTTGAACTTATTCATTTTACATCCATTGTGAAACAAGTCTTTACAACTTTAATAGATCGATCACTCTTGATTCTCCTTCCTGGATAAATAACCTGTACTCGCGGTGTATGTGGATTAATGAAAGGTTGCAAGGCAGATCCTGCTACTCACAGGATTCAAACACATGACCCTTGTGTCCCAAGCACGACACTCTGCCCTCCACTGGACATATATATACGTTTTATATATATATATTACATAGTTCTGACCTGAGGATAACTACAGACCCCTGTGGGAAATATCAACTCCTCTCTTCATAATGTATTGCTTTGACGCAATTACAGCAGATGAATTTAAACAAAACACTGACAAATTGAGACTTTTTTCTTTTATTTTTGGATTCTTTAGCAACGGTTATTACTAAATATCACAAATAAAGAATAAATTATTTTCAAGTATGGTTTTTGTCATCTGCATTTGTTAAAGACTTATCATAGTCTTGGCATTTAAGCCTAAATCATTAAAAATTTTGTCTTGTGATTATTGAAACTCATGTGACCTAATTGTGTAGAATGCTCTAAAAATAAAGAGCTTTTCTTTTCCGGAATGTTTTATTCATTTATTCACTCCATGTATTTAAGAGCTCATCTAAATGCTTTCTATGTATTAGAGTTATTTACTGTAGATATGTTGCTTTGAATAGCTTTTATTCAGTGAGTAGAACATTGTGCCTGTATAGCTTTCCTTAGGTAATAAAAGACTCGTTTTCGTTTAGACGTATACACAACATGATGAAAATACAGCGATAGTTCGCATTTAGATATAGGTTATTTTATGTGTCGTATTATGTTTAAGCCTCCATATTGATCAACAAACTTAACTTGAGTTTACTCGGAAGAATCCATATGCAACAAACTTTTGCTTAGGTGTCGTCGTATGATAAAGATTAGTTGGTTATTCATTGAATAGCTGTTGTAACAACATGTGTTTCTGTAATAGGAATGGTCGATAGGGAAACACCAATCAGGTCTTGTAAAAGTGAATTAGTCTCAAGTTAAGTTTGTTGAACAATATGTGTAGAAGCTTTTAATGATATTTTCGGAATGTTGTCACATGCCTTTCTGTAGAACGAATGTTAGGTTAGAAAAAGCCCGAAAGGTCTTGCTAACGTGAAATGGTCTCAAGTTAAGTTTGTTGAACAATATGTATAGAAACTTTTAATAATGATTCCATATGAATGTTTATGTCTTTCAATGAAACTGATTCTAAACATTGGTCACATGATTCCCCAACCTGTAGGAGGAATCTAAAGAATCGAAGAAAATGCTCTTATACCAAGCTTTCTTCCCAAAATCACAAAGTGCAGTGGAATATTTGTGCCTTGAACTTCTGATTCACCAAATTCTTCATCTCTATGTTTTTATATTACAGACATCTGTATGTCAAGGGTCCTGGATTGCCCAGTAGTTAAGTTGGCAGACTTAGAACTCGGGGGCCCCGGGTTCAAGCCTACCCAACACATCTGGTTTCGTGGGAGTGACCTTTGGCAAGTCACTTCAGAGCCCTAGCCTAGTACTGGTGGATCCAGACAAGACCTTACATGAGATAGAAATTGTCTATACAGCATTAAACACCTTACAAACTCTATGGGTCAAACTCTCTATGTCGAACATTTGCATGAGCTCCATTGAACTTTTAGGTATAAAGATTCTACTGTATATATGTTTTTCATATGTTTTCATTGTAATCTACAGTTGATTTCAAATTTAAACTTTTAAAGTGCCTTGTCAAATGACATAGCTATTGTTTCTTTCAGCCTTTTATATATTCAATGGATGTTTTAGATGTATTAGCCAAATGTTAACCCTTAGAATGCTGGGTAATTTTCAAAAAATAGAGTTTCATGTCGTCTCCTTTTCATAGCTTTAAATATCTGCTTAATTTTGTTGAGGAAAGATACTCAGAGAAGCAAACAGGTTAGATCACAGGCCAGACACCAAGTAAATTGGTAGCTGGCCTGTGATCTAACCTGTTTTCATAAGCATGAAGTCGGTTCCAGCACTATAAGGGTTTATTTAACTTGCTTTTAGGCCTCTTTTATATGGTAGTTAAAACGGCAAAGTAAAGCTAGTTTTGTTCTTTCAGCGTTTTATATACATAATGGGCGTCCCCGTTCTTCGACGGTAAATCTCGGAACATGTGAGTAGGGTCAGTGATGTAACCTATGAACGGCTTATAATAGAAGCTTGAAAACCGTAACCATATATCAATTAACTGTAAATATATTCTAATTAACCATATTCACATTTCAGTTAACTGTTATCATATAGCTTTTAACAAAATGCATATTCCAGTTAACTTTAACCTTATAAAGAAAAGAACATATTATTTATTATTTCCAGGTTGACCAATTAACAAATAAACAATATGCATATGCCAACCTATGGTTATCATAGAGCAATCAATAATATGCATATCCCAATTAATTGTTATAAAGCAATTGACAATATGCATATTTCAATTTATATCCTATACAAATTAACACTATGCATATTCCAACTAATTATTATCATATAGCAATTAATAATATGCATATTCCCATTAATCATTATCAGTTAGCAACTACCAATATGCATTTTCCAATTAACTGAAATCTTAAAGCAATTAAGCACATACTCATCTACCAATTTACTTTTTTTACATTCCCATTAACTGCTTACCTTTGTAACATGTCACACTTATTAATAAATGAGCCTGTTTGCTACACTTGTCTAACTCAACTGCTCTAACAGGCATGGGAATCGACGTATATGATAGCCCATGCTTTACAAGTGCGTTAAGTCTAAGACTTGGTAGAGATATCGCAGTCGACGGGCAAAACAGATGGTCATCCATTTAGATTTCTCCGCAGATGTAAATCCGTTTTAAAGCATGGGTTATCATCTACCACCAGAACCGGAGAGTTGATGGTCAGCTCATGAAGGGCTTACAATGTGGCTTTCATTGGCAAAAGTAGGTGAAAAAGCAAAAGCACATGTCGCAGCCATACTGTTCCGACATAAAATTGCCAGTCTCCTTGCTTGGCCTTGGCGAACTTGAGTGCTTGCCTTAATAAAGCGAAAGATTACCTTTTTCATCCACCTAACAGCCCATTCTAACCTGTAATATCATACCAATTAACCCTCATTTAAGACAACAAAGTTTTAAAGCCTTGATTTCCTCTAAAAATGTAAGCAATTTGAACCCAGGACCCTTGGGACCACTGTCGCCAATGTCGCCCTATATCATTAGGTCAACATTTTTTCTCTGTTCTATGATATGATAAGAGGGACCTGATATTGGCCAATTTTCCGCCTTTTGATAAAAAGTTTGTGACCACCAATATATAATCATGGGTTCAATACAATACTATAGTAAGTACTTCATATTTGTGAAGCATTTACTATAGTCTTGCATTGAACCTTCTTTATGTCCATTGGGAAAGCATTCTACTACCTTGAAATAATGTTACGTAGTGCTGAAAAGGAAATACTATGAGCAATGATGGGGCATTTCATTAATTGGTTCCTGTGTGGCCCAGTTTGGTTTAGGTGGCGGCCCTAAAATTTGGGGGTCCCGGATTTAAGCCACCACGACACCTTTGCTTTAGTGGGAATGTCCTTTGGCACTTCAGAGAATGACTCCAATTCAAAAGCTTCAGACATCTACTTTAAACAATGAATACAGCACATACATGTACTTAATTATATTGACATTCCTTGAATTGATCATACTTTCAATACTTACTTTTGTTTGTTTATCATACAACAATGCATTGTTTCAACTTCTTTTTTTTCTCTTTCAAATTTTCTCATCTTAGACCAAGCATAATTAAGTTCATAAAGGCAATAGAATGAATAAAACATTGGACATGGTATTCAAAGAGAAGCAAGAATCATAGATATTGCATGTATGTCTTTTTCTTCTTTCTATTGTTCTAATGTAATCAAATTATTCCTTTTTTTCTATCATCGCCCTTTTTCATAACACTTTTCATTATTATCATATTTTCTAACTGTCCTTAATTTGTAATGTAGATATATAACCCCCTAGCTATATGTTTGATATATGATAAACACATACAGTGAAGCCTCGTTTATCCGGACCCCGATTATCCGGATGTCTCGCAATCCGAACGAAATTGTAAGGGAAAGGAATTATTGACCAGTTTGTTGCAGACGACTTTTGAAAACATTGTGGGTAAAGGAGAAATTGCTCGTGACGAGCAATTTCTCCTTTTCCCACAATGTTTTCTGCCATATCAGAAGATTATCTTTGAATTTCATCACGTCTTGATATGTCGTCTGCAAACTCTTTCAATTTGGGACGGTTGACAATTTGGCGTTTGCTAAAGGGTTATTAGTATACATGTTTATGTCTGAATGTGCATGATGTGTATATGAACATGATCTGCTTCATTAGTCCAGATGATTCAGTAATCCGGACATTTCGTTGGGAACGGACGCGTTCGGATTAACGAGACATCACTGTACTTTAACAATTGTTAAGAACATAAAAGGTGCTTATTTACAGATATGGGGAAATTTGGAAGTTATAAATGAACTTCTTTAAAACTGCACAACAGATTTATTGTTATATGATAACCACTGAAGATTAGTCATTGGAAACAAAGTTAGATGGTTTGATTATTTCAATGTGTGTATACCATGGCTTGCATTGCTTTCTAAATAAAGACTGTACAATCTTAGATAAATTAACACTTTCTGAATTAATTATGCTTTCAATAGCTTCTTTTAATTGTATGTCATTATGAGCGATATAAAAACTTGATTGTTTCAATGAAATTTGTGTTGACTTTCATCTTGTCTCCTCTGTGAACAAACACCTTTCAAGGGACTTTGGATATTATCACAGATTGTACTATCTTCACATGATTAAGATATCCATGATTTCATAGTATTGATCCAAGACTCTTTCACGGAATTTAATGATTTCGCAGGTAGGAAATAATAGATTAATGTTAACTTAATAAAACATCTAGACAGTCTGATTCTGCATGGCTCAGTGATTACGGTAGTGGACTCAGAACTATAGGGTCTTGGGTTCGAGCCTCAATAACACTTTTTGCTTTTGTGGGATTGACCTTTGGGAAGTCACTTCAGAGCCCGAGCCTAGTACTGGTCCATCAAGGAATGCTGTAACATAACTGAAAAATTGTTGACACAGCCTTAAACACGTACAAACAAAGACGGTCAGATATATCGGCAAGACAAATGAGATGCATCTTTTCCAACTGCTTATGAACTGGATGAAAAGACCTTTCAATTAACCTTCGATCATTTGAAAGATTTATTTGCTAAATGTTTTGAATACACTTATTTCTTCACACCTTAAGCAAAATGGTCAAAATATGACCCTGCTTTAGAAACATTGTTAATTTGGCAGAAACTATTGTGACAAATGGAGAAATTACTCTTTTCAAGCAATATCTCTTAAGAGTATGTATTGCAGGTGTGTTTACCCAGAATGCTAAATGATTTTCTAAAAAAAGACTTTTCTGTCGTCTGCTTTTCAAAATCTTAAATATCAGCTTAATTTTGATGAGGAAAGATACTCAAAGTAGCTAGCAAACAGGTAAGATCACAGACCATCTGATTTTCTTAGTGGCTTGCCTGGATCAAAATGTTTGCATAAGCATGAAGTGGGGTCAAGCACTATAAATGCTATCTAAAGACACTTATAGATATACCATATTTATATGTATTTAATGTATTGGCCAAAGGCATTTTTATGCCGTTTTTTGTCAAATAAAAAATGGTATTCTAGGTTGCCATTAAGAGCCGGCTGCTGGCCAATTTGACCGCTTCAAATGACTATTTTTTTCGGCTCAAATAACACACAAAAAATGAAATTTAGGCATAAGAAGAAGTATAAACGCCTAATTTTTGTTGGGTGTTTGTATCATTGGGCTCCTCAAATTGAAAGTTGGCCATTTCAAAATGTGATGAAATTGGAAAATAATTTTCTGATAGAGCAGAAAACATTGTGGGAAAAGGAGAAATTGCTTGTAACAAGCAATTTCTCCTTTCCCACAATGTTTTCTAAAGTCGTCTGCAACAAAGTGGTCAAATGTCGTTATTGTTTGGGAAAGGGTTAAAAAAGACTCCAACAGCAAAAATTAATTGATGAACCACTTATCTTGATCTCAATCTTGTTTCTCTTCAGTGGTGGGCAATCACGTGAAATCGAATCAATTAAACCAAGCCTCCAGCGACTCAGAGCTGAATCGAATTCGCACGAAAACACACTTAGACAGCCGTCCCGACCTCAATGAAGCTGACAGACTGAAGAGCACGGAGGGGATGAACCAGAATGCCAAAGGAATCTTCGTCCCGGACGTCCAGAACATGAAGCATAATGTATCAGAAAAAGTTGCTCAGGTTAGATTACTCTATGTATACTTTGGTGCAATGTGTAGTTAGAGTTTTCTCCCTTGTGTTAATGGTGAATGTATTTTAATGTGCTTGTTCTCAATCCCAAACATACATCCCTTGCCCTCAAAACTCTTCATCCATCTTAACCCTTATAATGCTGGATAATTTTCTGAAATAAATTTTTGTGTCATCTGCTTTCCAAAACCTTAAATATCTGCTAAATTTTTATGAGGAAAGATAATCAGAGTAGCAAACAAGTTAGATAACAGGCCAGTCGTCAATTGACTTGTCTTCTGGCCTGGATCCAACCTGTTTGTGTAAGCATGAAGTAGGTTCCAGCACCATAAGAGCTAATTCATCTCTATTCATCTTATGAGTTCAATGCAATACCATAGTAAGTGCTTCACGTTTGTGAAGGACTTACTATAGTCTTGCATTGAAATCTTGAATTCTTCTACTGTAAATAATAATGATAATGTTAATTGTACTTTATTTAAAGAGGGTTAAAAACGCATTTCCTTTTTGCAGCTTAACTGCTTCTCATCTCCCATGAGGCCCTCTGGAACACATCAAATAAAATGTACACTGTACAAAAATTAATGGTAACGATTTATATAGATTATCTATAGCATAAAGTAATATGAAAATAGGCAAAGCCTAAACCGGGCGAAAGAGATTCTTTCCTTCAGTTAGTGAACATTGCGAATTCTGGACTTGTATTACATATGTTCCATTTGTATTGTATCAGTAATAGGCAAGGGAGCAGTGTCCTGTTAGAAGGCACTCCAACTTCTTCAATTGTTGAATTATTTTGACTAAACCACAGAGTAACGATGTTTATATGGGGTCAGTGGCTGGGAAGGTTCATTTGCAGGGACTGATGAGGAAATAATAGGAGCAGGGATATGTCTATTGACACAACTGAAACATTCTGTTGAAAATGTTGTTAAACCATAATCAAACAGAGCATCTAAGACTAATTATCATGTATGTGTGGTTGGTGGTTCTTGCTAGATACTCGTATGTTTTAGCTGTCCTACCCATATCAGTAATGCAATGAGAACTAGAAGACACTGATCCAGCAATTCAAAATCACCAAACTATAGAATTTGAATTCCAAAATCTCTCCATGCAAAAGGAGGATTCAACGCAAGATTTCAGTACTACTTCATATATGTGAAGCACTTAGAGTATTGTCTTGCACTGAAACCTTGATATGAAGAATTTACATTTCACCAAATTTAATTATGTAAGTATATGTTTTTCTCTGAATCATTCTTATAACCTTTCACATCATATGATTTAATGATGAAATAGAGGAACAATTTGTATAATGAAGTAAATCCATCACTGTCAAAATTCTTTGAAATTATATACAGCACCAAAAGTCCTTCTATAATAAAATGAAATAAACAAAAGCTAATTCTATTGTTAAACAATTGACCAAATTTATTCAGGGTAATTAGTTGTAAAAACAAACACTTTTCTCAATAGAATATGTACAGATCTTTACAAAAACTTGTTCAAATGATCAGCCATAGTGTTATTCTTTATTTGGTTAAACCTACTCCAAAATGCAATGAATGATTTACATTATATAGTTAAAATAAAGTTATATAAGTTTGCATATTTACCACATTTAAACATAATCTTTGCTACAATGTTGTGTCAATAACCTGTTACTCCTTTTAACAATCTATTGATTATAGTATTCTTTACAAACTTTTTGTTTTATCATCTTCAGTGTGTAATATCCATATTTGTGGAATAATTCAGCACAGAATTTTTGTAAATATTATAACTATTACATCTTCTATTGAAAGTAAACAGGCAACATTTCATTATTTATCCATAAAACTTCATTCATGCTTTATTTGTGACTATTACCAATGAAAGCAATAGCAAATCACAGGAAAATTGCATAATTTAACTATGAAATTTGATTAAAACTATGATGAGAAAAAGGATAACTGCTCATTTAGTCATTTGACTCAATTTATGATTTTGTCAAAGTGTTTTCTAAACGACTCCTGCAACATGCAAAGTGTTTCAAAAGGTAGAAAGAGTTTAACATTTCTTTAACAGAGAATAAGAAGCCAATGTGATGCAAGGAAATCTTTCAAAACAATATTTCTATTAATAACTAACAATATCTTTTACACAATAACATTTAGAAATTATTATTGTTTATGCTTTATTTCTAGTAATGTCCAAATGATTTCATCGAGTAAAGCCCTCATTGTTTGAAATAGAAAGTATTTGCAATCAAAAGAGTTTGTAATCAGAAACAAAGAGAACATTTTTGCAGAGAATAAAATCATTGTGACAAAAAGGAATACTTACGGTAAAAATAATTTAGTCGCAATGGTGGCTTTACTCAAATTTGTTATGCCCGACTTGCTTCAAAATGTGTTTACATGAGTTAACAATTTACTGAACGCCAAATTTTTCAATTCCCAAATTGAAAGCGTTTGCAGGCAACATTTCAAAATGTTACGAAATTGAAAAATAATCTTTTGATTGGGCAGAAAACATTGTGGGAAAAGGAAAAATTGCTTGTCACGAGCAATTTCTCCTTTTCCCACAATGTTTTCAAGAGTCGTCTTCAACAAAGTGGTTAAATGTCATTATTGTTTGGTAATTGGTTAACTGGTTTACTATTGAAACTAAGCAGATATTATTGTATTTTATTGAACAATAATTCATCCTTTTGCACCTTTTGCAGTAAAAATGTCCCTCAAAATCAGTGGCAAAATATGCAATAAATTGAACGGCAATATGTATCTCAGTTTTTATTTTAAATGCTATCTGCTGCCTTATATTGTACAAAATAATGAATAAAAACTCTTACTGTCCAATGATTTTACTTTTAACCCTAGTTTCTTAAACATTATGGGAAAAGTTTCTTTCATCTCACTAATTGAGACAGTTTTGCTACAACTATCTATCAGTATGGGAAATACATGTGCATATCTGTCAGTCTTGTTTGTGTTGTGCTACAAAACATAGATTTCACACATGTTTTAGATTTTAAAGTTTGGAGAAAAAAAAATGCAGGGAAAATATTCATACACTTATTCATCTGTTTTCTTTTTGTCAAGGCTATCTTTCATGTCAGCACTTTCATGTACAGTTCCTCCTCTGTTAGGCACAACTATTTCTGTTTAAAAAAGATAATGGAAGATACATAAGTTAAAAACAAGATCCATGTTAAATGGTTATTTCTTTGTCACTGTACCTTGAACATAGCATAAGTGTTTTGATGTATATATGTACATAAAACATGAATGTTGAATAGATATCATTTCAAAAGTACTGTAGAGTCTTTTTTTGTATTCCAAAACTTTGTTTTGAATCTCCTTTAATTGTCAACATGTTTGCCAAAATCTTGTCATAGAATTACTTATGATGTCTTTGTTCATTCAGATGTAATCATTATATGAATCTCATTTGAAAAGGTCAGTAGATTTGGTTCATGTCATAGCAAGGTTTAAATATACATGGTTTTGTCCCACAGTGGCATAATGGTTAGTGGTGTGAACCTGGGTTTGATCCTCAGACATTCACCTAAATTGCTGTGGAGTGTTTTTTGGAAAGAAACATTTCCTAGCCTTATACTGGTAGGTTATCCAGACATGTACCATAATGCTCAAGACTGAGCCATGTACATTAATGGAAAACAAAACTATTCCAGCCACTTGTTTGAAATTCATTAATTAGTCATTATGCATGCTTTTAAATCATTGTTTATTAAGATTTCTCATCAAATTATGAATGGAAGGAAAATAAAGTAATCTAATTGGTAAACATTGCAGTGCAGTTTTTCTCTAGAAAAACCATGCTAAGAGGATGTTTTGATTTCAAAATTTCCTTATTTGTCTGATCTCTATTTGCAAGGTATTATTCATAACATGATTACTCATGAAAAAGATAAGTTGTACTTCCTTTTTCATGTGCTTATAAGAAAAAGAATATTTCTGCAGCACCACAACATTCTTTTCTTTGGTTGCCAGTTCAGATTTGACCTTCACACAGTCTGAACTATGGCTGACTCTGGAAAGAAGACAAATGGAATTTACTTGAATAAGAGTCATTACTATGTTTCACGACTATGTCCCCATTAATAGTCGGTGAAAAGACAGACGTTTTGGAAGTCACCATATGATAGGTATATTCAAATAGCAAAGAACGTGTAAATAAACAAAACAAGCACATCGTCAATCCAAAAACAAGAATCGAAGTTACTCAGCCTAGAAACGATCTCAATGTAAACAAACCTACTTTCGTCTCCAAAATGTATGTTCATATTACCCTTAGTTTTTAACAGTTGGAAAGTGTACTAGAGTAAATATATACTACACCGACACCAGATGCGTAACATAAAATCAATATTCTGAGTAAGACAGTAATCGTAACGTGCACCTCATGATCTTGTTTGTAAACATAGAATGACGGTCCAGAGTCTCTTAGATTTATTTATGTCGCTTTTAACAAAATTGACTGTAAAAATATGCGTTATTTATACGAAAATGAAAGCGTACAAAAAGTTATCTTACCTCACGTCATCGTTGTTGATGTGCGTTCAACAAGGCGGTCATTTTTTTCCATTTAAGATTTGAAGCGGTGATCAAAAGGATGATGATTTGTAAAGAAACTGACTTGTCACGTGATACACAAAAACGGAAAGTGTATATACGTTCTTGGTGTAATCACCATGTCAACATGTATAGAATCGACTGGTTTTAGGATGAGAGACACTTCACCAAATAAACGGAAAAGAATGAAATGCGGTCTAAATTTTACAAAATAATTTATTGTTTAAGGTTTTTAAAAAAATGTTCGGAGGAAAATCCTTCTATTTTTTGTTTGTTAACTTTGATTTTTCCACATCATTGCTACCAAACAACCTGAATAAAAATAATTTTACGGACAAGATGGCGCCATATGGAGTCAGAACGAGGCTGCAAAAGCATGGCCGAAAAAAAGTCCTATAGGGTTCTGAGTCAATCGGAATCCTTGGTTTTGTAGGTACATTTTTTCGTTTCGTATGTGTAACATATAGGCGGTCTCCAGACCGTGCCTTCGGCACTGTCTTCCGCCCGTATTAACAAGTTTTTAGTTCTTTCTTTGAACGAATAAAGAAAGCTTGGAGTCCCTGGAATTCACAGTGGTTAAGGTGGTGTTAAGGAATTAGAACTCGAGGGTTGTGGGTTTGAGCCCCACCAACACCTTTGGTTTCATGGTAGTGACCAATGGCAAGTCACTTCAGAGCCCAGCATAGTACATGAACTGGTGGGTCCAGAAAAACAGTTGCATAATTGAAAGATTGTTGATACAACTTAAAACACCGTGCTAAAAAAAAAGAAAGTAACAAACTTAATAACCTAATATTTATGGGTAATTTGTTTGGGAGATAAGATTTGCAAAATACAAACATTCTTCCACTTTTATTTGATGTTGAGAGCTTCTCCAATTAAAACATCATTAGAAAAAATCTTAATGATGTAGGGTAGAGTAATTATGACAAAAGCAGAGAAAGTTCAATTAATCGGTCTGGTTTATATACATACTTGGCCAGCACAATTTGCTTTTGCCATCTGATATACTTTGGTTTTAGTACAATACTTAAGTAAGTGATGTTTGTGCACAACTTTCTATAGTCATGCATCAAACCCTGGTGATGATTTTGGTTAAAATAAGTTTTTATGCAGGAATGGGTTACCTTTTTTATCATTGTATATGACATGTCCAAAACCTAAACTGTCTGCAGATGACAATTGCATTGAAAGAATAGGGATATTCGTTTTTCGTATGTATTGTAGTAGCCGTTGCTTTAAAATGCAATTGCTTTGAACGAAAAGGAATATTCATTTTATTGTATGTACAAGTATTCTAGAAACCGTTGCTTTAAAATGCATTTGCTTTGAATGAAAAGGAATATTCGTTTTATTGTATGTACATGTATTCTAGAAACCGTTGCTTTAAAATGCAATTGCTTTGAATGAAAAGGAATATTCGTTTTATTGTATGTAAATGTATTCTAGAAACTGTTGCTTTAAAACAAAGATAAGCTTGATATGAGAATTTATTTTATTTGCTGCTGTGTTTTATCAAGCTGCTATTGCATATGACAAGGATAGGTTTCTCTTTCGAATTTTGAAGGAAATTTCGCAATTCAAGTGATAGACAATAAAAAAAATCAGAGAAAAGACAACACATTTAGAGTGATGGTCGGTAAGATTCACAAAGTAAAATGAAGGGTTCCAAATAAGCCTTCCATTTGTCTTATATTTCATTTCTATGGCAACATGTCAATTGCTATTGTCTCTGAAATCTCTCCATCAACAGTTCTACGGTTTCTAAATCAATTGACTTACAAAAAAAATAAAGAGAAGTTATACAGAATCCTAAAAGTAAAACTAGCGCTTAAAAGACTGCAAAACTGGGCACAATGACTTATAACTTATGAAACAATATGTTATTGAAACAAAGCAAAACGCAACATTACCTCGACAATATAATGCCTGCATTATTTATATATTAGATGTTTCAACATGCTATATTCTTAAAGTGTAGCACACAATTTGACGTCATTGTTTACATTTTTGTTTTGTATGATAATAGTGTTGATTCCTCTTAAAAAGGAGTGGCGGTCACCTGATTAGAAAAGTCACAAGATACACACAAAAAAACTGTCTTTCATTCAACACAACAACGCAAATTTTCAAAGCGGAGAATTTCTCAGATTTCATTGGTTCCCAATGTTTCTCGGCTGATTTTTTTTTATCACTAATTGTAAACAAAACTTATTGCCATCACTCTTTTAAAAGCAACATGTTGTCGTGTTACCAACTCATGCAGTTCCTCTGTAAAAAGATTTTTAAGAAGTTTTAAGTTAATTGTCAATTACCGGTATTCTTGAACTTAAACAGTTTTAGTGTAAATGAGTGCTATATACTGGCTTTAAATTCTAACCCATTTCTTCGTACACAATTATTTAATTATATCTGAGGTGGATGGTTAAAATTAATTTTCTTGACAGTAAGTGTAATTAAAGAATAGAAGAAATGAAAGAGAAGAAAAAAATAAGAATGTGCTCTTAAAAGGATTATCTTTCAAATTTATGATCTAATCCTTTTAAAAGAAAATGTCTAATACAAATAAAATGACATCACAGATCTATAGAGTTACATATAACTAGATGATTGATACAATTGTCACCCCCTTTATAATTTCATGGTTGAAAGAAAGGAGATTTATGTTGCAGATAAAGAAAATTGTTTCAAAATTTATTTCATAAACAATGATCTAAATTTCATTGACCCAATAAACAAAACCTTTGAGTAAAGACTGATAACTCGATTCTGTATTGGTTATGGATCCAAAGAGGAATTCCAAATAATTGAAAATGTTTAAAACAAAGTTTAACCCAATCAAACGTTTAAAACAAAGTTTAACCCAATCAAATGTTTAAAACAAAGTTTAACTGTTGTAGTACTGGAACCATCCACATGCTTCCGCAAACAGTTTAGATCACTGGCCAGGTCTGTGATCTAACCTGTTTGCTATTCTGAGTATCTTTCCTCATCAAAATTAAGCAAATATTAAAGGTTTTCAAAAGCAGACGACACAAAAATCTATTTTTGAATTACCCAGTATTCTAAGGGTTAAACCCAGCAAACCAAACCTTTCAAGGCTTTTTGTAAAGATTGGTAAGGAAATGCTATATTGGTTAAGGCTATAAGGAGGAATTCCAGATAATTACTTGGGAAAGATTCAATAGAATCTCGCAGGCAAAAACTCATTTAGGGAAGTTTCATGGCCATATCTGTTTACACTTTGTCACCAAGGCGATGTCACAGAACGTAGAGTGTTTTATTCCGATTTATCATGCTTTATATGGATGTGTTGGTTTTTGTTTCCAAATCATCATGTGACAGTTGTTCGCTGGATCTATGCAAATCATGCCTTGGATAAATGGATCATTGTTTTGCAAAAAATGAATCGTTTTATGACATCTATTTTTGACATTAGTGAAGACTTTTGCAGGTGATGGGATTGAACCCATTGTAACAAAAAGAGAATTATTTTTTGATGTACAAATCATCTTACAGTCAAAAATGTTTCCATACTTGTCTTTCAACATGACATTTCGAGAGTTCAATTCATAACTATAGTAAGTGCTTCACAAACATGAAGCACTTATTATAGTATTGTATTGAACCCTTGATTTTTCATGGATTTAATGTATTCGCGCGAAAAAGTCAACAACAAATCGCGTATTTGTGAAATTATCATTTAGCTACATTTCGGCTTGTGCCTTGAAGACTTTATTTTGTTTCAAACATAAACAATGATCATGACATGATGTGAAATTGATAACGTTACTTTGCTTGGCATGAAAAAATCGTATGTGGTGAATATTATTAATAGACAGAACAGATTTCTACAATAAAGATCTATATATATAGCATTGTGCTTTCCCGATGTGAAATACAGAAATCTTTTAAAGCAATATCTTCTGTAATATTTTTTTTTCTTATTTTTTATGGGGATTTTTTCAGACAGTATTCATTTCTTTTTTTTCTTTTGAAAATGTGTGAAAAAGAAGAAAATCTTCATGTTTTTAAATTTTGTTTTCAATTAAAGATTTTAATTAGATAAAAGTACCGGTATGATTATTTATCAAGAAATCAATTATAGTTTGCAAATTCTTTTGATATGAAGTGATAGTCACAATGTGACAAAGTACAATGAATAATTACAAAGTAAGAACATCATATTACCACAAGTCACGTCCACAAGATTAAGGAATCACAAGCTCAGAATTCTGTGATGTTGTTAGCAAAAACATCATTAACTATAGTGGTTAATGATGCCTTTTCTCTTTTGAGCAAGGCTGACAACTAAGTAAACCCTTAGAATGCTGGGTTATTTTCTGTACATAGATTTTTGTGTCGTCTGCTTTCCAAAACCTTTAATAACTGCTCAATTTTGTTAAGGATAGATACTCAAAGTAGCAGACAGGTTAGATTTCAGGCCAGCTACTAAATTACTTGGCGGCTGGCCTAGATCCAACAACTTGTTGCTTAAGCATGTGGTCGGCTCCAGCACTATAAGGGTTAAGCTGTGTTCCAATTGCATTAATATAATATGCTCTTATAAATATGTCTTTATGGGAATATCAATTGCTTAATATCGAGGGTTTGGATGCGGGACTGTAGTAAATGCTTCACGTCTGTGAAGCACTTATTTGAGTTTTGCGTTAAAATCTCAATATTTTGTTTAAATAAGACTGTTATCAATTTTAATTTTATTACCTAATGATGCTATTTCTTCAATTCTCAAAAGTTTTCTATCCCCAATTCTAAAGATATCATCAAAAAGATTTTTTTCTGTATTCATTCAAGTATCTGAAACAATTCTGGACAATTTGAAAACATATAGAAAAATAATGCCAAAGGGGTATAATCAAAAATAAAACTCTAATGTAGAACAAAAATGTGATTTTGGAAGTGATGTGAACCATATCTTATAACAATTAAAGGTCACCAGACTGAAATTCAAATTTTGCTTTAAAAGAGCTTGACTTGAACTTTTAAGTGATATGACATGAATCTGTAGGTATAAGCCAAGGTAATTGACAGAAATACTTAATTGTGCACAAATTCAGGTTGACATTCCTTGGCAGTGATGTGATAATAAATCATGTGTTATGCGGTGTCAATTTGTGGTAGTAATGAGTTAAAATTAGATGGTAATGTGACCTTGATAATTGTGTAATAGATTGTCAAGGTCAATGACCTAGATGATTCTATGATAAAGATACAAGGTCAAACTCCAAGATATGGATTTATGCATAAAGATGGGTAAACATAAGAGCAAAAGGATAAACCAGAACTCTCTGAGGAACAGCCCTGCAATTTGGTTACAAATTACGCAGGTAAGATTAAGTTGCGATGTTAACTAAAACCAATTAAGCAGGTTAATTGTTCGATTCACAATTACTTTAGGAGATAATGCTCCTACAAAGGATTCAAGAACTGTTCATGAACTTCATAAAGAGGCATGGATGACTAAAAACTATTCGTTATAACCAAAGCTCTTCTTGAACTTGTTTATGAACTTTATGAACATGTTCATTAACAGCAGGAACAATTCATGAATACATGCTTTGTGTTCATGAATGGCCATTTTTCATTCATGTATGTTCATAAAGTCCATGCCCACAATTCTTGAATACTTTTCCAAGGGTGGTCCAAAACAGCATGTACTGTCCTATTTGGGTTGTCCATGTTGAATACACCAGCAGATATCACCTATAAAGTAAAGAGTATTAATCTTTCGCTATGACATTTTGGAGAAATCATTGCAACTATAGGAGCCATTGCTTCTCACGAGCAATTTCTCCTTTTTTTCACAGAGATTAATTAAATCTTCTAGTGCAGGTACGCTACACATGGTTATGTAAAAGAAGCATTAAGTGTACCTCCTAGGTGCTTTATTCATTTATCAAATAGAGTTTACTCATACAAACAAATCACAATGGTGTTTAATGTTACGAAAAATCGGATCTTGATGTATTTTGCTCTTGAGATTCGATCTGAGGTGGTGAAATTTTCTGTATTCATATGGGTTTTACATCGGGTCAACATTACTTCTGTTTTCTTGCGATACAGGACTCTTTATTGTGGAGGAAGACACCATACTCATCTGCGCATAAGGGCTGATCACTCCAGGAAGAAACATAGGCATTCCATGAGTCAGTCGTGAGACTCCCTCTCACTAAAATCCAATTGCCTTCGCAGGGATTTGAATCCAAATGGAGGGGGGCCATGTGATTGAAATTCTGTACTCTATCCACTTCGCCACTAGGGTGGATGCAGTTTTCTTAAAAATCAAACCCCCACCCACTTGAAAATGTAATGCTTCACTACATTTGCCTCAGCCGTCATAAATGTCATGTGAATCAATGAAATACTTGGTGACATCGTCACATGGAATGGAAAAATAACATGCCTATGAAAAATGAGTTTTGTTTTTTATGACTATTTAATGAAGTGTCACAATATCTAACAAGTTCTAGAGTAAGAATCATTTAGAACAAAAGCTTAAACATCTGTAAAACTCTAAGATGAATTGGGCTTGTTCGGAAATGGGCTAAAATTCAGCCCAATATATTAATTAGATGAAGGCAGTGATTAGAATAATTAGTGGATGCAACCTCTGTGAGGAATTTGATTAGAAATATGAGAAACATTGTGCCAGGCTCAAATGAGACTGTAAGCACTTGCAAAAGATACTTTTTATAAGCCTTGTACCTCGGAAGAATGAATATTTTGAACTGTGCACTGTGATTTAACAATGCAACAATTTGTGCATAAATGATTTCAAGATACAATAATTTGTATGTAAATGATTTTTACAATGCAATTGTTGTATGGGAATGATTTCAAGATGCAATCTAATTTTTGCATAAATGATTTCAAGATGCAATATAATTTTTTCATAAATGATTTCAAGATGCAATATTTTTACATAAATGATTTAAAGATGCAATACTTTGTAGAAAAATCATCTCAATTTGCAACACTTTGTCGATAAATCGTCTCAAGATGCAATACTTTGCAGATAAATCATCTCAAGATGCAATACTTTGCAGATAAATCATCTCAAGATGCAATACTTTGTAGATAAATCATCTCAAGATGCAATACTTTGTAGATAGATCATCTCAAGATGCAATACTTTGTAGATAAATCATCTCAAGATGCAATACTTTGTAGATAAATCATCTCAAGATGCAATACTTTGTAGATAAATCCTCTCAAGATGCAATATGTTGAAGATAAATCATCTCAAGATGCAATACTTTGTAGATAAATCATCTCAAGATGCATTACTTTGTAGATTACTTTGTAGATAAATCATCTCAAGATGCAATACTTTGAAGATAAATCATCTCAAGATGCAATACTTTGTAGATAAATCATCTCAAGATCCATTACTTTGAAGATAAATCATCTCAAGATGCAATACTTTGTAGATAAATCATCTCAAGATGCAATACTTTGTAGATAAATCATCTCAAGATGCAATACCTTGTAGATAAATCATTAATCATCTCAAGATGCAATACTTTAAGATAAATCATCTCAAGATGCAATACTTTGTAGATAAATCATCTCAAGATGCAATACTTTGTAGATAAATCATTAATCATCTCAAGATGCAATACTTTTTAGATAAATCATCTCAAGATGCAATACTTTGTAGATGAATCATCTCAAGATGCAATACTTTGCAGATAAATCCTCTCAAGATGCAATACTTTGTAGATAAATCATCTCAAGATGCAATACTTTGTAGATAAATCATTAATCATCTCAAGATGCAATACTTTAAGATAAATCATCTCAAGATGCAATACTTTGTAGATAAATCATCTCAAGATGCAATACTTTGTAGATAAATCATCTCAAGATGCAATACTTTGTTTTTCAAAAATGATTTGAAGATGCAGTTACTTGTATGTGAATGATTTCAAAGTGCATTTATTTGTAAGTACATGTAAATTCTTTTAAGATGTGGTATTATACATAAATGATATCAAGATGCAAGTTTTTGCAGACTTTTCATAAAAACTGGTTGTGAAAAGCTAAATGATACATGTATTTTTTCCCGACTGTTATTTTTGGCTTCTGTTGCTTTTAATTTGGACCTTTTACAAAAACTAACATGGTGTGAAAAACATGTACATGTATATAAGGACTGAATGGTAAAATTAGAAATGTGATATTGAATACTTAGTTACTATTCCTTACGTTGCTTTTAATATAGACACAAAACAAAATCCTTTATAAAATGAGCTGATATATAAATGCTATTTTTCATACATTGTTACTTTTACCTGCTGTTGATTTTTATTTGGACCTTTTACAAAAATTAAAATGGTGAGAAAAAATGTACATGTATTTAAGGACAGAATGGTGAGATGTAATTTGATATTTCATACTTTGCTACTTTCCCCTGTTCTTGATTTTGATATAAAGCTTTCCCCCAAAAGAAATTATGGAAAGAGCTGATATGTAAATGTTATTTTTCATACATTGTTAATGTCTACTGCTATTGCTTTCAATTTTGATATTTTACATAAAAGTATTTAAATAAAGAAATATTTATTTATTAGGACACATCATTTTACATGCATTACCTAATCTTGTCGTCTGCTGTTGCTTTCAAAAGATTTTTGCAAAAAGAAGTACTTAAATGAAGAAATATTTATTGAGAATGGCTGATATGTAAATGTAATTTTTCATATATTGTTTTCTTTTTTTTCCTCGTCTGCTGTAGCTTCCAAATTTGATATTTTGTCCAAAAAAAAAAAATACTTCAATAAATGAATATTTATGTAGACGGGAGAAGAGCTGAAATGTAAAATTAATTTTTCATACATTGGTTTTTTTTGGTCTGCTGTTGCTTTCAAATTTGATTTTTTCCAAAAAAATGCTTTGATAAAGAACTCTTTGTTTAGAAGGACTGAATGTTACAAATGTAATTTTGCATACATTTTTATTGTTATATGCAGTTGCTTTCAATTTGAACCTTTTACAAAAACCTTAAAAGGAGTAAAATGCATTAAAAAAAAAAGCTAAAAGCTACTGACCCAGTGTAAAATAATATATATTGAATAATTAAATATTTTAAAGAAAGAGCTAAATTATGAATGTAATTTTTCATGTATTTTTCTTGTGGTCGGCTGTTGCTTTCAATTTGGACCTTTCACAAAAATTCTAAAGAAGTGAAATGTATAAAAGGAGCTGAATGCTACTGACCCAGTATGTGTAGACTAATTTATATACTGAATAAATAAATATTTTAAAAAAAAAGCTAAAATATAATTTGTTTTTTTTTTCATGTATTTTATTAACGTCTGCTGTTGCTTTCAATTTGGACCTCACAAAAACTTTAAAAGCATCAAAATGCTT
This sequence comes from Cerastoderma edule, assembly GCA_947846245.1. Lineage (NCBI taxonomy): Eukaryota > Metazoa > Mollusca > Bivalvia > Cardiida > Cardiidae > Cerastoderma > Cerastoderma edule. Next base: position 6,742,766 of record OX401414.1, read on the forward strand.
TAAAATGTTTTAAAAGAGCTGAATGGTACTGAAACAGTCTGATCATACATTCCAGGAACATTCCGTTAAAGAAGAAATAGAAAAATTGGTAAGAAATTCAAAACAAAACATTTGTTACTATAGATATCACAAGGCTGAACATATTTAGAAAAATTCATGTAACCGTCACAACACAGACAATTTTTTTTTATTATTTTTATTTTTTATGACACTTATAGATTTATTCATTTCTAATTATGCTTATAGATTTATTTAAGCTTTGTTTATAGATTGATTATTTCTTCTATTTTCACTTGAAGAGTTGAAATATATTTTTATAGTTTAAATAGTTTTTAGGAAAAAACTGTTTTTTTTAATTTTTAATTTGAAAAGTGAAGCAAAACATTGACATTTTTAATGAGTGGTTAATCAATACTGTACAAAATTCTGTATGGAAAGAGTTATTGATCAGTTTTTACTCATTATGTATGAAAAGACACTTTGTGCAAAAGCCTTTAGCAATTGTGACAAAAAGTGTGAATTAATGCCAACTTAATTTTTTTTTCATCTCAGCAGTTTATACCTGACTTCAAAAGTGCCTTTTTTTGTGACTCAGACTTTTGGTCCTCAATGAGTTCTATTTATTTGAATGACGCAAAATAAAGGTGATGATTAATATATGTGTGCATAAGGTTTTTTCTTTCACTGCAAGTTATATTTTTGTTTTAATAATTTAAAAGTGTTATCTTCTGCAAAATGTCTTAAACTTTTGAAGATAATTATCCTTTGAGAAAATGTTTTTCATCTCAAATTTTAAAGCCAAGACTTACATTTTTTTGAATGATACCTTTTTATCATAAGGTTTTAATGTGTTGTTAGCTAATCACTAGAGAAAAGAATTATGTTAAACTTGCATCTATAGTTAAACAGTTGTTTCCAGTTTTATACCCTTGTAAATGAGAATGGCAACACATTGTTTTTGGTCTGGTCGTCTGCATGACATGTATTTTTGTTTGAGGATTTTAACTTGATTATAACTTTCAAACCAATTCTCGCAAAAATCATTTTGCTTGGCACCTAGTTCTTTCAAAGTCTTTCTTGCTTGATCTCACTAATCCATTTTTCCTCAAGGTCGCATTTGAAGGTCAAAGCTGACAAACTTGGAGTTTTATAACTTTGAGCGCTTTTCGAAGATCATATAGGATAAAATTACCTCACAAACAAATCTTGTTGATTTTGTTCCTGTTTTAAATGGTCATGCATGCATATTTGTTTCTTGTTGATTTATACATTTTAAAATTGTAGGGAAATTTGGCATGAACATTCTTTACCCTAAGAGATGACCTTGAACACACAGATATTGGTCATATGCCCCAAGATCAAGGCCACCACACCAGGTCAAAGTTCATTAATCTTAATATTCATGGACATCAAGTGAGATACCGGCCATGCCTTGCAACCTTTCATTAATCTACAATCTGCGGGAGTACTGGTTATGATCCAGGAAGCAGAATAGAGAGTGATTAATCTTAGTTGTAAGAACTTGTTTAACAATCAATGTAAAAAAAAGGTTTAAGCTAAACTAAACCCCTGATTTGATAAGCTATGTTTTACACAATCTGCAGTTATGTAGCATTTGCATAACTAAACATATACCCATTAAAGGGAAAGTAAGAAATTTCATGTGGAATGGACGTTTCAACAAGACCTCTAAGTCTTGGAATGTGGCATAAACATTGATCAAATGAAAAAAAAAAATGAAAAAATTCGTTATCACACATTTTCTTCTGACTTGGTAATGTATTGAAATATTTTTCTTTGAACTTTTAAAATACTAAGTTTGTTTCACATCAATATTCACTTGTCCTTGTTAAAGATGACTTTATATACATTTGACAAGTATATTGAGATTTGAGAATATAAGGATGTATACATGTATATATTTATATAAGAATTTGAAATGAATTCGGAAAGTATGACAATTTCCTTTTTCAATTAGAATGTTTTTACACATTTGTAGCTGGCTGTCTTTTAGTTAAAAAGTGAAAACATGATATTTATATAAGATTTTGAAAAAATAATATTGAAAAACATGCCTTTTTTTCTCAATTAGATTGTTCTTACACATTTGTAGAATGATGGCTGTCTTTTATTTCAGAGTAAGATTGACATCTTTTCAAAATCTTAAAGTAATTTTTTAGACTTAAATTGATATTTGACGTTGAATATTCTAGTTTATTTCAAAAGGTAGAAGAAATATAAGGAAACATATAAAGGACCAACTATTAAAAAAAAAAATTGTGTAAATTAAGATGCTACTTTCCTGTATTAATTATATACTGTAATTAATTGATTTGCAACACAATTAAAGATGAACAGTTCTGATAGAAAAGAAGTCAAATACTACATGAGGCAAGCTGCCAATTTTATAGTTAACACATTCCTTCATGCAGGGAATAATGACTGGTCCAAATTGAAAGCAACAGCAGACAACAACAAAATAATCACATGAAAAGAAAATATGTTTTCTCTGTGCTATTTAATTTGACTCAGACCATTGTGACAAAAGGATAAATTGCTCATTTAAGGAGCATTTTATCTTTTTGTCACAGTGATTTCACAGGCGGGGGAATCACATGTCCACTGTTGACAATATTATGTCCAAAAAAGATGGCTGTGCCAATGACAGATCAGAATCAGAAAATTGATGTTCAACTCATGCAGGGTACACAGTGTGGCTATCATTGGCCATCTTTTTCGGACAAAAGATCGTAAACATTGATTCCCATGTCTGAAAGGATAAAATGCTCCTTTAGGAGCAATTTATCCTTTTCTCACAATGATTGCAGTAGTTTTCAGCAACAGATACTTCCAAGTGTGTAAATGGTTAACCCTTAGAATGCTTGGTAATTTTCTAAAAAAAGATTTTGTGTCGTCTGCTTTCCAAAACCTCAACTATCTGCTTAATTTTGATGAAGAAAGATAATTAGAGTAGCAACCAGGTTTAATCACAGGCAAATTTACTTGGCGGATGGCCTGGATCCAACCTGTTTGCAAAAGCGTAGCTCTATAAGGGTTAAGTATCCAGGAAGCAGTCATCAAGATTGCATTTAATAAGCTTCAAGCTTTCGTCACAATGGATGTAAAAATAAATTAATTTAAACTAAAGCGTGTTTGGAGTAAGTGGGGTTAAAGAAAAAAGAAGTTAATTCTCGTCTGCTTCTATCTATTAGGAATATAACCCATGGTCACCTTTTGCCTTTCCTGAAATCCCTGGTTTTGTGGTAAGTAATAAAGGTGTGCAATTGAAACCCCATGTTGCAGGTTTTTGTTCAAAACTGCTGCCGTGCCATTCCAGTGTATTAACCCTTGCCGTCAGACAAACTTATTTAATGCGTCTGCTGCAGACGATTTCAGATGAAATTTTACGAAAAAGGAGAAATAAGTTTTTATGTGCAATTTCTTTTTTTAAATTCGTCATAAAGCTCTTTATTTACCTTATAACTTAGACAAAAAATGTTATCTTTATTGCTTTACTATAAATGCCTGCTTTTAAACAATAACAATTCTTCCATTAAAATTTTCATCTGTTGTTTCTTTCAATTTCGATCTGTAGCAGAACTTCATTTTAGGAAACCTTTGGTTAGTAATTTCAGAGGCTTAGAGCCCTATCCTAATACTGGTAGATCCAGGAAAGCTGTAACATAACTGGAAAATTGTTGATACAGGGTTTAATACAATAAAAACCAAATAAATGAGAGAAATGTTATTTTTCTTTCTTTACTATAATTGTCTGCTTTTCTACAAAAAAAAAACATGCAAAAGAAATGAAACTTTTCCTCCATTTAAACTGTCGTCTGCTGTTTCTTTCAATTTTGATCTGTTGCAAAATTTCGTTTTAGGGAATGGGTTAAAACGGTCTTTTTGCCACCTTGTTCAGCTTTTGAAACCCCATGTTGCCAAATTTTCAAAGAAATAATTGTTGAAATGCTGTGATATTTCAATTACTAACTTTTTTTGGCTACAAACAGCTTTTTAAGCATCTTGCAGAAGTAAATTCTTGTATACATTTTAACAGAAGGAGAAATTGCTTGTAATTATTGGGTCCAGCATGGCTCAGTTGTTAAGATGGTGGACTTAGAGTTTAAAGGTCAGGGGTTTGAGTACCAGCAACACCTCTGGTTTCATGAAAGTGATCTTTGGCAAGTCACTTCAGAGCCCTAGCCTAGTACTGTTGCGCCCAGGAAAGCTGTTACATGACTGAAAAATTGTTGATACAGCGTTAAACACCATACAGCAATTACAATTAGTACTTTCTTCCCTTTGCAAAAGTCTCTTAAAGTAATCCATGAAGCTTTGAGAGTTAAAATTGTGGTATAATAAGAAAGAATTCATGATTTTAAGACAGCGTTAAAGGGAACATGGGTTCAGATCCCGGGTACCGTTTTACTAAACAACTTAAGGAAAATATTTGCGTAAGACATTACTAATACACAAGGATAGTATATTCAATGATAGTACAATATTGCAATGTGACACGTCATTGGAAGCGGCTCGGAGAGACGATTCCAATGACGTGTTACTTTGCAATATTGATTTGCCCACTATTGAAATATAAGGAATTGTTGCTTTAGACTTACGCAAATCGTGACCGTAAACTGTATAGTAAAACGACACCCCGGTGAGGGCATTTTGATTTTCATGAGAGGAGTTTCCGAATTGACTAATAAAATGCCCATGGTTCTACGCAGCTTGACCAGCCACTAAGGAAGAATACCTATCAAATGCAATTTTGAAACACTTTTTTTTGTCGGATGACTTCGTTCAATTAGATAATTGGTCGGGCAGGAACCTTTCGATGTAAATTGAGTACTGTAGTTCCATCCCTGATCAATGTATACTGAGAAGTCCCAAAGTAATCCGACGAAGGAAAGAAATTCAAAATGGTGGATTATTCGGGATTAAACCTAAAGTTTCTGGTCTTCCTCCATCATTATGAGATGGCCATTGAGGCATAACTGAAATAGTGTTGAGACAATGTAAAAACTTAAAAAAAATGATTGCTCATATAAGCGGCTTAATACTAGTTCAACATCTTTTCTTAGATTGAATTTTAAGACTGACAGTTGAATACTTTGTTGTCATCTTATTGACTACTATTTGTGAGGACATGACCATCAGATTTTCCGTAGGAGAAAGTAATTAATGTTTCTTTGATGTTTCTTGTCCATTGAAGAATGTCCATTGAGGAATTTATCAATATGAATAATTGAGCAAGAGATATGATAGAAAATGGGGAAAGGTATTGTTTTGAATGAGACTAAGAAGAAAATTGGTTGACTTCCATACAGCATTTAGATATTAGAACTTGTTGGATAAACAAATAAAAAAATTCTTGAAGTTGCATTTTCTTTTTTTACTTACAGTATTAAAAGAAGTGAGGAATGGTTTGTTAAAAATGTGAAGGCATGTGGAATGGGTTGTAAGATTTATTTCATTGAGGGGGGATAAAGACATAGATAAAGGCAAAAATATTTCTAACTGTATACTAGTTTTATATTGTTAAGATTAGTTAAATGAAATGGCTGGGTTACATGAACTTTTCTAGCATTGATTGAATTTCTAATTTTTCTTTTTTTCAGATTTTATTATGCATATAGTCAAACTTGTTTTCTGTGACCACTTTCAAAACAGTGCAAGAAACGTTGATAAGTCCATGGCTATCTAAATCCAAGACACAAGTCTTTCAAATAGCTTTCAATTAGAGCTTTCTAAATGACTGGCATATGTATAGCCTTTAATTGTTTTAAAAACACCATGAATTTGTCTGCTTTGATAATAATGGTCTCACAAAACAATTTTGAATCAATCAATTTCATCTTTCAGTCTTTATTATTTTATTATGCACATTATTATCTTCATTTTTACTTGAAACTAATTCTTAGCAATTTTATCAGAATATTTTATTTATGTCTTTTCTAGGTTACATTACTTGCATTCACTTGGCAATTTAATCAAAATTTGCTTGTCATAGCATTGCATATTTTTCTTTTAAGCTCACTTCATGCTATTTTGATGATACAGTTTGATTTAATATTAAGTTAATAAGCGTTATATGGTAGAATATGCATTAGCACTACTTTTATACACCAAGCCAATGCCTCTCCTATTCCTTCCATTTAATTCACTTTAAAGGTTTTTGTTCACAGAAGAGGACATTCAAAAGTCAAAATAAAATATCATTGAAACATTACAGTTTTTGTATTGTTGTATGACTTACAATTAAAAGTAGCTATTAAAAGCTTAATAAATTCAGTAAGCATCAATTTTATCAAAGTTTGTACAGTTTATATTTGGTTCTAGGGTTGATCTCAAAAGTGTCGTCACCCTTTTGGATTAAACCACATGTTGATTAACAATATACACACACTTTAAACGATTAAAAAATGATTTTATTTTGCTTCCAATGTGTGCTGATGTGCAGTTTAAAAGAAATTTAATGTAAACTTCCAATATTTCTCACATCTGTGAACAAGTACCTTTAATGCACCGTGAGGCAAGTGACTTTATTAACCACAGTGATAACAGACTTTCTAATTAATACTGGCTTTCTTATTGCGAGTTAACATTATGGAATGAGTTAAGTTTTGTAATTACTGACTCGTGATATATATGTGCTATGTGCTATAATTTTCACAGTCTCTGCCTCTTTTTGACAGAGATTTTGTCTGTGTTATATGCATAAAATATCATTCTTCTATAAACCAAAATGAAAATGCAATTATTTCAAAAAGATGGGGAAAAAATGAATAACAACTCTCTTGTAAGTCAGCATTGTTTAAAACAAGACAAAAATTGTTTGAATTAGTATAAGCAGAACTTGTAACTCTTTTACAATTATTTGAAATATGATTAGATATGGTATTTTATCAATTGTCAACATGAATTATGCAAAAATGATAGCACATCATGAAGTTCATATTAATTGTGATGACCTCAATAAACTTAAAATGTTCCATGTCATACCTTGAATGTGAGAAATGAACTCTTTAACATGCATGTGTTGATTAACCCTTTACGGTATATAGCGCCGTTCGCCGCCTTATCGATTACCGTATAAAACCTATGCTGTTATACCTATTACCGTATAAAACCTATTTTGACGTTCTATCGATGACCGCATAGAACGCTTTTTGACAGCTGAAAAATTGATTCAACTTTAGCCCTTAAAAACACATCTTTGCACACACGTCATTTTCTCCAAATGTTATTTTCCTCAAAAATAGATATGTGTTCTTTGATTTCCGATGATAAAATCATAGGGTCGAAGTTTTGACTTTTGCTCTAGAGAGAATCTTTTGATAATGGTCTCATGACACGCTTATGAAAATAACGCTATCAAATTGAGATGAAGAGAATTCAAATTACCAACCCAATGAATGAGAAGCCTTCCGGTCATAAAAGATCAAAACAATGCCGATTTGTAAAGACTTGATAAGGATTTCATGCAATTCTTTAGTAACTTAACACATTTCTAAAAATACTATCCAATTAAAATGAGAGCATACGGCACGCGACCTGTGAAGGATGTTTATGACACGGAGCTATTGTTCAAAGTTTAAAGGCGATTGAAAATAAAGCCGTCAAATAATTGACATTATAAAGACGGCTTTTTTAAAATATTTAGCCAATTTGGTGTTTCCGATCGCAAGTCAGACATCAATGTAGATTCAGAGCAGTAATTTGATCGTTTTTTTAAGCCTGAAGATGATGAAATGTTGATAAATATTACCAATTCGCGGACAAGCAAATGAGATTATTCCTCTGACTTTGACTACAACTACGAGCTTTTGGTAAATTCATCACCCATGGACACGTATTTTACGGAAATATTGGCATGTTTCGTTGCCAAAATGAATTGATTTTTACTGTTTTACATTTATAAGAAGGACCAGGTTTAACTACTTTACAAAGCAATATTGCGTAAACAAACATTTTTTCTTCATTTTGGAAACTGTTTTAATGGGAATTGAAGTAAAATGATTCAGCTTTGTTGAGAAATATGCCAAGACAAAGTATGTATCTCGAGTGATGAATGGTATTTTTAGGCAACAAAATTCCCTGCAATTGATGACAAAACAGAAAAACAAATTAGGGATATCTCAGGGAGAACACATAAGTCATTTTATCATTTTTGATTTTGTATAATTAACACCGTAATATACATTTTCATTGTTTGTTTAATTTTCTACAACTTAATCCTGATATGAATGTACCACTAAATAAAGAAAAAAACATCAACTTAAAGGAAATTTTGTTCTCGTTGTCTTTTATTCTTTGAGAAAATCTATTAGATGAATGTAAAATGCATTAATTTGGGTTTGATTAACAGTACCCCAATCAATAACAATTATCGGAGATAATCCTGTGCAAATAGGTACCCAGGGTGACTAATTATGTATGCGTTAATGGTCTTCGATAATCGGATGGTTCATACCTATAGTGTCACTGATAAGCCTCATCTCTATACCTTAAAGGGTTAATAATAAAAGTAACATTACAGCAGTATGGAATTAATAACCATTTTCTTTTGATCATGTGAGTAGAATTTATCTAGATCTTAGGAAATGTCATTGTAAATGACACAAGGAAGGTCATGGGAGAGGTCATGGGGAAGGTCATTGTAAATGTCACAAGGAAGGTCATGGAAGAGGTCATTTTTAGAGCCATGAGAAAGGTAATTGAAGAGGTCATTGGAAAGGTCAAGTGAGAGGTTATGAGGAGGGTCATTGTAAGTGTCACAAGAAAAGTCATGGGAGATGTCATTGTAAGGGTCATGAGTGAGGTCATGAGGAGGGTCATGAGGAAGGTCATGAGAAAGGTCATTGGAAAGGTCAAGTGAGAGATCAAGGGGAAGGTCATTGTCAGGGTCACAAGAAAGGTCATGGGAGCGATCAAGGACAAGGTCACTGTCTCAAGAAAGGTCACAGGAGAGGTTATTGTAAGGCTCATGAGAGATGTCATTATAAGCGTCATGAGGAAGGCCATGAGAAAGGTAATAAACGAGGTCATTGGAAAGGTCAAGTGAGAGGTCATTGTAAGGGTCATGGGAGAGGTAATGGAAGAGGTCTTTGTAAGGGTTATGAGAGAGGTCATTGTAAGGGTCATGAGAAGGGTAAAAGAAGAGGTCATTGGAAAGGTCAAGTGAGAGGTCATTGTAAGGGTCATGGGAGAGTGTCACAAGAAAGGTCATGGGAGAGGTCATTGGAAGGGTCATGGCAAAATTTCCCTCTATACACATTGAATGATCATACAGGTATAAGGTCATGAACTTTTGGTGTAAGAAATGTTTTGGGAAGAGTCATGGCCAAGGTGCCCTCTTTACTCATGCAATCATGATCGATTTAGGTACTAATTCATATACTTTGGTCATTGAATAGGTCATGGGAAAGTTCATTGTTAGGGTCATGGCCAACACACTTTCTATACACACAGGAAATTAGCATTTCGTTAGTTAGTTATTTCATTCATTCATTTGAATGTTTATACAAGGCAGCTGGCCTGTAATATAACCTGTTTGCATTAGCATGAAGTCTGTTCCAGCTCTGTAAGGGTACAGAAAAAATGTACATGTTTTGTATTTCAAATATTGCAAACAACTTAAACAGGTTTATTTCATAAACGACAAGCTAAACTTAGAATTAGAAACGATATTTTAGATACCATCGTCACATGGGTCTTTCAGAACGTTTTACTGCTCTTGTCATGTTATGTTAGCAAAAGGGTCTAAAAGGGACTCCTGCGCTTAATTATAAACCGGCTTGTCCGTAGAAGCGCAGATTCAAAAACATGACATAGCTTATGAGATCTACAGCACATAAACATATACATATTTAGATAAAGTGACAGTTAATGGAGGTCCCTGGTTAGAGTCCTGGGAACCGTTTTTACTAAACAGCTAAACAGCTTACGGAAAATATTTGCGTAAGTCATAACTGATTAACATGGATAGTATCTTCGATGAAAGTACGATATTGCAATGTGACACGTCATTGGAAGCGTCTCGGAGAGACGATTCCAATGATGTGTTACTTTGCAATATTGCTTAGCCCAATATTGATAAAAGAGGACTTGTTGCTTTCGACTTACGCAAATCTTAAGCGTAAACTGTTTAGTAAAACGTAACCCAGGTCTGGCTGCATGTTTTTATTACCTTGGTTACATAGTAGGTCTAACCTTCTGATGAAGGTTTAAGTAAAGAGGTATGGGGTTAAACCTTTACGAAACGCCACATTCGACTGTCTCCCAAATTGAAAGAGTTTGCAGACGACCTTTCAAATTGTGATAAATTTGGAAAATAATCTTCTGATAGGGCAGAAAACATTGTGGGGAAAGGAGAAATTGCTCGTTACAAGCAATATCTCTTTTTCCCTCAATGTTTTCCAGGGTTGTCTGCGGCAAAGTGGGTAAATGTTGGTTTTGTTTGGTAATGGATTAAAATAAACTTGGTTGGAGTAATGGCCACTGAGTTTAGTGATGGTTTATAAAAGACCACCCAGCCCTATAGATTTACATCTACTGTTGGTTTAGCTATGCTAATGTTTCCTCTGATGATGTTTCTCTCTACTATTACTAGCTTTCGTCCATCTTCCTCCAAGGAAATTGGCGGCTGGCCTGTGATCTAACCTGTTTGCTACTCTGAGTGTGTTTCCTCATCAGTATCAAGCAGAGACTTAAGGTTTTGGAAAGCAGACGACACAAAAATCTATTTTTAGAAAATTACCCAGCATTCTAAGGGTTATAAACATCATTCTAAAAGGCAAACGCAAATGTAGAATACTTTTACATGTGTTGTGGACTGCTTACATATGGGAAAAGGATTTCCCAAGCATTGCTGTTTGATTGAGGCTTATCAGCTTTATGCAGTGAAAGTTTTATAACTCATTATCTCCTGCTGATGACAGAGTGAACCATTTACCTTTGTATCCTTATATTTTTTATGGCGCCTCACCGAGCGAGTTCAAATCCTAATGAAGGCATTTGGATCTCTAGGAGAGAAAGTCCCCAGCCTGACTAAAAAAGGAGTAATTGTTCATTGCTAACAATAGTATCTACTAGTGTGGAACTATTGCTCTTTGTTAGTATGGTCTCTTAACCCTTTCCCAAACGACAAATTTTCGTCTGTCCCAAATAGAAAGAGTTTACAGACAACATTTCAAGATGTCATGAAATTGAAAATAATCTTCTGATAGGGCAGAAAACATTGTGGGAACAGGAGAAATTGCTTGTAGAAACCCCCACAATGTTTTCCAGAGTCGTCTGCAACAAAGTGGTCAAATGTCGTTGTTGTTTGGTAATGGGTTAAGACATAGGCATATGATACATAGAATTAAGTGAGGGGTATTTTAGAAAAAATCGTTGTAAGAAATAGGAATATTTATCGGACAAAAACTTATTAAAATAACTGTAGAAGGGGGTTAAGTTTGAATGCCATATGAATTTATTCTTAGTGTCAATCAACTAGACTTTAAGGATTTTTTTCAACAGAATAGTTCTGGTAAAACACTTGTCTATTGCTCTTATCAATAAACTAGGTTTTCGAAAACTCTTAATTTCTCTCCCATCAGATTTCTTCTGAAAATAATGAATTTCTCAGACATTCTGTTTTTCCCCAGTTTATACAATTACTCCAAAATTATTTTTATGAAGCCAGGTAGTTACTAAATCAAACCATTATGTCATAATACCTCACTTAGATGTATCTGCTTTGGAAGTCTTTGAAAACGCCTTTGTTAAAAATAATAAGTTGCTATTAAAGAGATATCTATAATTTCCTCGCCTAGCTTTCTGTCCAATTTCACATTTTAGGTATATTTAATAATGCCATTTTTTGTGGTCTTAATGCTTTCAGTTTAAAGATAAGTTACAAATTGAAATAGTGGGGATGATTTTTTCAAAGGCTGAAAATTGAATCTTTGATTAGCCTAAATTCAAAATGATTACATTCTAAGAGCTTTTGAAATACTTGGAAATTATTGATATACCAGGAATATAGTCAGAATTAAAGATAAGCATAATGACAAAAGCAGAATCTAAAAAACTTTATAACTGATTCACAACATTGGAGTCATCTTAAAAATAGAGGAATTTACAACTGATGGATAATTTCGCTTTATGTAATCAATTGCTGTCTGTTCCAAGGTCAATTTTAGAGGAAAAAAAAGTTCTGATTACAGAATAACATCATTAAAAAAACATACATAACTGATTCATTAACATTAACATCGTCTCAACCACAGGTGAATCAACAAATTAGGAATGAATTCAAATTTTGTATCATGTATCAATGAAATTAAATCACATCTGCTGCAAGTATAATTCAAGTTGCTTGGAATAGAAAAAAAGGGTTATAGGTAACTAGGTAACCAGTAATTCGCTACTGCCAAGCTTAGAGAGTTTTTAAAAAAATTGCACGAGCTTGTTTACTTTTGCTTTCAATGTAACTGTTGAGTTCAAAGGGAATTAAATCGTTAATGTTACAGTGTAGATTGAATAGTAATAAGAGTAAAGTGGTTCTGGTGTAATTCATGAAGTTCATCGATCAATTATAAAATTTGGAGTGTTATAAAATTCAACTTAAAGGTCATATGTACAGGTTGGGTTTATTTCATAAAATTAAAATATGAAGTAAAAGAATCACATTGAAATTATTTGCAACATTTTAGCATAACGCATTACGTCATAAATCACCGTCATAGCGCACTGATTAATAAAAGTATGTATGACTTACTTCCCTTTGCTGTGACGTCACTCGTGATCCACTGAATGCGCCATGTAAAGGGCGTGAAGAGCGATCGCTGGTTAGAATTGGTGTTTTTCTTCAAATAAACGATCCTAAAGTCATAGTTTGGATTGACAGCGCATTTTCTTTATTGAATATGATTCATTTTATAAGAATATCAATTTGAAAAAAGATAAATTAATAATTTAACCCGTGAATTTGCACGGATTTGTCATTGCGTAAACCTGTTCATATGAAAGGAATTGCTTGAAATTTGGACGATTTTCCTTGAATTAAATAATTCTTAAGTCATTGTTTGGATTGACAGTGAATTTTCTATACTGGATAGTTTTCATATTATAAGAAGATCCATTTGAAAAAATAAATTAGTGACTTAACGCGTGAATTTACAAGGATATGTCAATGCGTTCATATGAAAGGAACAGCTTGAAATTGGGACGATTTTCCTCGAAATAGCAATCCTTAAGTCAATGTTTGGATTGACAGTGCATTTTCTTTATTGAATATGTTTCATATTATAAGAATATTCTTTTGAAAAAAAAGTAAGTGACGTAACACGTAAATTTGAAAGGATTTGTAAATGTTTTTATATGTAAGAATCAGCTTGAAATTTTGACGATATTTGTTGAAACAGCTAGTTTTATTAATATTTGTTGAAAAAAAACAAGAGTACTTTTTCGTCAATGATCGTGTATTAGCATTAAGGTTTTAGTTGAGTAGTAAACAAAGACACTGGTCTGAATAAACGAATTGTCTTAACACCGTACATCGTATAACTATTAACTGTCAAATTCACCCTGCATTGTCTTATCTATACATGAAATGAAACGGGAGAAGATCATAAATTGCGAACAAACAAACCGTATTATAACCCAACTTACTTGTGATACGAAGGTTATCCTTTAACTTACATTTTCACTACACATCAACTTACTTGTGATACGAAGGTTATCCTTTAACTCACATTTTCACCACACATCCAAATTTCAAAACTAAACACTGGCACATTCAAGAGTATTTGTTAAAATCATCCGGCAACTTTCCAGTATCTCCACCCCCAGTAAGAGGTCTATGATTTCGAAATTGATTCCGATGTCGTCTTTCTAGATCAACTGTTAAGAACTTAAGAATAGTTCTTCATATTCACTTTACATTTATGTTCATTTCTCTCGTGTAAGTAACCTTGACATATTGAGCATTTAATTTTCGGACAGGTTTAATAATTAACAGCTTAAACAAAAAAATCGTCATAGTTTATTTTACTAACAACCTTAAATAAACATATTTGAATTTATTTTTTATGATTTTGGAATTTAAATATCAATTTGACAAAACTTGAAATTGATGTTAAAACGTATTTTTGTTGAAAACAGAGTTAATACCGTTTTGGTGAATACTGATTATCATATACTTATTGAAGTGTCAAACTATTCTAATAGAAAAGACAACATGTTCACTTCTTTGAATATCGACAAAGTATCACACGTAAAACATTGAGAGATAAATATGTCCTGACACCTTATTAATCCAAACATCCTGTGAGAGTTTGGTCTTAATTGGTTATATCTTAACAATGGATTTTTAAGATAAATTTAATTGCCGCGCATTGAAAGTGTGAGATTTGCCGCTTGTTATTTCATGTCTGGAATAGAAGAACGTGTCAGACCTGTTAATTAACAACAGAGATATTTAAGAGATTAACGCCAGAGGCTATCTTTCGCTTAAACAATAAAGGACTTGAGACTTGAAACATACTGTGCAAATGTGGCAGATTGGTGTTAATTTGCATCACGACCCTTAATCCTTGTAATGTCTGATGTCTGTTGATTGACCCTTTTTATGTGAGATAAACTGACAATAATCAATTAAATTGTAAACAAAGAGATTATGTTCAAATGTGTAAATTATATATTTAGTGATCTTATTACTAAATTATCAATATAAATTTGTAATAATCATGTTTGAACACCTGGGGCCCGTTTTACTAAACAACTTACGGAAAATGTTTGCGTAAATCATAATTGATTAACATGGATAATATCTTCAATGAAAGTACAATATTGTAATGTGACACGTCATTGGAAGCGTCTAGGAGAGACGATTCCAATGATGTGTTACTTTGCAATATTGCTTTGCCAAATATTGAAATAAAAGGACTTGTTGTTTTAGACTTACGCAAATCTTAAGCGTAAACTGTTTAGTAAAACGGGCCCCTGCATATCAGTGTAACATACGTCATTTAAACCAATATTACCAATGGCAAAAAATGAGATGTGTGATTTAAATAATTCCGAAAAGCAGACTTAAAATGTCCGAAATTTGTGCAAAAACACCGTCGTAACTGAGAACTAGATTCTTCTTACTGTTAGTTCATATGACTTTGAAGCACAAATGACGTCACAACAAGGGAGATAAGTCATTCACAAAAATCGATAAAGGTGAATAAAAGTAGTCAAAAACAACATTTTTCGCATCTATATGAGAAAAAAATCATTACCTCCGTCATAACGAAACCATAACCTAATTCAAAAACCATAATTAAAGAAAATTTTGTTTATCGGGAAATATGACCTTTAACAGATCAATCACAGAATTTGGAGTGTTATAAAAATTCAACCGAACAGATCAACTTTAGAATTTGGAGTGTTATAAAAATTCAACTTGACAGATCAATTATAGAATTTGTGTGTAATAAAAATTCAAATTAACAGATTAATTATAAAATTTGGGGTGTAACAAAAATTCAACTTAACAGATCAATTATAGAATTTGGAGTGTAATAAAAATTCAAGTTAACAGATCAATTACAATGTATAGAATTTGGAGTGTTATTAAAATTCAACTTAACAGATGAATTATAGAATTTGGATTGTTATAAAGATGCAACTTAGCAGGTTGAATGAACTGTGCCAATTGCATTTTATTTATATGATTGGAGATTTTGTTTTGTTTTTTTTAGTCTCTAAAATAATGTATGCCTTCGCTTCAAAGTTGATACACTAAATTGTTGTTATATGTTTGTCTAAAAGTCTCATTTCAACTTCATAATCATGGTTCATGTTAGATCTTATGTTATTCAAAGTTTTGGGATAGAGAAAGCTGTTTGGAAAAAGGCAAACTTGTTTAAATGATCAATTCCTCATTCATTATTAAAGGTGCTTGTTCACAGATGTGTGGAAGTTTTGAAATTAGAAATTAATTTCTTTACACTGCACAATAATAAGCTGCTGTACTGTTATATGATTGTCACTGAAGAATAATCATTTAAAGCAAAATTAGATTGTATTTATTTCATTACATCGTCAAAATAGAATATTATTTTGCTGAATAGGTCCCCAACTTAGGACCCCATTATAACAATGCTATGAAACAAAGTAAATGAAGCTTGTTGCACTGTTACAAAAGTAGATGGAATTTATACATGATACAACAGATAGAAATGTTGTTTTGAAAGTTGTTTTATTCTTCCATACAAAATGAGTTCAAATCAATGAACTGATTGTTTAATGTAACTGCATGTTAATTCTCTTTTTCTATGAACAATTATACTTTCACATATTATTTTCAATTACAAGGCAGTACTTTTATGCAGATACGGATTCAATCAAGTATCCAATTATGTTGACTTAAACATCTCTAAAAGCAATTTGAGTACCATATCCATCTTTGAGGAAAGATCCTAAAGATCAGTGTTTGGAAAGCACTTATTATTTTTTGCTATAAGTAATTTAAGTGATTTCTCTTGATCGCTTTATTTTGAAATCAGAACATATCTTTCAATATTTTGAGTCTATCAGTATATGATTTGTATTAAAAGTTCCAATTTTTGGTATTCAAAATGTCTTTTTTCTTTTGCAATATTCAATTACACTGAAGAGGTCAACCGTGGCTCAGTTGTTTAGGTAGCGGAATCAGAATTCAGGTGTTTCAAGTTTGAGCCCTATCAACATCTATGCCCTCATGTGAGTGTTCTTTGACAAGTCACTTAAGAGCCATGCATAGCCTAGTACTGGTGATTCTTAGAAAGCCATTACATAACTGAAATTTTTTTGACATGGCATTAAACACCATACAAAAAAAACAAAAAGAGGGTATTCATCTACAGATAAGGTGATAATTCCCTATGAATGATTAATTAAGTCAGCCTGGTTATCATACAAGTACCAAACTCATCTTTCACTTGACGGTTTTATATAAATCAATCTATTACATGTATTTGGTAAAGAGTAAAGCAAATTCTTCTATACTAGTAATAGTGGATCCAGGAAATCTGTACCATGATTGAAAAGCTGTTAAAACAGTGTTAAACACCATACAAACGAAGAAAGCAAATTTTGCATAAGGTGCAATAATAACCAGTGTCAAACTTGTATCTCTGGATTGCAAAATTTCAGCATATTTCCTGATTTATCAGAGGGCTAGATAAGATCCATGTCATGTTCCTGTGTATGCACTATTTCAAATCCTTTGCTAAGGAACCTTTTTTTGGTGATACTTCCCCTGTGGAAGATTCAAGAACTTATTCATGATCTTCGTAAATATTAAATTGCCGTTCATCTTGATTTTCATGAACATGTTCTTGAAATTCATGAACAAGTGAAGAATAGCTTTCTGTTCATGAATGTCCATTTAACATTCATTAATGTTCGTGAGGTTCATGAATAAATTATTTAATCTTTCACACTGGGTTATTATGTGACAATGACAATATCTTAATCAAGACATAAACTATACAGTTTATTGTCATATTTTATTTATGTACACCCACAGGGGTATATGTCATAATACCTGTAATAACACTATATATACATAGTATATATATATAGTGTTAATACAGGTATTATGACCTATACCCCTATGTGTACACCAAGTCTCTAGGAGACGATTTCAATAAATAACGAGTCTAATAAATAACAAGTGAATAGAATTTAATGAGGAAAGAGAGGAGGGTAGAAGCAAAGGAATCCAGCACCTCATTAAAAGGATATTTGCTCCTTACAGTGGTCTCTACTCAACTTCATAAAGAAAATGCTGTTATTATACTTGACAATTTCATTGGGGGAGAGTGGGGAATCATGTGACAAATGTTAACAATCTTATGTCCGAACAAGATGGCTGCGCCACAGTATTTTTTCCTCTTTTCACCTACTTTTGCCGATAATAGCCACATTGTGTACCCCGCAGGAGTTGACCATCACTGTAACAGTGTTTTGTCTAAAACTCTGCAGAGAAATCGCAGTCGACAGGTGCACATATCAAAATCAGTCGGTCTTTGACTGTAATTTCTCTGCTGAGTGTTAGACATAACTCCTTTAGTTGATGGTCAACTCATCTGGGGTACACAATGATGCTATCATTGGCAAAAGTAGGTGAAAAAAACTTGTTTGGACTATAGATCGTAAACATTGGTCACATGATCACCTACCTGTAATTGGCATCTGCTGTTTCTTTCAATTCGGACCAGTCCCAAAAATCCAATAAAGAGGACTGGAGTCACAGGGAAAGGGTCTAATTGCCAGGATAGCAGAATCTGCCACCTTATCTCAGTATAGCTGAGGCATGCACACCTTGGTAATGATTGCGGTTAATTGATTGCTTTTCAATTATGTTAATTAAATTGTGGGGAAAACAATGTCTTATCTTCAATTACAGTCGGAGGTCTGGTACACATCAGTCCACTCCTCCATGTTAAACTCTGTGATTGGTCCGATTTGTAAGCTACTCAGTTGGCACAATCTTATTAATTATGATTTTTTTTTTTTGTGGTGCAAATTAGAAAGCATTTTGACAATTGTTTCAATGGTTTCTACAAAGAACCACAAGTAAAAGATTTCATAAAAGTTTGCAGGTTCAGTATGTGTACAGTATATGTATGTATGAAGTATGTGGTGCTTTGTAGAAAGTATTGTGATATTTGGGGAAAATTCGGGCACTTTAGTAAATGTTTCTAAAAATGTTGAAAAGAGAGTCTTGAAGGTTCAATAGTAAAGTAGATGCTTCACGTTTGTGAAGGTCTTACTATGGTCTTGCATTAAGCGATTGATACTGGGTAGCTATGTTATACATTGTGGTCATAGAAAAACGCTGCTAGCGTGATTAAAATTCAGGGAATGGAATTGAACACTGAACTTGTAAAATTTGGGAAGAAATAAAAACAAAAAAGAGGACAAAGTCATACTCTTTAACAAAGATAGTTATGAGTGAGTGTAGACATATTCTTCTGGAAAAAACATTTTTACGAAAAAGTGTTGCCGACAGAAAATGGAAAGAAGCTGCCATTTTATCGAAACGGTACAATAGAAGAAGATCGGCTGTGAAGGAGGTACATAAAAACGTATCAAGTTGTATATTTCGCTAATTAAGTTGTTTTGCTAATGTTGCAAAGAATATCTTAACTCTTTACCACCTGCAGATGACATTATTTTATTTGAAGCAGAGGGCTTTAGTAAAGCTTTGAAAACCTGTGAAAATCCTTTCAGTTCAGCTGTTGTGATATGTGAAGGTGTAAGTTGACCCCTAAGTATATTGGAATGAAGGAAAATTGTTATTTCCTCTTTCAAGGTTCATGGAATGGTTAGATCAAAACAGCTACTTGTTTGTTCTTTCATTTTCCATTTTAAATTTGATATAAGGAATAATTAGAACAATTCAAGAAATTAGTTGTTATTTCCTTTTCCAAAGTTTATCATACCAAATAATTATAACAAAACAAGAACTTCATTTTCATTTCCTTTTAAAATATTTATCATATCAAATTAAATTAGAACAAAACAAGAATAACTTGATTGTTATTTTCTTTTCCAAAGTTTATCATGTCAAATAAGTAAGACAAAACAAGAACTTGATTGTTATTTCCTTTTCCAAAGTGTATCATGTCAAATGACAAAACAAGAACTTGGTTGTTACTTTGTTTTCCAATGTAAGGCTTTTGGGAGAATTGTGTAATACAAAAAATATTTTCAATTCAATTTAATTCTTTATTTGGCAAAAACCAGCTTTTAAATGCCTTTGGCCAAGACAACATTTACAAATATGGTACAGACATATATATTGTATATGCTAAAGTATTTTAAATATACAAAAATTGACAAAGATTATAAAATCCCAAAAGCATACAAGACACGAATTAAGTTGATCTAACACATAATAATAGATAATGAAAGGTAAATACATTAAATAATTTCATTTCGACATCTAAAGCTGTCTTTTAGATAGAGAGCTGTTTTAGTCAGAATATATTAATGTTTTAAATATAAGAAATTTACAATTGTATTAGTGTTGAGCCAAATATATATATATATTTGTTATTTCGTTTTGCGATATCTTACGATGTTCCGTATCATTTCAGGTGTTATCCCTGGGTGCCGATGTTCTTCCAGAATACAAACTCCAGTCACCACGGATACACAAATGTACCATCCTCCACTATTCCCCGTTTAAAGCCGTCTGGGACTGGATAATACTCCTACTCGTGATTTATACGGCCGTCTTCACGCCCTATATGGCAGCATTCTTACTCAACACACACTTTCGGAGCGCCACGAAGAACCGCTTCGATGACCCGCTGACGGTCACGGATTTCATTGTGGATATTATGTTTATAATTGATATTCTTATTAATTTCCGGACTACGTATGTGAATAAAAACGATGAGGTTGTCAGCCATCCTGGTAAGATTGCTGTTCACTATTTTAAAGGATGGTTCCTCATAGACGTTGTTGCAGCGATTCCGTTTGACCTCCTTTTATTTGGGTCGGAGACAGACGAGGTAAGAAGTTGTCAGATATACTGTGAATATTTGTTTGTTTTCTAATTGTTAATGGAAACTTATTTGTTTGACATCGTTTGTGACGGAAGCTTGAAGATTGTTGAATTCACTCTCGATGACTGTTTCCTAGATACTAAACCAGAACTTGCTAATCCCGGCAATTTTTACCTGGCAAAAGGGGGATCGAACGCAGGACCCTTGATACAAGAGGCTGATGCCCTATCTCTGCCTCACTCTGGCCCCAATAGTTATAAGAAATTATAACATGAAAAGTACATATCTGATTGGCTGTGGATTAACCCATTAACAACTCATGGTATTGTGCGGACAAATTCACCCAACATTAACTTTATGCAAGAGTAAATGAGAGTGGGTTGACACTATAAATCTGTTTTTAACTCTTTAAAGTGTGTAGACAATGAATTAACATGTATTTTAATCCTAAAGATTGATATTGCTTTTGAGATCTACCACATATAAACTGTACATACTTAGATAAGTTGACTCTTTCTGAATTAATTATGCTTTAAATAGCCAGTTTTAAATGTATATCAAACAACATTACAAAAACTGTATTATTTTAAGGACCTTTTTTTTTCTCTTTCAAATTTTCTCTTCTGTGAACAAGCACCCTTAATTTGACCACTCATCACCTTTTATTTCTTCCCTACAGACAACCACTTTAATTGGACTGTTAAAAACAGCAAGGTTACTCAGACTTGTAAGAGTGGCACGTAAACTAGACAGGTATTCCGAATACGGTGCAGCCATGTTGCTGTTGCTAATGGCAACCTTTGCTCTCATTGCTCATTGGCTGGCGTGTATCTGGTACGCGATTGGGAACTTTGAACGGCCAAATCTCGCGCACCCAAAGATCGGCTGGCTGGACAACTTGGGCCGGCAAACCCATCAGGAATACAGGAACGATTCGTCAGGCGGGCCGTCGATGAAGTCGAAATATGTGACGGCGCTTTATTTCACCTTCAGCAGTTTGACGAGTGTGGGATTCGGGAATGTGTCGCCAAACACCAACAATGAGAAGATTTTCAGCATACTTATCATGTTGATTGGGTGTAAGTATGAGGATTGGTGTCTTGTGATTGGGTGTAAGTTTGAGGATTTGTGTCTTGTGATTGGGTGTAAGTATGAGGATTTGTGTCTTGTGATTGGGTGTAAGTATGAGGATTGGTGTCTTGTGATTGGGTGTAAGTATGAGGATTTGTGTCTTGTGATTGGGTGTAAGTTTGAGGATTTGTGTCTTGTGATTGGGTGTAAGTATGAGGATTTGTGTCTTGTGATTGGGTGTAAGTATGAGGATTTGTGTCTTGTGATTGGGTGTAAGTATGAGGATTTAGGTCTTGTGATTGGGTGTAAGTATGAGGATTTGTGTCTTGTGATTGGGTGTAAGTATGAGGATTTGTGTCCTGTGATTGGGTGTAAGTATGAGGATTTGTGTCTTGTGATTGGGTGTAAGTATGAGGATTTGTGTCTTGTGATTGGGTGTAAGTATGAGGATTTGTGTCTTGTGATTGGGTGTAAGTATGAGGGTTTGTGTCTTGTGATTGGGTGTAAGTATGAGGATTTGTGTCTTGTGATTGGGTGTAAGTATGAGGATTTGTGTCTTGTGATTGGGTGTAAGTATGAGGATTTGTGATTGAGTGTAAGTATGAGAATTTGTGTCTTGTGATTGGGTGTAAGTATGAGGATTTGTGTCTTGTGATTGGGTGTAAGTATGAGGATTTGTGTCTTGTGATTGGGTGTAAGTATGAGGATTTGTGTCTTGTGATTGGGTGTAAGTATGAGGGTGATTGGGTATAAGTATGAGGATTTGTGTCTTGTGATTGGGTGTAAGTATGAGGATTTGTGTCTTGTGATTGGGTGTAAGTATGGATTTGTGTCTTGTGATTGGGTGTAAGTATGAGGATTTGTGTCTTGTGATTGGGTGTAAGTATGAGGATTTGTGTCTTGTGATTGGGTGTAAGTATGAGGATTTGTGTCTTGTGATTGGGTGTAAGTATGAGGATTTGTGTCTTGTGATTGGGTGTAAGTATGAGGATTTGTGTCTTGTGATTGGGTGTAAGTATGAGGATTTGTGTCTTGTGATTGTGATTGGGTGTAAGTATGAGGATTTGTGTCTTGTGATTGGGTGTAAGTATGAGAATTTGTGTCTTGTGATTGGGTGTAAGTATGAGGATTTGTGTCTTGTGATTGGGTGTAAGTATGAGAATTTGTGTCTTGTGATTGGGTGTAAGTATGAGGATTTGTGTCTTGTGATTGGTGTAAGTATGAGGATTTGTGTCTTGTGATTGGGTGTAAGTATGAGAATTTGTGTCTTGTGATTGGGTGTAAGTATGAGAATTTGTGTCTTGTGATTG
The DNA here is from genome assembly GCA_947846245.1 of Cerastoderma edule. NCBI lineage: Eukaryota > Metazoa > Mollusca > Bivalvia > Cardiida > Cardiidae > Cerastoderma > Cerastoderma edule. The sequence goes on from OX401414.1 coordinate 6,765,690, forward strand.
GGTGTAAGTATGAGGATTTGTGTCTTGTGATTGGGTGTAAGTATGATTTGTGTCTTGTGATTGGGTGTAGTATGAGAGATTTGTGTCTTGTGATTGGGTGTAAGTATGAGATTTGTGTCTTGTGATTGGGTGTAAGTATGAGGATTTGTGTCTTGTGATTGGGTGTAAGTATGAGTGTCTTGTGATTGGGTGTAAGTATGAGGATTTGTGTCTTGTGATTGGGTGTAAGTATGAGGATTTGTGTCTTGTGATTGGGTGTAAGTATGAGGATTTGTGTCTTGTGATTGGGTGTAAGTATGAGGATTTGTGTCTTGTGATTGGGTGTAAGTATGAGGATTTGTGTCTTGTGATTGGGTGTAAGTATGAGGATTTGTGTCTTGTGATTGGGTGTAAGTATGAGGATTTGTGTCTTGTGATTGGGTGTAAGTATGAGGATTTGTGTCTTGTGATTGGGTGTAAGTATGAGGATTTGTGTCTTGTGATTGGGTGTAAGTATGAGGATTTGTGTCTTGTGATTGGGTGTAAGTATGAGGATTTGTGTCTTGTGATTGGGTGTAAGTATGAGGATTTGTGTCTTGTGATTGGGTGTAAGTATGAGGATTTGTGTCTTGTGATTGGGTGTAAGTATGAGGATTTGTGTCTTGTGATTGGGTGTAAGTATGAGATTTGTGTCTTGTGATTGGGTGTAAGTATGAGATTTGTGTCTTGTGATTGGGTGTAAGTATGAGGATTTGTGTCTTGTGATTGGGTGTAAGTATGAGGATTTGTGTCTTGTGATTGGGTGTAAGTATGAGGATTTGTGTCTTGTGATTGGGTGTAAGTATGAGGATTTGTGTCTTGTGATTGGGTGTAAGTATGAGGATTTGTGTCTTGTGATTGGGTGTAAGTATGAGGATTTGTGTCTTGTGATTGGGTGTAAGTATGAAGATTTGTGTCTTGTGATTGGGTGTAAGTATGAGGATTTGTGTCTTGTGATTGGGTGTAAGTATGAGGATTTGTGTCTTGTGATTGGTGTGTAATTTGTGTCTTGTGATTGGGTGTAAGTATGAGGATTTGTGTCTTGTGATTGGGTGTAAGTATGAGGATTTGTGTCTTGTGATTGGGTGTAAGTATGAGGATTTGTGTCTTGTGATTGGGTGTAAGTATGAGGATTTGTGTCTTGTGATTGGGTGTAAGTATGAGGATTTGTGTCTTGTGATTGGGTGTAAGTATGAGGATTTGTGTCTTGTGATTGGGTGTAAGTATGAGGATTTGTGTCTTGTGATTGGGTGTAAGTATGAGGATTTGTGTCTTGTGATTGGGTGTAAGTATGAGGATTTGTGTCTTGTGATTGGGTATAAGTATGAGGATGAGGATTTGTGTCTTGTGATTGGGTGTAAGTATGAGGATTTGTGTCTTGTGATTGGGTGTAAGTATGGATTTGTGTCTTGTGATTGGGTGTAAGTATGAGGATTTGTGTCTTGTGATTGGGTGTAAGTATGAGGAATTGTGTCTTGTGATTGGGTGTAAGTATGAGGATTTGTGTCTTGTGATTGGGTGTAAGTATGAGGATTTGTGTCTTGTGATTGGGTGTAAGTATGAGGATTTGTGTCTTGTGATTGGGTGTAAGTATGAGGATTTGTGTCTTGTGATTGGGTGTAAGTATGAGGATTTGTGTCTTGTGATTGGGTGTAAGTATGAGGATTTGTGTCTTGTGATTGGGTGTAAGTATGAGGATTTGTGTCTTGTGATTGGGTGTAAGTATGAGGATTTGTGTCTTGTGATTGGGTGTAAGTATGAGGATTTGTGTCTTGTGATTGGGTGTAAGTATGAGGATTTGTGTCTTGTGATTGGGTGTAAGTATGAGGATTTGTGTCTTGTGATTGGGTGTAAGTATGAGGATTTGTGTCTTGTGATTGGGTGTAAGTATGAGGATTTGTGTCTTGTGATTGGGTGTAAGTATGAGGGTTTGTGTCTTGTGATTGGGTGTAAGTATGAAGATTTGTGTCTTGTGATTGGGTGTAAGTATGAGGATTTGTGTCTTGTGATTGGGTGTAAGTATGAGGATTTGTGTCTTGTGATTTGAGGCTATGCGGCATAGTTATTTCGAGGGCTCAATGTAAGACTATAGAAAGTGCTTCATAATCATGAAGAAGTTACTATAGTCTTGCTTTGAACCCTCAAGATTGAAACACATAAGTGTAGCTATGGATATTGTGTCCTGTGATTTGAGGCTTTGGGGCATATTGAGAGTTCAATGCAAGACTATATAGTAAGTGTTTCATAATCATGAAGCACTTATTCTAGTATTGCTTTGAACCCCCGATATTTGTGGAAACATATTGGCAAAAAAGAGAGTTCTTTTCTTGATTGAGTGTTTCGCAGGAGTGTTGATTAATTGATGGAAGTAACAAATAAGTTCCTCATTCTAAAATTATTCTAGTATTATTCTAAAACCAATTTAAGTACTTTTTGAAAATATGATAAACATCACTCTATAATTTCTTTGGATTCATATTTTAAAATGCAATATTTGAAAAATATGTTAAATGGAGAATTTGCCCTCATGATATAAAGATTCCTTTTGTCTCTACCGTTTTAACTGATTGCAAGAACTTGTGGCAAGGATAAAGTTTGGCATTTAGATTTTTTTTAAAGGTCATTTTGTGAAGATAACAACAAATACAACAAGGTTTAAATCTATATTAACATCATACTATTATGGTGATATATTTGCTTTGGTCTGCAAAAGTAATCATGAAACTCGTGGTATGTCTGGTCATGTCCTCTTATGAAAAGCATTTCAGGTTTTGATAATTTTCAATCAAATGACAGTGATTCAGAGGTAGAGCTTCAGCCTCAGGACACAAGGGTTGTAGGTTGGAATCCTGTGAGTAGCGGGATCCATTTTCATTAGTACTGGTTATGCATTCAGGAAGCAGAATCAAGAGTGGTTAATCTTAGTTGTGAAAACTTGTTTCACAATCAATGTAAAATTATAAACCTTTTCACTACCAGACCTTTTTACTCTCTCGTATGCCAAGGGAAAATGTGGAAAAGATGGGAAAAAGACAGAATTCATCCCTGTACCCCCTGAAACAGATGCTCATTTAACGTCACTTATTCATAAAAACTGATATCAAGTTTCACAGTACACTATATACCAACCTTCTATACTCTAACATGTACCTAGTGCTTATATACATACAACAATATTACACTGTTTGTTAATGGCGGATATTTATGCTATATAAGGTGCTTAAAGTGTGCGGTACATATCTGGCGCTATGGGTAGTGAAAAGGTCAAGTTTTAACTAATCAAATAAATGTGTAATGCTGAGAATATTTTCTTTTTCCAGCCCTCATGTATGCCAGTATCTTTGGTAATGTTTCGGCGATTATCCAGCGTTTATACTCGGGTACGTCCAGATATCATACGCAGATGCTGCGGATAAAAGAATTCATTCGCTTTCACCAAATTCCGAACCCGCTACGCCAGAGACTTGAGGAATATTTCCAGCATGCTTGGTCCTATACCAATGGCATCGATATGAATATGGTAAGATGGGCTTACTTTACTTAATTTTACATAGTAGTTTCTTGCTCTTAAGATTATACTTAATTGTTATACATCTCTAAGCGCTATATGATGGATACTCATCAGAATCGTCTTTTAGGGATGCCGTTTATATGCTTGGTTGTCCAGAAGCCTGAAAAGACTACTGAATTTTGATTGAAAATGACTGTATAACTATTATAAAGTCAGGTGCAAAAAAAATGTTTGGCCTCTACAGACAAGTTAATAGAAATCGGATTTCGCCATTGCTGATAAGTATAGAATGGTTCTCAATATACTGCTTTCAGCATTCTTTATAGAATAGTCTATGAAAGAACAATTAAGCATTTCTTTTGATTCAAGAAAACGAAATTTCATACCATTATATGTTCCATTTTAGTCTGTTCATGTTTGTTTAACCTATTACCAACGAATAACGACATTTGACCAGTTTGTTGCAGACCACTTTGGAAAACATTGTATGAAAAGGAGAAATTGCTCTTTACAAGCAATTTCATCTTTTCCCACAATTTTCTCTGCCCTATTTGAAGAATACTTTTTAATTTCATCACAACTCTCATTTTGAAATGTTGTTTGCAAACTTCTTCAATTTGAGACAGTCGAAAAATTTGGCATTTGGTAAAGGATTAAAGGTCCTTGTTCACAGATGTTAGAAAATTTGAAGTTAAAAATCAATTTCTTTAAAACTGTACAAAAACTGTACTGTTTAAAGATATACTCTGGGGAAAAAGCCATTAGTCTGACCCATCAAGGTCTTGTATGAAAACTGAACTGAGTTTCTAGAATTTTTTATAACTGTAAATTTAATTTCATTTGCACTTATTTAGAGGTACATGTTTACAAAATGACTGCATATTTCTGATTTCAGGTTTTAAAAAGTTTTCCGGAATGTCTCCAAGCTGATATATGCTTCCATCTTAATAGAACATTACTCAATAACTGTTCAGCATTTAAAGGTAGGTGCAACAGCTGCATGTGCAATTTCAACTGTGTGGGGGATGTAGTGAAGGAAAGGGGTATCGCTACAGGTCTGCCGTAACTAGTCCAGACAGTGTTAACGCAACGGCTTGTATAACATATCTTACATAATAGATTATGTCCGATAAGGTACTTTATAAGCAGGCCGTTCTGCACTAGTCGGGGACCTGAGTGAGCACGCCGTCTTCACGCCACTACACCGAAGAACATCATTTAAACTTACGCTAACGATCCACGGCTTCGTCTTTTCTTCATTTCATTACAGGGAAGTATGTTGTAAAGCCCTTGATTAAAAAAGCAGAATTCTACATGTAATCAGGCTTGGTAGCTCGGTCGTGTTCAAACAATTTGCCAAGGTCCTTGAATTGAGTCCTGATCTGGCTGCATGTTTTTCTCACCTTGGTTATACCTACGGGTCCATTTCTATTTTCTCTTTCTAGGTGCTAGCCCGGGATGTTTGCGAGCGCTGTCCATGAAGTTTAAGACGACCCACGTACCCCCAGGGGATACCCTGGTACATAGGGGAGACATCCTTACAGCCCTGTACTTTGTGTCCAGGGGCTCCATCGAAATACTGAAAGACGATATTGTTGTGGCCATATTGGGTAAGTCTTCTTTAGTTATAAAACTGTTGTTGCCATGATATGTAAGACTTTTTTGGGGGTTATAATGTCGATATTGCTGTAGTCTGCAAGACTTATTTGGTTATTATCTTGTTGTGTCGAAATCAGGTAAGTCTTGTTCAGTCATTATGCTGTTGTTATTACACTGTTAATTGTTGGCATACAGGGTAAGACTTTTATGACAAGCAGTTTCTTCTTTTAACGCAACTGTTTCTTTAGTCACCTGCTACAGGTGCTTTTATTATTATCATTACAATTACTATAACTGCTATTTTTATTATTGTTATTATAATCATTTGTAAACATGAGGGAAGGGATTAACATATATGCTGTAGTATTTTTGTTCGTAAATTGTTAGAACAAACATTTGATTTGAGTCGACAAACTAGAAATAACACAGAATTGAAATAAATAGAGATAAGATGACGCACCAGATAAAACGCCTACGCCAATAACTTTTCAGTTGTCTTGTTTTAGGAATACACTGCCTATTGCTTGTTTCAAATAATTTTTTCTTTCTTCGAAATGGTTTCTTAAGAACTAATGCATATATGTGGTCAAGTCATGTATTATAAAGTCTAAACAAAAATTCTATGTAATAATTCTTGTCCATCCAAATTTCAATAAGAGACAAAAGATGTGTTTTTCTACAATATTAAAAAAAAAAGAATCTACCTGTTATTTGTTGATGAAAGTGTGCATTTGTCGACTCAAATTACGATATTCTGTGTCTCTCTTTCCAATAGCTGGAAGACAAACAGATACCACAGAGGGTATGTACCATTTATTCATTTTTGCATTATCATGTTTCAGGAGTTTTTCATATATCCTTGTTTTATGGAAACACCATTCATTTTGTCCAAGATTCCAAAGCGCGATTATGTATTTAGGGCTTATTTTATACTCTAGTAAACCTATTGGACCTCTGCTATAAATTCTTAGAATTTGCAAGCAAGAGTTTCTATTTACAATTATTTTTGACGTTTCGTTGAACGATACTCGCATCCTATGAAATTACCTTTTATTTCATACAAAATATCATAGCATGATTTGTGTAAATTTAGGAGTTACTGATACTTTACCAGACCTTAATTGAATGTTTTTATTGAAATATCTATTTGCTTGGCCAGCAAGATTTGCTATTTACAATTATTTATATTTTTCATTAATAGATACCCATGTCCTATGAAAATATCATTAATTTCATACAGAATTTCATAGCATGACTTTGTATTAATTAAGGAGTTATGGATTCTTTCTTTACCAAACCTTCATTAGATGTTTTGAACCTGATACAATTTCTGTAGGAGAAGCAAGCAAGAGTTTGAAATTACAAATTATTTACACTTTCCAAACTTTCCCTGGACTTTATAGGATTGTACCAGACTTTTTTCCTACTTTTTCAAACTTAACTTTTTTCATAATAGAAGAAAACGTTTTATTCCATGTTAAAACTCATGTGGTAATACAATTGTAATATCTATATGTCATAGAGCTTGATGGTCAAAATCATTACATGTAAATAGAACATGGTTTCCTTATTCAAAAGAGTACAAATACATGTTTTTTCATAAATCCACAGCTGTCATGAAATATGTACGAGAATTAAATATTGCTACCTTAACTGAGTCTATCCCACATTCTGATATTGTTTAGAAAAGATATACGGTTAACCGTTTACCGTTTGGTGCAGGATAAAGGCTTAAGCCTGTGACTCCTAAGGCTTTCCTGGTTCCACCAGTACTAGGCTAGGGCTCTGAAGTGACATGCTAAAGGTCACTCCCACGATATAAAGACATCATAGGAAAAAAACTGCGTAATCAATGATATCCTAGGATTTCTGTTTCTTAATTACTCATTAAAGTAAAAGAATGTATTAATTGATTTGAGTCCACTGCTGTCCAATGACACCTGTTTCTTAATTACTCAGTATACTAAAAGCGTTTACTAATGGATTTGAGTCAATGATAAGATCTTTGTTATTCCAGTGTCAGATGATTATACTGAATATGGAGGTATATATGAATCAAGACTTGATTTCTTTTTGTTTCTTTTTTTCCACCATTTTTTCACAACACCATTTTTCTCTTTCATCAAAAGTTTACTTCATTATCATTGATTGTAGCATCACTATTAATATCAACCAATTCCCAAAATGGGAATTCTTGACTGATCCAAAATTTGATAAAAAAGCAGACGTCAAATAAATCATGAAAAAAAGAAAAACATTTGTAATCTTGGATAGAAACTAGTCTAATTTGGTATTATGAGATAGTCATAATCAACTTTTAGTCGCTGACTATTCCCACATTTAAGACTTAGAATTTAATCTCTCTGCTACATATATACATTAAAACGAATATACATGTAGGCAATAGAGAAATAAACAAAAGGTTTCAAAAGGTAAGTTTTTCGCATGGTACATATCATTTTTCATCCCCTTCACCCCAACAATATTTTCTAATCAGTCTTTTAGCTTTTCTTTTCTAATACCATTCACTTTCTTGTAGCTTTTAAATGAAGTGGTTCTCTTAACCCTTCTTAAAAGTCTTGGAAACGAATTTGAAGCACATTTCCAGGTCTAATTTTCTAAGGTTGTCTTTATTTAAGACTAGTTGAATTAGTCTGCTGTTAATTGTTTTAGAAGTCTTTAATTAGCTCATCATCAAATAGATCATATTATGTTGTTCCGCATTAACTGAGTTAGCATACGCAATTTAATTTGACATTAAGTTATTCCAACCCTGATGGAAATCTTGCATTTGCTTTTGTTAAAGAATGAATTGAGATGTAAAATCATGAAAGTTTTTATCATTTCAAAGGTTTTAGTAATTAGATAGCTCCCTTATTTATCAATTTTACATTGAAATTAAAGATACATGAATGAAAGGTCGCAAATGTAAATTTCAATCCATAAAAGTTCTTATGATATAAAACTTACTTTTATAACAGCATTTGTTCTGTTATTTTGACTTTTCTGATTTTTCTTCATCAGTGTTGGAATACCTTAAATTAAAAAAAAGAGATTGTACAATAGAAACATCATAAGAAAACAGAGAAACTGCTGAAGTGAATAATTTTCAAGAAATAACTTTCAACTCATCTGAAGGAGGCATTGGTTCCAAAACACATTGAAATTGAGTAAACATGTTTATAAAACAATCACTTTGTGTTGTTGTCGATTTTTTATCACTCTCAACAGACAATTAAAACTTGTCTCAAGCAGATATGTTTTATCAAGGTTTTGTTTTTGATTGGTTCAATAAGTGCCTGGGTGAACTGAAATACATTGAAATTGAGTAAACATATTTATTGAATTATCACATTGTGTTGTTGTCCATATTTTATCACTATCAACTACCAAAACTCGTCTGCAGAAGACATGTTTATCAAGGTATCAATTTGAATTGATTCATTAACCCATTACCAAACAATAATGTCATTTAAACAGTCTGTTGCAGAAGACTCTGGAAAACATTGTGGGAAAAGGAGAAATTGCTCTTTATGAGCAATTTCTCCTTTTCCCACAATGTTTTATGCCCTATCAGAAGATTACTTTTAAATTTCATCACATTTTGAAATGTCGTCTGCAAACTTTTTCAATTAAGGACTGTAGAAAAATTTTGGCCTTTGGTAAAGGCTTAAGCACACAGGTTAACCAGTTCCCTTTTTATGACGGGTCAAAATGGAAAGCGAAAGCAGAGGATAATCAAAACTCTACAGAAAACATTTACTTAATGATGATTGGTACGGTGTTTAACATTGTGTCAACAATTTTTCAGTAATGTTTTTTCCTTTCCTGGATCCACCAGTAGGGCGCTGAAATGACTTGCAAAAGGAGACTTCCACGAAACCAGAGGTGTTTTAGGGGCTCAAATTCAGGACCAAAAAGTTCTTAGTCCGCCACCTTTATCACTGGGCCATGCAGGACCCCTATATGATGTTTGGCAGAATGCATTTTGAAAGCATTGTTTTGAGCAATTTCCCCTTTTGCCACAATGATTTACAAAAAATTGTTCAATGCAGGAGCATAAACCCTTATAGTACTGGAACAGACTTCATGCTTATGCAAACAGGTTAGATCCAGGCCAGCTGCCAAATAAATTGATGGCTGACCTATGATCTAACCTGTTTGCTTCTCTTAGTATCTTTCCTCAACAAAATTAAGCAGATATTTACGGTTTTGGAAAGCAGATGACACAAAAATCTATTTTTAGAACATTACCCAGCATTCTAAGGGTTAAAACATGCATAAATGATATATCACAGTTGTCATGCTTCTGTCAATGTTGTCAGTTTTTCTACTCTCCAGGTAAAGATGACGTGTTTGGAGAAAACATCTGCAAGTACAAGACTGTTGGGAAGTCTAGTTGTAACGTTCGCGCGCTGACCTACTGCGACCTTCACAAAATACACAGGGACGACCTCCTAGAGATTTTAGAAGTGTATCCTGAGTTCGCAAAGTGTTTTGTTAAAAATTTAGAGGTCACCTTTGACCTTCGAGATGTAAGTTTCTATATATAAATATAGTTTCACATCACAGGGACCATGGTGGCTGAATATAGATTTATCTATTTATAGATTTATTTCAATATTAAGCAACAAGCCAATAATCAACAACACATACATCTGAAAAAAGCAAAACATTGAATAAAATAATGAAATTTAAATGAGTGTGTTATTTGCCATGTCAGAATTTCAATAACATCTATATCAATAATACAAAAAAGAGGAAAATGATAGTTATAGTAGAGAACTTGAAACCACACGGCCCCTCTCCACTTGGGTTCAAATTCCATTCAGTTATACAGAAATCTGAGAGAGTTCCTTGGTCTGACAAACCCTCACAAACTGGCAATAAAGATTTGGGTCTTCCTCCATCATTATGAGTTAGGCCTCCATGGCTCTTTGGTTAGAGAACAGAACTTGAAATTACTAGCGGTAAGAGTACAGATTATGAAAGCACATGGCCCTCTGTATATGTGTTCAAATCAAGTTGACGGCATTTGTGTTTTCATGAGAGGTAGTCTCCCGACTGAATTACAGAGTGTTGATGGTTCTACCCGACTTGACAAGCCCTAATGGGCATGTGAGTATATAGTCTTCCTCCACCATAAAGAGCCTGGCATCGCAAAATAATCTTTTTAGATAAATGAATAAAAACTTATGAAATCTCCTGACTGACTTACAAAGTGCCAATGGTTCCACCCAGCTTGACCAGGCAATATGGGTTTTTCCTCTACCATTGAGAGACATGCATTATGGCGTAACTAAAATCATGTTGATGCGATGTAAAACCCCATATTGAATAAAATATTCCCAGAGAACACTCACCAGCGATGATGAAGCTCCTGATTACACAATGGGACAGAGTACAGAGGAAGAGGATGATGAATATGACATTGTAAAGCGAAATGTTCGAAAACGACACAGAACAAAGACCAAATCAAACATCGAGTCAGACAGTGAGTTGATTTTTGTTATAATGACTCGGGATTAGGATTTTGTAAAGCGTAATGGTAAAACAAGAGCAAGATAAAGTCAGATAATGAGACAAAAAGTAAGATCTTTATTATATAATGTCTAATGAATATATTGTCATATGAAGCTAATTGTTCCAAAACGACGTCAAACCAAGACAAAGTCAAACATTCAGTTAGAAAGTCATTTTTTTATTATTATTAAATCTCAGAACTATGATTATGGTACTGAACAAAGACAAAGTCAAACATGCAGTCACAAAGTAAGTGTTCATCATATTATTGAGATGTTACCATCTTCTATAGACTATCAAGCACAATAATTATAATGATTTTTTTTCAAAGACACTAGATTGCACTATTAATGAATAAAGTTGCTGATGACAATTAGATATGACAAAGTCCTCTGGTTAGATTGCTCATAATGATATTAGAAAAGAACAAATACCCCTTATAAGAAATTTTCTTTAACCACACTATTTTCAAGCTCTAACGTAGTAGGGGTCTTGATTTAGAAGGTAGAGTTAAATATGTAAGTGGGCCGGATAGCTCAGTCGGTAGAGCATACGCACGGTTTGCGTAGGTCTCGGGTTCGAGTCCCGGTCTGGCTGCATGTTTTTCTCACCTTGGTTACATTGGCGCCCAACGTAAATGACCCACGAGAGCTACAGTGATAGATACTCTAGGTTCGTTCCACAAACGAAGGCTGTTCCCAGGAAATTCGAGACGAATTTCAATTGTGTGCAGGAGTATGTAGTAGGGGTCTCGATTTAGAAGGTAGAGTTAAATGTGTAAGCGGGCCGGATAGCTCAGTCGGTAGAGCATTCGCACGGTTTGTGTAGGTCTTTGGTTCGAGTCCTGGTCTGACTGCATGTTTTACTCACCTTGGTTACACTAACAACATGATGATTGTATTCTTAATCATCCAAATGGAAAACTGATATTTAAAGGGGCACATGTGGCATAGTGGTTAGAGTTCAAAACTTGAAATAACATGGTGCCACTCAGCATGGATTCAAATCTGGGAAAGGAATATGTATTCTCAAAAGAGGTAGTTTCCTGACTGACTTACGGAATGCAGATGGTTCTACCTGGCTTGACCTGCCCTTATGGACAGTTGAGTATGGGGTCATCCTTGATCATTTAGTGTGTGGTTTCGCAACATAACTGAAATAATGTTGAAGCGATCTTTAGTGAATTACAACATATATAATTAATTGTCTAAATGGAAAAACTGATAAAGACCTTAAATAATGTTAGTTTTAATCATTCCAGCTGTTGAGGAGAGTGAATCGTATCGTTTCCGACCTCGTCGTGTGCGTCGCCTCAGAAACGTGTCAGAGCAGCCTGCACCGACTATATCAATGTCCTTCGAAGACACAACGGACGAGGAAATCCGGGAGAGCGGTATCGGCATCCTGGAATTCTCTCCGGCTAAAGCCGGGCAAGACGTGACACCTGTGAACTACCACTTCAGTCAAGTCCCGCAACTCGGTAAAGATCGGAAACAGTCTTCTTCATCAGGACTGGCTACGCTGGCAGGTATGGTGTGCTTGTTCGTTTAACCATTTAACAAAACGCCCCATTTTTTACTATCCCAAATTGGAAGAGTTTGCAGACGTCATTTTTGAATTTGATGTAATTGGAAAATAATCTTCTGATAGGATAGAAAACATTGTGGGAAAAGGAGAAATTGCTCAATAAGAGCAATTTCTCCTTTTCCCAAAATGTTTGCCAGGGTCATCTGCAACAAACTAGTAAAATGTCGTTATTGTTTTGTAGTGGGTTAGCCCATTCACTTATATCCAAATATGTGATTGGTCCAAATTGAAAGCAACAGCGGAGGTATGAGGAAAAAAAATAAAGTGAAAGAAATACATTTTTTTATATCTCATTTGGTGGAAGCCATTGCGACTAAAAGATATATTGATCAAAAGGACAAACAAACAAACCCTGACATGCATGAATATCACTTATCACAAACTTTTTTTTTCTCTCTTTTTGTTACCATAATTTCTCACATTGGGTGTTAACGACCATAGCAAAATGTAAACAAAAGCATAGTAAATACCTTTGTGTCGATTCATTTCAGGTGCTCTAACAAGTGTGAACAACTTTGTGTATTCTATGACGGAATGTAAAAGTCAGGGTAGCAAGGAGGCAGACACAGCTCCTCTGCTGACAGAGTCAACAACACCTGACGCACAGGTAGTAGTCATCTCTTTTATGGAAACTAATATTCAGCGCTTTAATGGAAACTAAAATATTCCACTATTATGGAAGCTAATATTCAGCGCTTTTGTGGAAACTAACATTCAGTGCTTTTATGGAGCTAATATTCAGTGCTTTTATGAAAACTGATATTCAGCGCTTTTATTGAAAGTAACATTCAGTGCTTTTATGGAAACTAATGTTCAGCGCTTTTTTTGAAAGTAACATTCAGTGCTTTTATGGAAACTAATATCCAGTGCTTTTATAGAAACCAATATTCAGCGCTTTTATGGAAACTAATGTTCAGCGCTTTTATGGAAACTAATGTTCACCGCTTTTATGGAAACTAATATTCACCGCTTTTATGGAAACTAATATTCACCGCTTTTATGGAAACTAATATTCACCGCTTTTATGGAAACTAATGTTCACTGCTTTTATGGAAACTAATGTTCAGCGCTTTTATGGAAACTAATGTTCAGTGCTTTTATGGAAACTAATATTCACCGCTTTTATGGAAACTAATATTCAGCGCTTTTATGGAACCTAATATTCACCGCTTTTATGGAAACTAATGTTCACTGCTTTTATTGAAACTAATGTTCACTGCTTTTATGGAAGCTAATATTCAGCGCTTTTATGGAAACTAATATTCACCGCTTTTATGGAAACTAATGTTCAGCGCTTTTATGAAAACTAATGTTCAGCGCTTTTATGGAAGCTAATATTCAGCGCTTTTATGGAAACTAATATTCACCGCTTTTATGGAAACTAATGTTCACCGCTTTTATGGAAACTAATATTCACCGCTTTTATGGAAACTAATGTTCACTGCTTTTATGGAAACTAATGTTCAGCGCTTTTATGGAAACTAATGTTCAGTGCTTTTATGGAAACTAATATTCACCGCTTTTATGGAAACTAATATTCAGCGCTTTTATGGAAACTAATGTTCACTGCTTTTATTGAAACTAATGTTCACTGCTTTTATGGAAGCTAATATTCAGCGCTTTTATGGAAACTAATATTCACCGCTTTTATGGAAACTAATGTTCAGCGCTTTTATGAAAACTAATGTTCAGCGCTTTTATGGAAACTAATATTCAGCGCTTTTATGGAAACTAATATTCACCGCTTTTATGGAAACTAATATTCACCGCTTTTATGGAAACTAATATTCACCGCTTTTATGGAAACTAATGTTCACTGCTTTTATGGAAACTAATGTTCAGCGCTTTTATGGAAACTAATGTTCAGCGCTGTTATGGAAGCTAATATTCAGCGCTTTTATGGAAACTAATTTTCACCGCTTTTATGGAAACTTATATTCAGCGCTTTTATGGAAACTAATATTCACTGCTTTTATGGAAACTAATATTCACCGCTTTTATGGAAACTAATGTTCATCGCTTTTATGGAAGCTAATATTCACCGCTTCTATGGAAACTAATATTCAGCGCCTTTATGGAAACCAATATTCACCGCTTCTATGGAAACTAATGTTCAGCGCTTTTATGGAACCTAATATTCAGCGCTTTTATGGAAACTAATATTCTGCCAATTTACTTGGCAGCTGGCCTTGATCTTTGCATAAGCATGAAGTTGTTTCCAGCACTTTAAGGGTATACACATTTGCAAGAACAATTTGATGATGGTATTTTCCTGATCCCTGCCCACAGGATATAGGTTATGTTGTTCCTCATTACAGAGAAAGACAACATCCAGTTCCAGCATGCCAAAATCAACGTCCAGTATGACCCTTCCCTTGTCCACGCCCTCCAGCCACTCCCAGTTTGAGGATGGTCAGGCTGGTCAGCAGTGCCCGCAGGCCGGTCAAGTGGACACCACCCATCTCCCTCCAGCTACACCAGTAGAAGTAGAAAAACGCTTGGATCTGCTTGGAAGGTAAGTGGCACATTGACAAACAGAACTCATCGGGTTTATCCAATGAAATCACCTCTGAAGCTCAGTTTTGTTTTAAAACTCATTTATTTTACATCGATTGTGAAGCAAGATCTTACAACTATGATTAATCACTCTCGATTCTGCTTCCTGGATCATATCCAGTTCCATTGCTGAATGTGGATTAATGAAAGGTTGCAAGGTGTAACCTGTTTCTCAGGGGATTCGAAACCATGACCCCTGCGACCGGAGACCAACACTCTACCCCTGGACCACTGTCTGAAGTAATATAGAAGTCTCCATATTGTATTTCGCAAGACTTCTTTCATTGTTCTTTCGTTTTCAAATATAGGTCTTAAAAGTGAAACCTAAATAGTCGTTCAGTTTGATTTTAAGAAAACAGTTATATATATCACAACATGTAATGTTACTATTATGCATGAGTAACCGACCAAAAATAATGATTTAAAATGTTCAACACCTCCATATACATTGAATTATATGACGTTGACGTTTATGAATGGGAAATGTTTTATAAACCGGGGACAATTCACACAAAATATTGTAACCCTACACTTATGTATGAGGTATATAATATAGTTATTAGAGGGAGTCGACCGAAAGGTTCTACCTAACTATACTTGCACTTATGTGCAGTCAAGTTTTGGGTTTTCCTTCTTCATTATCACATGGTCATTGCAACATTACTGAAGAAATGATGTTGCAGTGGCAAACAGATAGAATAAAGGAGGAGAAATATCTAACAATGTGACAATTTTGCAGACTTTAAACTCTTCTTCATTGTGATGAATCATAAAGTGTTCTTTTGATGACATCCAGCTAACCTGTCTGGAAGTGAAGTTAAATTCCGATATAAAGATTTTATTGTTTATACTACAAAGACAATTTCAAAGTCAAACTTGTCTCCATTACGATGAATGATAAGAATATCGGTGGTGGTTTTACGTCGCTTTTTGTATTAGCCAATGGCTACTCATAGGACGGGACCTCGGTTAAAAGTCCCATCTAAAGGACTGGTGAGGCGGGAAATACTAGAAAGCTTATCTGGAATTTCAAATAATGTTTTCTTTCTTCATTACAGACAGCTAACTCGTCTTGAAGTGAAGTTGAATTCCGATATTACGATGATATTGTCAATACTACAAAGACAATTTCAAGGTCAAGGTGACCCCAATGTCAATCCAGAAGAGAGTCCTCCGGGTGGCAACCAGCAGCCAATAATTAGTAACAGCCAACATTTATCAGCCGCAGACAGTACGCCAACAACTGTTAGCAGCCAACATTGTGATATTTCCATACCCGAACAGGTAATTGGAGATGATTCTTTTCTCAGCAAGCATAGTCACTAATTTAAAATCAATCTTTAACCCTAAGAATGCTGGGTAAATGTTTAGATAGATTGCATATAAACCAATATCAGCATTTGGGATCTGTAACTGGTTAACGAAAAGCAAATTTTGGCAAAGGAGAAAAGTATTATCTTAAAAAGATCGTTTTCTGTAAACATTTGTTAGAAACAATTGTGGCGAAAGGGTAAGTCTTGTGCAGAAAAAGCAGAAAAAATGATATAAACAAATAAAAGTTTTAGATAACAAGGTCTTGTTTCTTTTCGGATTTGTAATGAATTTTAATAAACTTCATTTAAACACCTCTTTGAAATTCCTTTATAAATACTTGCAGCTTGAAATTATACCAGATAGTGCTGCCTCTTACGAGTCGCCATGGCAACGACGATCAGGCCAGACGACACCCCTGTCAAACGCGGCAACCTCTCAATGTCCGAGAGGGTCCGAGGCTTCGTCTGGTCCCTTCCCAACAACGCCAGCACTTAGTTTGTCGGACTCATTCACCCACATACATTCGCCCAAATCAAATGCAATGGACCAATCAATGCACATGTCAATGAGTCAGTCCATTGACACGCCTCTGTGTGAGAGAGAGACTCAGTTCACGTCTGTGTCCGACGACCAGACATTCGATGAAGACTCGCAAAGTCTACAAAGCGATCATCCGTCGGAACGGGAAGAGCTTTTTGAGGAAGCGCAGGATCTCAATGTGAACGACCAATCGTGTGAAGGTAGCATGTCACATGACATCGACGGGGATAAATCCGTGTATGACTCAAGTCAGGTGCAGTACGACTCGGATGACGAGTTGCTAAGCAATGAACAATCGTCGTTCGATAGCGAAGTGAGAGTTCGACCTGACTCTGGGGATAAAACAAGGGAAAGTGGTCATAAACGGGGAAAGAACACTCAAGTGTAGAAATCAATAGGTGAACTCTTCAATTGTTTTCTGAATACCTTCGGTGTTTTGCAGCAGATTACATTTAGCAATCGTTTGCCCCTTTCCATGATGTGAATCGTAGATCTAGAAAACAGGAGTTTTTTTTATTCTGAAACAAACTTCCTTATTACATTTTCAAACCCCTACAACTTAAGGTTGCCTTTCAGGTATTCCACCGGAAGATGAAGTCAAAGATTTAAAAGAACAAATGCTGTTTTTTATCATAAGAACTTTTTATATGGTTTAATCTCAATGCAAAAATTGATAAGTAAGGGGAGGTAATTACGATGGATTTATTAAAGAATTTGTTGATATCCACTTTATGAATCAAGGGTTCAATGCAATACTATAGTAAGTTCTTCATGTTTACAAAGCACTTACTATGGTCTTGCATTGAACCACTGAAATATAAATTCAAAACAAGGCTAAATTTGGAAAAGTGGCATGGTAAATGCCTTTGAAATAATAAATACTTTCATAATTACATTTTAATTTGTTCTTTAAATAAAGCAAATACAAGTTTTACCTAGGGTGGACTACCTTTAAAATTTCTCATTGAGATAAACTAATAAGTAACCACGATATAGGGTCTACTGAATAGGTTTTGAAACAACATGTTAATACACTGGTGAAGTGTTCAGTGCAATACTATAGCATGTGCTTCACATGTGTGAACATCATGAGAGGCAGTCTCCCGACTGACTTACGGAATGACGATGGTTCTACCTGCCTTGACCAGCCCTTGTGGGCAGTTGAGTATTGGGTCTTCCTCCATCATTAAGAGTCGGGCATCGCTACATAACTGAAATAATGTTGATGTGATGTAAAACCCATATTAAAAAAAAACAACAAACATTTGTGAACAACTTACAGGGATGGTGAAATCTGATTTGATATTACTTGTTGGTTAATGCCTGATCTTTTCTGCACTTGTCCATAGTATTATAATGGTTGTATAGTAAATTTCACTAAACATTCACTTGTCTGTTAAGGCTTTGGTACAAGCTGGGCAATACAGACATTTGATTTAGCCACTCCCGCCTTACTTATAGCCTTGCATTGAGCCCTCATGGTAAAGTTGTTCACTATAGCCTTGCATTGAGCCCTCATGGTAAAGTTGTTCACTATACCCTTGCATTGAGCCCTCATGGTAAAGTTGTTCACTATAGCATTGCATTGAGCCCTCATGGTCAAGATATTGAGGACTGTACTTAAAGTGGTAGCAATGAAAAGATATTTATTACCATCCTTCTTTAAGCATTTCATTCTTCATAAAGAATTCCTCTATAAGTAAGTAAGTAAATCATTATTATAGCGATATGTTTACAAATTTTTCCAGAAAAATGATTATCCAAATATAGTTAGTTATATTTGGACACATGGGCGGATTACTTTACTTGTTCTTGGCATACGCCAGTCAAGGCAGCAACTATTTGGTTTGATATGAAAAGTTCTGGCCTCGACAGACGAAACATACCAAGAATAACCGAATCAATCGAGCGAAAGAAAACATTTCAAAATGGTTGATTATGGGTATTCTACCTTAATATGGAAGCAAGCCATTCAAAAAACTAGAGTAGCATCTTTCTGAATTAGCGATGTCCGGTATTAACCCTTTACCAAACACCACATTTTCGACTGTCACAAATTGAAAGAATTTGCAGACGATATTTAAAAATGTGATGAAGTTAAAAAATAATCTTCTGATAGGGCTGAAAAAATTGTGGGAAAAGGAGAAATTGCTCATTATGAGCAATTTCTCCTTTTCCCATAATGTTTTCAAGAGACGTCTGCAACAGACTGCTCAAATGTCGTTATTGTTTGGTAATGGGTTATGACAGCCTAAGATTAGTTGACCATTTATGCTGTGTTTAAGTGTGGTAGCTGAAATGTGCCTGTTCACAGATGTGAAGAAATTTGGAAGTCTCTAAAACTGCACAACAGCTGTACTGTTATATTATACGCACTGAAGAATAATCATTGGAAGCAAAATCAGATAGTTTTTAATTATTTTTAAAAGCATATTAGTGCTTAAAAAAAACTGCACAACTGGGTAAAATAAACTATGAATTATGAAACATGTTAAAACATAGCGAAACATCACATTATTATGACAATTTAATGCCTGCATTATTTATTATTGATGTGCTTTTTTTTCACAAATTGTGTAGCACACAGTTTGACTTCATTGTTTACATCCGAGTTATGTCTAAAGAAGCGAAGACCGCTCGAAAGAACAAGCACCTATAATGAAAATGAATGTTGAAAGGATAGACATTACATGTGTTGTGAAGAAATTATGAATGATTTGTTTTAGCCTGAAATTGTTTCCTTGTTGATTCTCTTGTTTTGATTTTCCTTTCATGACATGATAGATGAAAATATACTGTTTTGTTTTATTGTTACAATTGCTGCAATGCAATAAAGAAATTATAAATAAGGTACTTGTTTTGAAATTCTATTGCTGTTTCTTTGTTTATTGTCTTGTTTTGATTTGCATTCATGACATGAAAGATGAAAATGTGCTGTAATGTTTTTATGTTCTAATTACTGCAATACATTAACACTTTCCCAATCAATAACGACATTTGACTACTTTGTTGCAGACGACTTTAGAAAACACTGTGGGAAAAGAAGAAATTGCTCATAACGAGCAATTTTTCCTTTTCCCACAAGGTTTTCTGCTCTATCTCAATATCACATTTTGAAATTTTGTCTGCAAACTCTTTCAATTTGGGATAGTCAATTTGTTGCTTGGGAAAGGGTTAAGACATTTTAAATAAAGTACATATACTTGTTTTGAAATACCTTTACGGTTTCCTCGTTTATTCTCTTGTTATACTTTGCATCAGTGGAATAAGAGATGGAATTGTGCTGTTTTGTTTTCATATTTCGATTGCTACAATACAATGATAGGAATAGATAAATATGGACTTGTTTCATTGAACATTGATTACAAGATGTTTATATTCAAAGTTTCTAATCAAACAGATTATTTTATGATCATTTCAAATTTGAAGCAAAAGCAGATCATTACAAGAAGTATGGAATATTATATTTTCCTGGTGATATGAATATTAGAAACTGTTGTCACAAATAGAGAAATTGTTTGCCTTAAGCAATTTCTTCTTTTGTCAGATTGTTTTTTTTTTTAGTTTACTGCTACAATTTGTATCTAAAAAATGGAATTAAAAGAAATGCTTTAAGAATAATCATTTTGATACATTGGCAAGATAAACTTGAAAGTAAAGATGTGACCAAACAAGGAAATGCTTAAACTAGGCAAATTTTCCATTTAATCTTAACATTTCTTTCCATTTAAATGGTAAAAATATTATTTGATTATTCCATTGTTATTTTTTATCTACTTTTCCATAGTTGTTCCAATTTGAATCAAATACAGCAATAGGCTGAACTAAAAGTACCTCATTTTGATTTATTTGTTATTCAATCTTATGTTTTATCAACCTTTTCTAAAATAATTCTTGGATTTCAGCTTCAGACAACTTAACCCATTATCAACCAGTAACAATATTTGACCACTTTGTTGCAGATGACTCCGGAAATAGTTGTAGCAAAAGGAGAAATTGCTCATAACGAGCAATTTCTCTTTTTCCCACAATGTTTTCTGCCCTAAAAGAGGATTATCTTTCAGTTTCATCACATTTTGAAATGTCGTCTGTAAACTCTTTAAATTTAGGACTGTAGAAAATTTGGCGTTTGATAAAGGGTTAAATCATACCCATAATACATCACTGAGACACATCTGCTGTGGAAGTTGTCGAAAACGACTGCGACAAAACGATTCATTGCTCGTTATGAACAATTTATTCTTTTGTCACAGTCTATTATTCCCCAAAATAATTTTTAAAAACATGTCTTCTCTGGCTAAGTTTTGTCGTCTGCTGTTGCTTTCAATTTGGACCATTCCCAAAATTCGCATACAAGGAAGTTAGTAATTTTTTACCAGACTGGTAGTTTCTATTAACCCTTTACCAAACGCCAATTTTTCAACTGTCCCAGATTGAAAGAGTTTGCAGACGGCATTTCAAAATGTGATGAAATTGAAAAATAATTTCCTGATAGGGCAGAAAACATTGTGGGAAAAGGAGAAATTGCTCGTAAAGAGCAATTTCTCATTTTCCCCTCTGTTATGCAAAGTCCTCTGCAACAAACTGGTCAAATGTCATTATTGTTTGGTAATGGATTTATACAGTGGAACATTCACAAAACAGAGAGAAAAGGGTTCAATCTTGAAATGAGTGTAGTACTGTGTGCATTAGTTAAATAAACATGAAGGTCTATTAGATCTGTGTAGATATTGAAGTTACTTAGGGCTGTAAGCCTTTAAGAATTGAATGACACATGGGTATTGTTTTGTTAACCTATCCCCACCCCATAATCAGTGTGATACTATAGTAAGTGCTTCATGTTTGTTGAGCACTTACTATAGTATTGCACTGAACCCTCCTAGTCCCCCCCTCCAATATCAAGTGTTCAGTACAATACTATAGTAAGTGCTTCATGTTTGAGGAGCACCTACTGCTGTACATGTATTGCACTGAACCCTCCTAGTCCCCCCCCCATATCAAGTGTTGAGTTCAATACTATTGTAAGTGCTTCATGTTTGTGGAGCACTTACTATAGTATTGCAGAGAACCCTCCTATTCCCCCTCCCCAATATCAAGTGTTGAGTACAATAATACGGTAAGTGCTTCATGTTTGTGGGGCCCTTACTATAGTATTGGAATGAACCCCCCTCGTTTTTCGGCTTTAGGACTCGTTTCTATAGAGAGATTTAAAGATGCTGTTTACAAATGTAAGTAAATCACGCTATTTTAATTTGCTATATCAGGATGAAACCTTTGTGATAAAGTGAGAAATTGCTTGTTAAGAGCATTTTTTTTTTCCCACAGTTTCTTTTGTCTTCGATTTACACCTGCTTGCGTACCCTCCCAAATCGGTGCGTAGCATTGATTTGAGGCCAGCTACGCCCTTGACTAGGGCCAAATGTGGTTAAATGAAGTTGCAAATTGAACCCCGCCTAACATTGGAATCAAACCCTGCTTGATATGGCCCTAAGTGCTAACACTCTTCCCCTGGACAACTGCCCCACAAACTCGGGATATACCAGCAAATAATGACAATAAAAGAGATAAAAATTGATTGTGACTTGCGATGTTCCCTTTATCACTATGGTATCTTCCTGATATTATGAACAAAATGCTACTTTCCAAATGATGTATCATATATGCTATTGCTTTAAATTTGGACAAGTCACAAGTTTTCTGCAAAATGACAAATTATTTTAGTGTTTATTTTCTGCAAATGTGTTGTTAATTGTTTGAATAAGTTTAAAAATAAAAGAATTTTATGTTTCCACTACGGCCCAAATCAATACTGTTTAGGCAAAAAAATGGTACAGTCAAACTTGTGTTTAAAGGCCAGCCAATGGGACAGAGTAAATTGGCTGTTTAAGACAGGTTGGCTGCTTAACACAAATTGATGTGCACTATAAATCTAACAATGGGACTTTCTGCAGTGGTTGTTTAAAGCAGGTTGGCTGCTTTAAAGGGTGGTTGTTTAACACAAGTTAGACTGTATGTTGATATTTGCCTGGTAACTCCACAGGCCTTCCTCACAAAGATTTATAACTTATTATGTTAATGTTTAAGACATGGTCGTAACCCTTGAATCTCATAAAATATCTCATGAAAAGTAGAAGTGCATTTGAAAATACAATAAGGGTCCTGCATGACCCAGTGATTAAAATGGCGGATTTAAAACTCAGGGTTCCGGGTTCGAACCCCACTGACATCTCTGGTTTCATGCGATTGACCTTTGGCAAGTCACTTCAGAGCCCTAGCCTAGTAATGATGAATCCAGGAGAGCCGGTACATAACTGAAAAATTGTTGATATGGTATTACCGGTAATAACCATACAAAAAAAAAATAAAAGAAATCGCAATAAAGATTTTGCAAGTGGGACCCATGTTTGGTTGATTATACAAAACTTTGTGAGATAGGCCTTAGATCTTTATATATACATTTTGTACTTGCCTAGACTCATTTGAACCATAAGACTTTAGATAACATGAAGAGCAATTTCTGCCTTTGTTACATTGATTCCTACTTTATCTAAAAGAGAGAATCACTTTGAAAAGATCAGTGTATTTTTACAATGAAATTGTCATTTGCTGTTTTAAAGTAAAATGCCCATTATCTGCCATTTTATAACATATTGTTTCGTCGAATTACTTCGGTCATTCTCAGTGTACATCAGTCTGAGCGGGAACTATTCTTATTAAACAGAATAGTTCTGGCCCCAAACGGTCTATGCCGAGAGCGACCAAACTAATCTGACCAATGAAAATTTTTCAAAATAAAGGATTATGGATATTCTACCTTAATATCTATTTATGACAAGTTATGTTATGGGGGAATGGGTAAAACACTTATTTTAACACAATAATGGATTGTTTGTGATTTGTTTTGTTGATTTTTCCATTATATGTATATACAAATCCACACTTATAAGGCATTTTCTTTTTTCTGTGAAAAAATATGAATCAAATAAAACTGTTTGTTACACTTAACGAATAACTTTTTCTCTTTTCTGTTCTCAAAGGCATACCAAAGTTGGATGGTCCAAACTGTATCTGTGAAAAATGAAATATCTACGTCTGGATCATTCAGACGAAGTACCCCATGATTATAAATGTTAACCCTTTACCAAACGCCAAATTTTTGACTGTCCAAAATTGAAAGGGATTGCAGACTACAACTTAAAATGTAATGAAATTAAAAAATAATCTTTTGGTAGGGCAGAAAACATTGTGGGAAAAGGAGAAACTGCTCATTAAGAGCAATTTCTCCTTTTACCATAATATTTTCCAGAGTAGTTTTCAACAAAGTGGTTAAATGTCGTCATTGTTTTTTAATCGGTTAACCCTTTTTTTATCCTCATCTATAGGTTCTTAACCCTTACTGTGCTCGAACCGACTTCATGCTTTTGCAAACAGGTTAGACCCAGGCCAGCTGCCAAGTAAATTGGGGGCTGGCCTGTAATCTAGCCTGTTTGCTATTCTGAGTATCTTTCCTCAACAAAATTAAGCAGATATTAAAGGTTTCAGAAAGCAGGCAACACAAAAATCTTTTTTTAGAAAATTAATCAGGATCATAAGGGTTAAATAGAGAATTTATAAAACCACTGTGATAAAAGAAAAATTGCTGAAAATTGATAATTCCTCTGTTTGTAACTTTGGTATGATACTCAATAGTATATGCTACAAACATAATCTATTTAATTTTGTAATTGTCATCTGATTTTGCTTTCAATTTAGACCAGTCACAAAATACCAAATCAAGGTAGAATACCCATAATGGACCATTTTGAAACTCATTTCTTCGTCGGATTACTTTGGTTGTTCTCAGTATACATCGTCTAAGACAGAACTAATTGCAATAAACATCAGTCTCGGCCAAAGGTATTCACATCAAGCCAAGTAATTCCAGTTGCGATCAATGTTTACCAAGAACAACCTAAGTAATCGGACAAAATAATGAGATTCAAAATGGCGAATTATGGGTAATCTACCTTGAATGGCTGTACAAAACACTGGCAAGAGCCAAGTTTGGCTGTATTTTGGATAAATAAAATGTTGATAGTTTGGATAGCTGATGGGCAGCCTTCAAGTTGGAGAGTATTAGAGCGTGTGGCATATTTGTACACATGTTAAAAAATAGTAAGGGGATATTTGATTGCTAGTTTGGGATTAGAAACATCTGATTCACTGACCAACTAGTGCCTATTCACACATTCATGTGGATTTATAACCCAGGTAAAAGTCATGTCGGGGAACAGGAAGTGATTTACTACCTGGGTAGTGGCCTGTACCCGGCCTGTACTCTGGTACCCATCCCAGCCCTTGTGTCATTGCTGCTCTTAGGCAGACAGTGGCAAACAAACTATCAGCCACAAAAAATGCTGCCAAAAAATGTCTTAATGACCAGTTGACTATTTATTTATCAATTAGGGGGATGTGATAACTCCAAAAAGTCAGTGTTGAGAGAGAAAAGATCAATTAGCATCAACCTCATTAACCCTTTCCCAAACAACAAATGTTCAACTGTCCCAAATTGAAAGAGTTTGCAGACAACATTTCAAAATATGGTGAAATTGGAAAATAATCTTCTGATAGGGCAGAAAACATTGTGGGAAAAGAAGAATTTCGCTTTTTCCCAAAATGTTTTCTAAAGTCGTCTGCAACAAACTGGTCAAATGTCGTTATTGTTTGGTAAAGGGTTAAGGGGATGTGATAGCTCATAAAAGTCAGTGTTGAGAAAGAAAATATCATTTAGCATTAACCTCATTAAGGTAGAATATTCATAATCTGCCATTTTGAAATTTTTTCTTTCATCAGATAATTTGATGGTTCTCTGTATACATCGGTCAGGGCCGGAACTATCTGCTTTACAGTCTCTGAATGAGACTCTTGGTATTGTGGCTTGCAATTGAATACTATTGGCAGCATTCATGAATTAAACAAAACAAAGTTAGTTTCCTGTACAGTAATGCTCTTTATTTCATAATAAAGCATACAACTGTTGCGCAAAGTAATTTACACAAGTCCATAATGAGCTTAAATAAATGCAAAATCATGTTACTAAAACGTAAAATTATTTCACATAAACACAAAATCCTGGAACACAAATGCAAAATCATGTTTCATAAATAGAAAAAAACTTCAGTCTTGCACTGAGCCCTCAAAAAGCATAACTTATTTCAAAAAGCATAATCATTTTTGAAAATGTTAATATTGTTTTGCACAAGCTCATTCTGGCTCTTCACAATAAAGCATAATCTTTGTAGGCAAAAGCCCTACCCCTGCATCAGAACAGAGATAGTTCCAGAATATATATATTTATTTTTTTCAATTTTCATACACCAATCCTTTTATTCGGAGAAAATAACAGTATCAACTCATAGCAGATGAGTATGTTGTTTGAAATTGTCTGATACTATTAACCAAAAGGATCCTTCTTCATCACCAAATGACGTGTTGTTTGTTCTCATGATGATTTAAAGCTGTACCTACAACACATGATTTTGTGAAGAAAATTCTATGATTTCATGCAGAGACAGACTTGTGATTCAAATATTGTAGTTTGGTAGTTCTGACATTGCATGAGCAGTTTGTCCTTACATGATGAATGTCTCATTATTGATGAAAGGCCCTCAAACACAGCCCAAGCAAGTAAACTTATACCCATATAGAACATCTACCATCAAACAAGCTCACTAAGAGTCTGCAAGAATACTTATCCTTTTACTGAGACCTACCTAAATGTGACAAAGATGACAGCTTTGTGACAAAATGAGTATTTGCTCCCCAAAGTAAGCCAATTCTTATATTTCCACAAAGTTGTACTCTGAATTGATATTGAACCGTTTATTCAGTTTGCAAGTGTTTTTCACAAAACCCATGCCATTGAGTTGAGAGAGCGGTCTAGAGGCAATGCCTTAGTTCATATTAATATTTATATCATTAAAAAAAGAATTACTTCTTTTGAATTTTGTATAATAGAGAATACAAAATATATTTAAACCATATTTATAATTTAGCAATAAATATAAGGAATACTTGTTTTTAATTTTTTATAATACTCAATACTAAATGTATCATTACTGCATTAAAAGATTTATCATTAAATGAAAGAGTTATTTATAAGTTTTTAATAAGGCGAATAGGAGTAAATAAAATATTTCAATTGAGATATGTAGAACTATCCCATTTTGAGAAATTAAATCAACTCCAAAAACAGCACTCACTAAACACAATGTTTGTATAGGGTTGAGCTGCATTTGTCATGTTAAACCTTATAAAGCTGGAACAAACATCATGCTTCTGTGAAGAAAATAATTTTTGTTCATGTCATTTAAACAAGTCCCATTTCAGTATGGGTAATGGGTTAGGTCAAAATATGATCTTTTGCAATCCAGTTTGAAACAATACTTTAAATAATACATTACTTCACATAAAAAAGCTTCACATAAAAGGTGTTCAAAGGGGAAATACTGAAAAGGAAAAGTCTAATATCTTTCTTAGAGACATAAATTTGATATCTTATAAGAAGTGTGGTAGGCATTCAACTGTATATTAATTCAACCATACGTTCTCACTTTTTCCAAAGAACTAGTTTTAATTTTAACCCTTTCCCAAACAATAACGACATTTGACCACTTTGTTGCAGACGACTCTGGAAAACATTGTTGGAAAAGGAGAAATAGCTCATACAGAGTATTTCTTCTTTTCCCACAGTTTTTCTACCCTATCAGAAGATTATTCATCAATTTCATCACATTTTGAAATGTCGTCTGCAAACTCTTTTGATTTGGGCCAGTCGAAAAATTTGGTGTTTGGGAAAGGGTTAACTTGGACCAGTCATAATTCCATATGGGTGATAGGTTAGGTCAAAATATGATCTTTTGCAATCTAATTTGAAATAATACTTGAATAATACTTTGCTACACATAATAAGCTCCATGTAAAAAGATTTCCAAAGAGAGGGACTAGAAAAGGAAAAAAATGTCTTTCTTCACTACTTTTAAATCTTGCAAAAAGTGAAGTCTTATAAAAGAAATTGTTCAGAAACATAAAAAAGGAATATTAACAATGCATTTGATTGAAACAAAAACTAGTATAACACTCTTTCTAAATAATTGGAAAGAAAATGCACATAAGGAGTAATAGGATGCTTGTTAACCCTTTCCCAAACAGTAGTGACATTTGACGACTTTGCTGCAGACGACTTTTGCAAACATTGTGGGAAAAGGAGAAATTACTCGTAACGAGCAATTTTTCCTTTTCCCACAAGGTTTTCTGCTCTTTCTGATGAATATTATTCAATTTCATCACATTTTGAAATGTCGTCTGCAAACGCTTTCAATTTGGTACAGTCGAAAATTTGTTGTTTGGGAAAGGGTTAAATATGTATAATTACATCATCTTATCACAACAAGGAAATTATCTGAATTAGAAGCACTAAAGGAAAGTACTTTTATGGGGTGCCTTTATCAAGCCATGTTATCATGGGTTATCAATGACATCTATGATAGCAATGTTACCGGTGTAAAAACTGTGAGAATAATTTCACACCCCTTTGGCCATCTGTTTTTAATTACCCCACCCCCTAATTACCACATTACAATGGATTGTTTGGCTGATTGTACAAACAGGAACCGTGTAGGGCCAGACTGTGTCTACATTCTAAATATTTGTGATATTTGTTGGAGGTGTTAGTGAATGTTTAAAATATTTCAATGTGAAAAATGGATATTAGGAAAGGAAGATAACAATGTGGTTTTAAAATTTCAAAAAAGGTAATAATTGTTTCTATTTCATAAAGATAAAACTTACACAATTCACCATCTGGCAAACTTTAACCTGTGTTTATTGAAAGTAGCTGCAAACAGCTTTTATGATAAAAAAAGGGGAAAATAACATTCCATGAAATACTTTTATATTTGGTATAAATTGTTGTAATGAACACAAAATTGCCTCATATTTGCTGATTCTTTTTTTGCAAACAAAGAAATTCTCCCATTTTCTGTTGCATGTGAGTCAGAGTAAGGGTGTGTTGGAAAAGGTTAGAAATTACAATTCAAATTTTTATTTTGAACAAAAACATGATGATGAATGTAGTCATTAAGATTAAAATTTTAACAAACAATCTTTACACAAATTACCTTTTTTTTTTTATTTGTTGGTAGAAAAAGGCAACAGCAGACAGTATTTAGAATATAGAATCTATCCTAAAGTAGAACAAATCTATCAAACTGGCTAGAAAGCATTGTGCCAAAAGAAGCAATTACTTATTGGCAGTTTTCACCTTATTACATTTGTTTTAAGAGGCTTCTGCCGCTGAATAATTTTAGCTATTTGACCACAGATTCACTGATCATGAACAAGACTTAGTTCTGTGTTAAGTCATAAAGATAAAACTTACTTTAGAAACAGCTCTCTTAATCTAAATTCCCTTGTCCAAGTAAAGACATATCTTAACGCTTATATTCATGGTTTTGATACACATTGAAGAAAACATTAAAAAATGAACCACTAGTAATAAAGGCGATCTTTTTTATGTTGAGCAATTGTCTCCATTGTCACAATGATTTTGTCCCAATATCATTGTCTCAATTCTTACACACAACAAATGTTACTTGCATTCTTTTTAAAAAGTTTTTCGACCAGTCAAAAATACAACACCAGGGAATGTTGGTGGACAGTGGACAGGTCATGGAGTAGAGTGTTGGCCTAAGACTATGAGGGTCCTAGGTTAAAACCCTGTGAGTAGCAGGATCCACTTTGCAACCTTTCATTTATCCACATTAGGCGTGAGTACTGGTTAGGTATCCAGGAAGCTGAATAAACTAAGAGTTATTTATCTAAGTTGTAAAATTTGGTTCACAATCAATGTAAAATAAAGTTTAAACTAAACTAATGAATTTATGCACATTTCCTTTTGACATCTGTAAATATATATATACATACATGTATGACACTTTCTTCTAAGATACATTAGTTTGATAGAATAGAAAATCTACAATTAGATCATCTTTTACCAAGACTCGTATAATACTATACTTCATCATAGAAATCAACATGGTCCCCCGATGTGAATGTATTCTTCTTAAGTACGGTAATCAGCTTGTCTACAGAGGTCTCACAGGACAGCAACTTTCCCTCATTAAACATGTCTGAAATAAGAAAAAAGCATGTATGCATATTTTTTCCCATAATTCCACACAAGTACTGGTTTAGTATACAGGAAGCAGTCATCAAGAGGGATTTTTACAAGTTTCAAGCCTCCTTCATAATCCATGTAAAACAAATAAGTTATGTTCATATAATATCATCATCTCATTCGCACAACAAGACAGAAGCAATAATAAGTGGGTGACAGCGGTGCAGCGATAGAGCGTCAGCCTCTTGTACTGAGTGTCCCGGATTCGATTCCATGCTAGGCGAGGTGAAAATTTCCGGGACTAACACACAAATCTGTGCAAGAACTGGTTAAGTATCTAGGAAGCAGTCATTGAGAGTGGCTTCGAACAAGACTTAAGCTTCCTTCACAATCAATGTAAAACTAGAAAAAAAAAGTCTGTATTTACCCTGGAACATCTTTCTGAGGCCCTCGTCAGCAGATGTTCTACACAGTCCCTGCATGTCGGTATCCATAGCGCCAGGTGCCCAGTTCAATACCCGCAGTGACTTGTCCTCAATAGCCAAGGTATTAAAAAACATGTTTCTCGCAGCTTTCCCTTCAATGCGAATAAATGAACTTTTATCATCTTATACATCATAAAAATTGTTTAATAGAAATTATCCTACTATCTATCTGTAAAACAAAAAATACTGTCATGCATAATATTCTTGTATAATTAGAACATTGATTGCAAAGAGCCTGTATGTAACAGATGTTTTTCTTTATATCCTCTAATCTATGTTTTGAACTTGTTTGTTAGTATCAACAAACCATGGGCAATCTGTAAGTCGACAGGGGGACTACCACTCATGAGGTGAATAAGTTCAAAGTGTGTGGGCAACATTGGTGCAGAGGTAGAGCGAAGGCCCTCGGTTCCATCCTTGTTAGGCAAGGTGAAAATTGCCAGGACCAACCCACAAATTGGTGTGAGTACTGGTTTAGTTTCCATGAAGAAGTCATCGAGAGTGACTTAAATAAGCTTCAAGCTTCCGTCATAATCAATTTAAATAAATGAGTTTAAACTAAATTCAAAATGTGGTCATGGATATTGTTTTAAGCTTCTTACCACTGCAGTAAAGGGACCAGCTTGGAAATGCTTTTATCGCCGCTAAAGACGAAATATTGATGACAACCTTCTGTGCTATGGGTTTTAAGGCCTTTAAAAGACTAGTGTTGAGTAAGATTGTCCCTGTAACATTTACATTCATAGTCTCCTCTACCATACTTGAATCTGACATCTGATTGGCAAACTTTGTCACATCGCCTAATGCGCCAGCATTGTGTATAATCACAGCCTGTTCATATTGACTAGAATTGATCCCCGCAGTATTCATCATGCTCTGAATATTCTCTTCAGAGCACTCTGATAACTTTGATTGATCAATCTTAAAAGGCCAGACTTTGATGGACTTGTGTTTATCCATAACTGATTGACTGACTGATGTTAATTTGTCCAAACTTCTGGCAAGTATGATGAAGCATGAGTCTTCAGGAAAGTGCTGGACAAGTTTCTCCAGCATGCATTGTCCATAGCCTCTACTTGCCCCAGTTATCACACACAACGTCCTTGGGGTTAGAAGTGAGTTGGCCATTTGAAGTTTCCTGTAGAGAAAATAAAATAAGTGTCACTTATTATCTCAACCCATTACCAAACAATAATGATATTTGACCAGTTTGTTGCAGACAACTCTGGAAAACATTGTTGGAAAAGTAAAGAGCAATTTATCCTTTTCCCACAATGTTCTCTGCCCTATCAGAAGATTATATTTCAATTTCATCAGATTTTGAAATGTCGTCTGCAAACTCTTTCAATTTGGGACAGTCGAAAATTTGGTATTTGGTAAAGGGTTAATGTTGAGGGTTCAATACGAGACTATAGTTAGTCCTTTCAAAAGGTGACCTGCTTTCTTGCAATAAGCCCTATATAATCAATGGATCGAGAACATTTCGCCCAACTCATACACTATTTTCCTTCATTGCAAAGATGTCTGATTAATTTGCCGACACACATGCTACATTTGTTCGCAATGATAAGTCAGATATAAGTAAAGCATGTTACATGTGAACTTTTTTTACAACAATGATAGACCAAATCTCTTTTTAACACAGTTGCATCATATAGAAAAACTAACTTATCTTATGAATGATGAAGAAAAACTGCATATAAAAACAGTAGTTGAAACCGTTTGTCGACAAAATCTTGTTTTCGGTTCAAAAACTTGTTTTTGGTTATTTTTGGATAAAAATTTGTTTTCGGTTTTCCCAAGTACCTGAACATGCTGTATATAAATGAACACAACGGCTTAGTGTACGAAAGTCTTTTTCGCTGATCTGATGTGTTTTTGTCTTTGAGAGGTTCATTTGCTCAGTTTGTTACAATTGTGATATTATTATGTAGGGCTATCTGTCATATAAGTTTAAATTGCTTTCCTCCGCTTTGAGATAAGGTATCAAATTGTCTTGACATCTGGTCATTCTGCAGGAGCAAGGCAAATACCTTTGATCCATTACAAGGGATTACCCACGTTTCGCCCCAAATACATTTAGCCCCAACCGTTACGCCCCAATGTCATTTCGCCCCATTTTCATTTCGCCCCAAATGGAATTCATTTCGCCCCTAATAGAATTCATATCGCCCCAAATGAAAACCATTTCGCCCCAAAAGGATGTCATATCGCCCCAATTGATTGAATGTCATTTCGCCCAAACTTCTTTCAGTTTCACCCCATATTACAACATGGTTTCCAAAAATAATAATTTAAAAGATATTTTCAAGATTGTAGATAAGAAGTACCTAACCTCTGATCAGGTGTTTGTTTAGGGAGATAAGGCCAGAATTAACAGCGTGCCCCACAGGAAGTAGGTGTTAATCGGGTATCGATTTGATCTTAGCTGTTTGCACAATGAAAACAGGTGTCAACAAGACAATACATCTTGCAATTTAGCTAGATATGTGTTAGATATTTGGGCAGGGTTTGGGAACAACGAACAAGATGCACTACACTATTGTTTAAAATATTTTATTCATACACAAATATGGTTCACTGGAGGACTGGACCTACTACTATCGACACTAACTGGAGCAACTCTGAACCGGAAACGTCTCCAGCGTCGTACTTGTCCCACAAGTCAAAGAACTTCTGCTGACGTTCGCGAACAGCACGGCGCTGGATCCGCTTCAGAGCCCCCTCTTCCACCATGACTCTGTAGTTTTAGCTTCGTAGCCTCCTCATACAGCAAGGGTGTAACATTATGGCTCCACTGTGTTAGCCTTCCAAGAGTTAACTCCCTTCCTCTTTATAAAAGCCATGCATGCCTTATCTCTAGTTAGTTTATTGTTAGTCACTCTAGGAATAGTATAATTAAAGTAGCTTAGTTAGAACACATTGTCTTGTCGTTCTTTATACCCAATAACATAACAATCTGGTAGAAGGCGGTGGCGTCTCCGGCACTGTGGTTGATTCGTCTGTGCCATCCCTCACAGTCGTTGTTCGTACGTGTTGGTCGTCGGAAAACGTTCCATGATGTAACCGGAAATATCGAGGGGTTTAACCAGTTGTCATCGACGTACTTCCTTAGCTCAAGCAGTCGCTCGTCTGTCAGGTTGCCGAATGTTGCGTGGAAGACCGGGGCGACCTCTTCCACGGGCAGGTAGGGAAGGGTCATCAAAACATCAAATTTGGAAAACACAAATAACATTTTTTTACAAATTTGATTGGTCCAATTTATCCAACCTATGAGGGCTGTGTTCTTTCAAACAATTATTTCCAACACTTATTGCTAATTGTTAATTGCTAATTACTAATTACCAATTACCGTCACTTACATCCAATCAAGAGGTATAATCTCTCATCTATCAAAGAGATTAACCGATGTAGGTGTCATGTTTGATGCAAAGGTGTCATGTTTGATGCACACCCACTTACCTTAAACCAATACATAAAGAGAGAGGTGTGAAGGGCAAAATGGCTTAGAATGGTTGTTTTTAACGCACTTCTATACATCGAGCGGTGGCTAATTGGGTTTGCTTTGCCAGGTATTAAATATATCATTCAAACTGATTATCACAAACAAAATTAAAACACTTAAGCATAGTATGTGTCTGTAAACTGAATTTCTTAATTAAAATAATCAAAATGTTTTACCAAAACAATATATAAATTTGTTTAAATCCGCCATACATATGACAAGATTTAGCAATAAATAAACCACCTTTTACCAATTACCGTCACTTACATCCAATCAAGAGGTATAATCTCTCATCTATCAAAGAGATTAACCGATGTAGGTGTCATGTTTGATGCAAAGGTGTCATGTTTGATGCACACCCACTTACCTTAAACCAATACATAAAGAGAGAGGTGTGAAGGGCAAAATGGCTTAGAATGGTTGTTTTTAACGCACTTCTATACATCGAGCGGTGGCTAATTGGGTTTGCTTTGCCAGGTATTAAATATATCATTCAAACTGATTATCACAAACAAAATTAAAACACTTAAGCATAGTTATGTGTCTGTAAACTGAATTTCTTAATTAAAATAATCAAAATGTTTTACCAAAACAATATATAAATTTGTTAAAATCCGCCATACATATGACAAGATTTAGCAATAAATAAACCACCTTTTTCTCATTAGTTCGTATATTTGAAACCCACATTTATTGTGTGGATATTCAACCCAAATACATGCTATTTCATTTCGGAACCATGGGCGAAAAAGTACCATGTTAGTCTTTATCCTGTAATTGGGGCGAAATGACATCCATTCATCTGGGGCGAAATGACTTCAATTTGCGGCGAAATGACATCCATTCATTTGGGGCGAAATGACATCCAGTTGGGGCGAAATGAAATCCAGTTGGGGCGTAATGAAATCCAGTTGTGGCGTAATGAAAATGGGGCGAAATAACATTGGGGCGTAACGGTAAAATCGTGTTGGGGCTAAATGGTAATGGGGCGGAACGTCGTGTACCCATTACAAGCTAGGCCCTGATATATCTTTGATAAAGGAAGGCAAAAACATTAAAACCCTTGTCAGCTGGTGAGTAGGACACCAATTTAATGAAAGGTAGGATATGGCTGTAGCAAACAACATCTCTTTTTATCGATTTCCCCTCAACAATATGAATATGCACATGTCATGGAATCAACGCAAAAATTAAATTATAAATGGGGCAAGTATTTGACATTTAATTTTTTAAGCACTCAATTTCTTCATGATTATTCAAAGAATCGATTAGAAACAAGTATAGTCTTCATTAAATAGGGTACATTTTGGTCTTATTGCATGTGTACAATGAGTGTAACATAATGCACAAACGAGTAGGTGCTTTAAATATTTTTTGACAAATGTCACACGCGAAACATTGTTGGTACGTAACCGTAAAAAACCTTATCAGTAATATCGCCTATTAAGATTATAACAAAATAAAACAACTGGTCATTATTATTCTGATAAAAATTAACTTCTTTTTCAGATTAGTAAAATGCTGGAGTAAATCATGAAATGAAAGCGCTACCTTGTTCTTTTCTAGGGAAAACCAACTTTCGTTTTTTCCAAATATCTAAATTCCTTTCTGTTTGTTTTTTTAATTGGGCTAGTCCTTTTCGTTCATTGTCAGTCTCATTATTGACGGGTTCTCAGTAAAGCGGTAAAGTTGGTATCCAAACGCTAAACGACAGAGTGCCAGGCAAAAATCAATAAAATGACGTGAATTTTGAAAGATGCCAGCCGCAAAGTTATCAGGTTTTTTCCCTTTTTCATTTTGTTTATGTTTGAAAGATCAGTGCATAAGGAAGAGTTTTATTTATGGTAGATCTTTTTGTGCAAATTTATAGTCGATCGGTTTGCATTGACCTACTTTTTCGCGTCAATTAGCCGAAATGGCTGTCTTGTAAACAAAGAATGTCGGATATCGATGAAGCAAAATATTTAGTAAATTTGTTTTATCTTTACAATTAATACAGACCTGGTCTGTACGTCCAAAATACTGCTAATCATTACGAGATAACATGTACATGTGTGAATTTAGGTTTAAATGTGTTGATTGAAAGTTAAAACGATCATAATGTGAAGCTGTAATCTCTGCATCTTGTAGAGTTGTTTTTTGTCATCTAATGGTGTGATCTCAAACGAAAGACAAAGTCTGAACAAGCTTGGATAAATGTTCTGTTGTATTGCTGTTATAGGCAGTCTTTGTTTATCCAAACACTTATTCATCCTCAAGGTTAATGTGCTCAAATTAACATGTCGTTATCAACAAAAAATTCTTTATCTTGACCAAATATTCATAGATCACACATGGTAAATTATACTTGTCCATTTGTTTTATTTATTGAGAGGTTAAGAGTTTTGCATAATATTGACTTATTTGGAGCAGAATACATCACCAACATTGACTTTTAGGACCGAAAATTGGTAAAAAATTTGTCGCAGCATTATAAATTTACAACCAATAGTGATTTTAGGATTCCATATATTGAGTGTTAGTAGTAGTCTCTAATGATTGCATTAAAGATATTTCTTTCTATAAAAGACATTGAACTCTTTTTATGCTTGATGTCATTCCGGCTGATGTATATTCATAAAAAACAATTACGAATACATTTCCTTCTCCTTCGTAATGCAGGGCAGGGCTCACTCTGGAGAATTAACATACCAGTACACTATCAACAAGGTGACTATGAGACCAATTCAAAGTTATGATTATCACATCATGAACAAGAATAGACTTTATATAGCATCTCTGTTTCTGTTTTTTTCAGATATCAATGAAGGATGACTACCAAAGAGAAAAAGGGATTTAAACAAATCTCAAAGAAGTTTCTATCAAACTTCAGAAAAGAGAAAAAGCTCCATGACATCAGTGAAGTGCAGGAGGATCAGACCCACAAACTCCAATCAAATGATGCATCACAGAGTTTTCATTCAATCAGCAATCAACCCAGACAGGGACCCTCAGATATAACAAGAAACAAAAATGAAAGCAAGCGCTATCAAGCCTTGGCCCTGAGCCCTCATAAGTCAAGTAAAAATCATTTTAAAAGAATTTTGAATAGAGCATCTTTTTCAAACGTCAGGTCCATTGCAAAGGAGCATCCTGATCTTCTCAGAAATATAACATCACCACATGCTAGTCAGTATGATCTTGGCGCATCTCGGAGTGGAAGCACGGATAGTGGGATAGACTGCAGTGTTTTAGTATCTGACAAAGGTACTCCAGAAAAGTTTGTTGTGTTTTCGCGGAGAGAGGCAGAAAGGCTGCGACAAGACTTTGTGAATGAGTCTACCCTAGAAACCGTTGCTGAAGTTGACAGCCGTAGTTCCATTGAAGATGATGAGGATCTGGGTAGAAACAGTTCTAGTGCTTTAGTTACTGACAATGCTGCTAATGAGTCATTAGAAGATAAGATCAATCACAAAAAGGAACAGATAGAGGTGCTAACAAAGCTGAAGACAGTTCTATCTGGAAAACTGAAAGAGTTTGATGATGTTGATTGCGAGTCTCCTGTCCTTGATGAAGAGAATTATGTGGTAATGACACCGCCATCTGTGATTTCTTCAAAGAGCCGTCTTCACCATGAACAGCCTGAGAACAAGTTTGGAAATGTATTCATAGACAAGGAGGATATTGATTCTTATCTTAATATCCACACAAACAAGACAGATGAGGTAAAAGTAAAGGAAACCAGAAAAAGAAAGGAAACCAAATGTTCTGCGCTTGATAAATCATATAGAGAACATGATATAGACCATCTCATTGTAGATCCTTTAGCTGTTCAAGTGATCAAAACTGGAGAAAAATTACCCTCTACTCCTTCTCCGGCAAGTCTTTCCATCAATGAGAAAAGTGCATTCGTGAAATGTAAGTCTGTTAAAAGAAGTGTTAGTGACGCCAGTAAAGGATTGTTTGGGAAGTTAAGAAACAAGAAAAAGGATCAAGATGTTATGTTCCTGTCAAAGGATGATTGCATCACAGCTGGTGCAAGAAAGAAGCAGAACAAGTTAAAGACAAAGTCTATGAAAAAGAATAAGAGCTTTTCTTTCGATGGCGAACACAATGTGAGTTTGGATTATTTAAACAATTCAGATATAAATTTCAAATCTCTAGACGACCACACAAGTATTATTGAGGACATTGACTCCCTACAGACAGTGGAAGTTGGGGGTGACATGGATAGAAAGAAAGTCTCTGCACTTCTTAAAGAGTCGGGAACCAAGAAACAATTACCTCTGTCTGGATCCATTACAGAAATGACGAATGGACTATGCGAGATGACATCTGCACTGTGCGCTAGCCAGCGAAACTCTGCAGAAAGTATTGCCTGTATCTGTGATTGTAAAAACAGGAACATCAACAGTGAATGTTGTGAAAAGAGAAGAACACCTCCTATGGGAGAAGATGCTGACAAAATCAAAACCTCAAAATCCCATTCACCTCAAACAATTCAAAATGACTTTAATGATATTGATAAATCAACAGAGCATGAGAAATCCGACTCTAAAACTGTGAAACTTTCTGCAACCTCATCCAGTGGAGAAGACTTAAATAAATCAATAAAAACCACAAATGAGCAACCTGAAAGTCTGTATGTCAATGTAGTCAATGGTAAAATTCTTGCTGATGAGAAGCTTGATGAAAGTTACAGTGATGGTGAATGTGACTGCTGCGACTGCTGTTCTCAAGGCTGCGACTGCAGTCATTCGGACTCTGAATGCTCGGACCCAAACTGCCCTGACTGTGTGGCTGAGTTAAACCAAAGAAGGAAGTATGGAAACATATCCTCTTCATGTGATAGCCTGTCTGAGAACGATGGACTGTCCCTAGACAAGTCTATGGGCAAACCATATCCTAGATGGGTGAAAGATGAACAGTCAGCAAGTTCAGACGCAGTCATGGGGCGACCAAGCACTCAAGCCCTGCAAGTTGGAACGAAGAAAGCATCGACAGATGAACCATCCCCTGAACCAATGCGGATTTCAAACAAGTTTAACTCGTCTCCAAATAGTATTAACAGCTTCAATATGGATTCTTCTTTCTCTGTCAGTTTTCGAGAGGTTGATTTTGAGAATGGTGAAGTAATGTATAAACTGGACAATAGCCTTAGTGAGAGTCCAGTCTCTGCAACCAAGAGTTTTACTGTCCCTGAAAAGCAAGTTAACCCGGCTGTAAGAAAAATGATCACAAGAGAGAAGCAGTTTCCTTACTCATGCGCACCTTCACCAGCTCAGAGTGTATCCAAACAAACAAAACCCAGTCAAAAGCAGGCATCTGAAAAACTATTGCGCAATAAGGAAGCTATCTTATCATCTCCAGACATATTGAACTTTTCCATGCCAAGGAATGTTGGTTCGAATCAGAACTATAGTAAAAACCTGATATCTGAAGTGTCATATGAGAAGCTTGCTGGCTGTGGATCTCCTTTAAATCTGACGAATAACAAAAACAGAGATGATTCAGTGAGAAATCCAACTACATACGATCATGATCACTATGACAAGTTGTCAAATGGAAGTATGAGAAACAGTAAAACATCCAGATCAGACTATAAAAGAGGACCAGCCTCCAGAAACTCTTTGTTAAGTATGTCCTTGAATGAATCGTACATGTTGCAACACAATGAACAGCTACAAAGTAGAAAACGCAGTGGTCGTACAAAGGCTGTACATTTTAATCAGTCATTGAATGAGTCCATGCTGTTTCCGCATGAACAAGATGACCGGGGCTCACAAGCTGCTTCCTCTTCTAGATACCCAGAGATGATACGGTCTGCATCCCCACAGAGTCGGCTGTCCCGATCATTTTCAGATGCCAAGGATTTAAATCGATCGATCCTGAACGAAACC
Organism: Cerastoderma edule; assembly: GCA_947846245.1. NCBI lineage: Eukaryota > Metazoa > Mollusca > Bivalvia > Cardiida > Cardiidae > Cerastoderma > Cerastoderma edule. Next base: position 6,805,363 of record OX401414.1, read on the forward strand.
AGCATGATGGATTCCAGTATGTATGATGTTTGTAATTCGCCACTTGACCTGTCTGTTTCCAAACCGAGGAGTTACAGACAGAATCACATGTCCCCCCGACCTCTTGACCTCTCGATGTCCCGATTGACCAGTCCAGTGGCCGAGAGGATGAATAAACAGGCCAAATGGGTGGATAGACACGTGGGTCAGATATACAGTCCAGCGAAACGAGTCCTACACAAAAACCAAGGGCTCAGTGAGAAGGACTTGTGTAAGCAGATCCTGGATCTCTATGTGAGTGAAGCTGACGAGTCTGTGTATAATGAACCTGTGTCCATGTTGGATTCCACAATGGACAGCTCTGTGATGATGGGTGAAGACAGAGGAGGAATCAACGCGGAGGACTCGATACTTCAGTATGGCACCTACCTGGCACCGAGGCATGTAGTAAAAGAGACGAATGTTGACGATTTTACTACGACAGTGAGGACATGTTACACTGGTGAAGCAAAGACCAGGAAGCTTCCAGGTATGTGAGACATTAAAAACATACTTGTTTTAAAAATACTTTTGGTCGTCAACTTGCCAAGGTATTTAAATAGAATATGATTATAACAGAATCCCATTTTTTCAGCATTTTCTTAAAATATCTTAAGATGGTTTAACCAGTTTTAAAACCACTGTGACAAAAGGAGAAATTGTTTACAAACATTTTCTTTTATCATCATCATAATATCTTCCTAATGATGTAAAGAAAGTGGTGGAGTTTATTGCATTCAAATAAAGCAGAAGAGATTTTCATGAAAGAAATGTGAACATTTCTACTTTTCAGTGTATATTATATGCATGGGGATATACAAAATAACTCTTTATTGAAAGAGTTCAATTCAAACTTGACCTCAAGCCAGACATGATTTGCAAAAATATATATGAAGAACTCATGACAAAAATAAATTTAATTGCATGCATGTAGCATGTACCCACTTTCAATAATATTCTTTTGTTAGATATGCTGTTTTATGGATGATTTTAAGGGGCCTCCGTGGCCTAATGGTTAGAGTACAGAACTTGAAATCACATGGCACCTCTCCGCGTGGGTTCAAATCCTGAGAGGGATATGGGTTTTCGTGAGAGGCAGTCTCCTGACTGACTTACGGAATGCCGATGGTTCTTCCCTCCTTGACCAGCCCTTATGGGCAGTTGAGTATGGGGTCTTCCTCCATCATAAAGAGTCCGACGTCGCTACATCACTGAAATAATGTTGATGTGATGTAAAACCCGTATAAAAAAGAAATCATGGATGATTTGTAACATATGATTATCTTTTACAGCAGATGTTTACGATGAAAGAGAAGATAGCTTTGTTAGAGAGCGGTCCAGTGGCCACAGAAAGGACAAAGCCAAGTCTGAACATAGAAAGTTGAACAGGAGCGTGGATGTTAACAGTTCCAGATCAAGGGAAAGTGTCCGAGAGAATCGCAGCCTCTTGAACAGATCTGTCGAACACATTTACGAAGAGATACCCCACTTTCATACCCAGAGATCTGTCCTAAAAGATAGAACTAATAATCTTAGCAAACGCTCAGCTTTGAAAAACAGGGTAACTACACATTTTATGAATAATTATGACAAAAGTTTGCTGAAATTTGATTTTCTGTGACTCATGATTTTAAATCTTACTTTCTGATTAGCTTTTTATTTTAAATCTATGTTTCTTAAGTTTTTGGTGCTTTCAATGTACTGTCAGGATAAATATCTATTTAGACCATGAATTTTACTTAAACTGGGTTTATTTTAAAAGGAGTGATTATTGATTGTGTTCTAGAAACATAAATGAATTTCATTATTTGGAACACCACTCATCAAAATTTGTCTATACATTGATAAGAAAGAACATAAACTTGGTAAATTGTGAACAAAATGTGTTTGACATTTCCAAAAGGTGTTATTTGGCTAAGAAATAGGTAACCTGGATGTGACAATTTCATGAATTTTAAAAATATCTATTTGATTTATTTCAGTCATCTAAGAACCCAAACAATGAAGAACAATGTCAAACATCAAACAAAAAAGAGTTTAAAGAACTGGTAAGTTTACAAAATCCTCTTTTTTTTCGTAAGTAAAGATTGTAATTGTGAAAAGACTATATTCAAAATGACATTTTTCCTGTGATATTGGAAACAAACCTGTTATCGAAGGAAACTTGTTCTTGTTTTTCCATTCTTTCATAATTGCATTTGCTGAATATTGTAACCAACAATTAGTAACTGTGAATATAAACATTTTCTTTGTGGTTTTTTCTTAAAGGAGGCATTGTGATAGAAACTGTCCTTGTGGAATTGAATTGTCTAGAAAGCATTGTGCAGAGGTTTCATTAAGATTTGAAGTAACAGATCTAGGTTGAGATCTACTTGATTCAGCCAGACAACCCTCTTTTATCAGACTTATTAGCATATATGATTGATTTTTGGTTTATTTTAAATCCTGTAATATATATTTTTTTTTTTTTTCCAGAGTGAGAAAAGCTTTGATAATTTGACCATGTTGCATACAGCTCACAATGGCCAGAGAAAGGTGAAGTGTTTGAGTATGGATGAATCCCTTCATGTTGTTAAACATTATCCTCGTAAGTCTAACTTTTATCGAAACATGAATTTCCCCTTCAATATTGTGTTCATGTTTAATGAACTTAAAAATGTACTCAATATAACAAATATTATTTTGCCTGGTTGTGGACATAATGAGTTGAAAGTCTTCTGTTAAGTTACAGAACTTGAAATTTTATGACCCCTCTTTGTGTGGGTTTAAATCATGGTGACTGAATTTCTAATTGATTGCCAATGGTTCTACTTGGCGTAACTAGGCAGACTTCACATAATTAGTGAAATGATGTTGACACAATGTAAAAACATAAAACAATCTAAAAGTAAATATGTATTACAAACAAGTAAATTTATACTCGTAATGTATTGTCAAAAATGTAATGTCATATAGATTTTTGTAACAAATACAATTGAAACCATTCAATAATCAAAATACTTAGATGTTAGTATTGCTGAAGACTAATGGATGGTCTATTTTTGATAATTGATATATAATATTGGTTTGTAAATCAGTTGGTTTTATAATAAAAACAAAAATACAATCACCGATCAATTTACTTTTTAGATCAAGATATTTAATTATGGTTCCATTTACTTGTTTTCTATTTATTACGTTTATTATGTCAAGCCAAGAAATAAACTTACATGTTTTCTTCCTTGCAGCTCCAAAAGAGGCCAGCAGAATAAGTTGGGGTCAGACGTTGTCAGAAATGGAGTTATGGAGACACACACCGAAAAAATCACCTGTCAAAACCACACCCATATTGGCTCAGGTATACATCTTTGTATGACCCTCTCTCAAATAAAATGAAATATTTCAAAAATATCTCCAAAGGATTTATTAGACTTTCAATGCATTGAGTCATATGTACTAAATCATTTTGAAAGTTATCTTGATTTTTTTACGTGTTTCATGGCTCAGGAAAATATTTAAGTATAGCTTACCACTATATAAATAGAAGTTGTAAATTCAAAACGTCTCAAATTGATTTATTTAACTTTCAGTCTATTCAGTCAACTTTGCCGAAAAAAGATTATGAAAGACATATATTCAGGGTTGTCATTAAAAATGTCTGCCAGCCAATTTGACCACTTTAATAGACATGTTGGTTGGCTTAAATAACAAAAAATATGATAAGTTGTCATAGTAACACCAAATTTTTGCTGGGTCATTGCTACATTGACCTCAAACCAAATCCTCTTACTTAGGAGGGACAAAAATTTATGACAACCCTGCATATTTCATTCCTGATTTATTTCATTTTTGTAAATAGACACGCTTTTACTATCTAGGTTATTTAGAAGAATTGAGGAACTACGCAAAGAGACACCTTCTTGTAAACATTTTTCTATTTTGATCATGCTGAGACTCTTTATTATTTAATATTGATTTTACGCGGTAATCTTGTTTTTGATTGGTCCACATTTTTAATTCTCATCGTCAATCAGCTGAGATGTTTCTATCACAGCTTGGTTCATCCAGGTTAATTTTATTCATGATTCTGGATGCCTTTGCTTAAAAACATGTTCTGAACAAGTCTTATAATTCAAAAGCCACGTTGATAGTTTTTATGATATGGTTTTTTTTTTCCTTTTCAGAAAGAGAACTCCTATCCCTATGTAGATGACAATCCCTCCCCTATTGTATTAACCAAGATGAGAAAACCAAAGTCATTCTCTCAGAAGTACAAGAACTGGCCATGGTCATAATCTGATGTGCTAAATGCCAAAACTTTGGTTGGTTGACCAATATACATCTCTTAAACATTATATTAGATTGTGTCAACAAATGAGGGGTATTATGTATTTGTACAAAATGATATTAGTTGAACAAAGAGTGTTTAATGAAAATGAAATCAAGTCATTCTGTCAGAAGTGCAAGAACTAACAATGTCATAAGCTGTGATGCTGTGATATATTGGTTGGAAGACCAATATACATACGTTTAACTTTGTTTTAGCTTGTGTCTACAAGTTAATAATGTACATTTGTACAAAATGATATGAGTTTAATGTCACTGTTAGTTATGAAGCATTCTTCTAATCCTTTTTGTATGCAATAGAATTCAATTATGTGCAAGGGGGATATAAAAGATTATTAAATTCAGGAAAATGGCATATTTGGTCAATGATCACTTATGTTATCTGAAAAAGAAAAAAGGAATGCATTTTAAGCAAACTATGAGTGTTCTCATTCTTATTGAAAAATGCCATATTAGGCTAGATGTGAGAAAAGTCAAAGTGTTTGGAGCTTTTATTTTGCTTTCATGAAACTCTTCAATAACAGTTGTTAACTATAAAATGAATTTCTAACTTAAATACCAGTAAACTTAAGCAGAGTATCCATTATTCACCATTTTGAAACAATTTCTTTCGTTGGATTACTAAGGTCGTTCTTGGTGTACATCGGTCTGCGCTGGAACTATACGCTTTACACCGAAAAGCCCTGGACTGACACATACTGAGTGTGACAGAAGTAATCTTGACGAAAGAAAGAGTTTCAAAATGGCAGATTGTGGGCATTCTACCTTAAAAAAGATGATTGGCATCTGGAATATCAATATTTTTGTATGTTGATGACTTGGTACAATCTTTATGTAAGTCCTTTACATTTGTGACACAATTGTGATCTATTGTAGTACTGACGCAAGCATAAATGCGGTCTTTTTAGCTTATCCTTTATTTTGTATCCAAAGGAATTCAAAACAGGAGGTATAGGTTGTGAATTTTAAGTTCTGATGTTGTATTTGTATTACACCTTTTAATTGATTTATTTTGATCAGACAACACTTTGTCTCATTTTCAAACAGAAGTTTTAGAATAGTGTAAAAGGTTTAATGGTGTGTTAAAAGTTTTTTAAAAGCTTTACATTTTGTTAAGTTAAAAAAACAAGTGAATTTGATAGACTAAGTTGATGTAATTACTTCATATTTTTTATCATAATGTGAGGCCTAGAAAATGTGTTTCATTGAAATTGTTTGCATCAATTTAAAAATAAAAAATGATCATGTCAACTTTTACACAACCAATAATATAAATGGCATTATGAAAATTGCTTATAAGCTTATGATTATTAAAAAACATAATTTGTAACTAAACTACAACCATAAAAAGCATTGTGATCAAAAAGAAGTTTTTCCCATTGTAAAAATCTGCCTTTTATAACAGTGTTTTTATTAACTGCAGAGATTGAAACAGGGAAAGCTTGAAATGATCGAGCATTTATCATTTGAAAAATTGTTTAAAAAAAAAAGACAAGACTGTACCGTTTGGTTATCATCTTTTTTGTAAATTAATGATTGTCTGTTGCCATTTTTGTTTTTTCTCAATTGGATAAAGTTCTAGTGTTATACATGAGTTTTAAGCAGATGTTTAATCACATTGATTATTTATACTTTTCTGAATAGGACTTGAAAGAGTGTTACGCATTATTCTAAAATACCAGGTCTTTACCATATAATATGCCTTTTGAGCAAAGATTCAATGTGGCAATTTGCTTACGGTACATGTTAAAAAAGATGTTTTTCACTCACATAAAGCAATTTTACCAAATATTTTGATCATCATTCATTATAGTGATGCTTTAAACTAATAGGTCAAACTTTATACTGCTCTATATCTCGTGGTAAGGGTCCGCATGGTAATTGTCAAGAGTATGACTGTGCGTAGATAAAAAAGTTGATTTCATATGATAAATAGATAAAAAAGTTGATTTCATATGATAAGCTATGTTTTTCTTTTGTCTCAATTCAAAGAGGAGTTGAGTACTTTTTTTATCTGATAACTTGTCTTAATTCCTATAGTGTAGGGTACGTTTTTACAGTATAATAATATCATCTCTTAATCACAAAGGTTGATTTCCATCTATAAGTTATTGAACATATCACCTCTTTTTCACAAAGTTTGATTTCAATTTTATTTTCTGTGTTAAAACTGTCATTATTGATACTGAAAGGTTTTTACCTTGTCTTCTTGTAATTCCAAATTGGAAGAACAAAAGATAAGTACTTTCAAGTCTCGGGGGCGTCCATGGCCTAGTGGTTAGAGTACAGAACTTGAAATCACATGGCCCCTCTCTGCGTGGGTTCAAATCCTGAGAGAGATATGGATTTTCATGAGAGGCAGTCTCCCGACTGACTTACGGAATGCCGATGGTTCTACCAGGCTTAATCAGCTCTTATGGACAGTTGAGTATGGGGGTCTTCCTCCATCATTAAGAGTCTGGCATTGCTACATAACTGAAATAATGTTGATGTGATGTAAAACTTTCAAGTCTCACAAAAATGAACACTTTTGTTTAACTCTTAACTACTTTTGACAGTTGGTATAATTGTGCATGAGGTGTCATATGGTCATTCATTCAAGTTCGTTTTTGATCAATTTGTATTCTACAGATCTGCATTATAGTCCAAGACTTAACCATACATTTATTTAAATGCATTTTTAGCTTAGCAGTTTTTTCATAGATCCTTTTTTTTTTAAATCCGCAATTAGGTGTGAATAATGAATTTTTGACTTAAACACAGTTTAGGGATGTTAAACTATTTATTTAATGGAGTTTTATTATGAGTTAAACCCAGTCTCCTTTTAGAATTTTTGATCTAACCTAGATTTAAAGAAACAGCAGATGGAAAAATAGAAATGGATAAGAGATAAGTTCCTTTTATGTTATTTGGTAGAAACCATTGTGATGAAATCATAAATCGCCTTTAGGAAGTTTTTATCCTTTTCTCATTTTGCCTTCTAAAGCCTTGTAGGCGCTAAATGACCTTCACTCAATGGGTATAAAAAACACCATTCATTCTAAAGAATTATGCAGTAGATTGGTCAAAGTGAGGTATTTTTAGATATTTCTAGAAGGATTTATTTTTTAGATTTCACAATTTGAGTTGTACCCAATATTTCAAGGGAAATGTAAATGTTATACTTCATAAAATGTCTCTGCTATTGTCTTCTAGTAACATTTTGTTATTATATATAAGAAAGATTGCATATCAACATGAATTATCAATCTGAAAGATATGGTGAGTTTTCCAAAGTATAGGTTACAGTGATTTATATACATGTTTATTATATTGAGAATCAATAGAGATCTATGTTTGGATAGAAAAACAACATTTCAAAAGATTACAATATGTGTAAAGACTGAAATTATACACGTTTTCGACTCTTCTAGAATGTTGATATCATTTTTTCAAGGAGAGAAATGATAACAAATTATGGTATTGTTTTTTTTTCCTTTTTCTGGAAAAGTGAAATACTGATTAGACTTTTGGTTTTACAGGATGGCTTGGGTTATTGTTACTTCGGTAAAAATGTACAAATATAGTTGTGAAAGTTCCCTCCATATTTTGTAATTGTTTATTTATTTCTTTGTACATGCTTTCTTTGGTGTTGTGATGTAGTGTGCAATAGGCATGATGAATTTTATGAACATGTTCACGTTGGTAGAAAGTTTTATTTTGCATTTTCTTTTTTAAAGAAAATATTGACACTGAATTTTTGTGTTGTGTCTAAAATTATCAAAACAATGAATGCTTGTTCATTACATGTGATTCATGACTTGAGAAACATTTATGGAAATAGAAAAATAATTATTGCATATAACATTTTCTTTTGTTACAATGTAATTTTTTCTTTAACCCTGAAAACATTATAGAAGGAGTATTTTTAATAATTAGTTGGGCTCTTTAATGATGACCAATCCTTATGATGTAGAGGAAAAAATTTTACAATAAAAGAATGAATGGTACTGTCAACAGCAGATCCGGCTTGTTGTGATCCGGGAAAGTCCAGGATAACATTACTTTAATTTGTTTTAAGATAGAATACCCTTAATCCGCCATTTTGAAACTAATTGTTTCGTTGGATTACTTCGGTCGTTCTCTGTTTACATCAGTCGGGTTGGAACTATTCAGTGAAAAGGGAATAGTTCAAGCACCAACCAATGTATATCGAGAACGACCCAAGTAATTCAACAAAAGACGGAGTTTCAAAATATCTGATTATTGGTATTCCACCTTAATTGAGATTCCATTTTTAGATCAAAAGATGTTTTATGAAGTTATTGATCACTCCCTTTTTCTTTTAACACATAATTTGCAACTGACAGCATTTGTCCCAATTATCAAAGTCACTAAATAATATGAATAGTAACAGATTTTCATTGATATTTTATGTTGAATTTAAATGAAAGTGTTACACTGATTTCTTATTGAAATAATCATGCAAAATGGAGATTTTGCCCATAGTGAGCAACAACTCATTGTCATGATTATTGTTTAGTGTTCTCTGCTGCAGATGTGATTAACCTTTGGAATGCTGGGTAATTTTCTAAAAATAGATCTTTGTATAGCCTGCCTTCCAAAACCTTAAATATCTGCTTAATTTTTTATTCGAAAAGATTCTCAGAGTAGCAAACAGGTTAGATCACAGGCAAGCTGCCAAGTAAGCTGGCGGCTGGCCTGGATCAAACCTGTTTGAATAAGCAAGATGTCTTTTCCAGCACAATTAGGGTTAATAGAAAAGGGTGTCCTCATTGTGTTGTGAGTGTGTAAATATGTACAGGCAGGTTTTGTTGATTTGTTTTCTGATCATTGAATAAATGTTGCACATATCTTAGAAATATAGACATTTCATATTCAGGGTCTAATGCTAGACTATGGTAAGACCTTCATATTTGTAAAGATCTCACTGATTTCTTGCTTTATACCCTCAAAATGTTTTGTTTAGTTATGTTTCGTTGCTTAGTTGGTTGTTTTAGTTTATTGTTGTATAATTTTGTATTTCTGACAAGTCTTTAGATGTCTCTTTCTTATATCACTGCTAAGGGATTTTTATGGAAACCTTTGTGTTAACCCATTTCTGAGTACAAACGCCAAAGGAATTCATCTGACACTATTGTTGTAAAGGGAATGGGTCATCTTTGAAAAATTCTCCATTTTTCAAAATGATTATGATGTTAAAAAAAAAAGAGATAAAATCTGGTTAATTATAAAAAAGATTTGCCTCTGTAATTGATGGAGAATATTGCATAGGTTTTTCTTGAGGAATTAGTCATCTTTTAGCTTATTTTGTATTTTTGTCTTCCTTTTAAATGTGTATAGGGCTTTAGTAATTTGACTTTAGATTAGATTTAGTAGCCTAGATTTTGATAGTACTAATAGGGTAATTTTATTTCGGGATGGAAGCACTTTCTAAGTCAAGTTTAATGTTACAACTTATCAGGGATTTTTAACACTATTTTTAATTTGCTTTGTTTGTTGTTTCTTTTTTTTTTATTTTTCTAAGCTCCCCCCATATCAGAGGAATGTGTATGAACTGAATCCGTCATGTTTTTTGAGATTTTGAACCTTATCTCTTTTTGTATCTTTTTCAACAAAAATATATATAGTGCAATAAATTTTCATTGCTGGAATGATGTGTCTTGATGTTACTTTTTAACCATTATCATAGCATGATTCGTGAACTGTTATTTGTGACTATTGTGGGCGACAGTGGTGTAATGGTAGAGTGTTGGTATCGGGTGCAAAGTTTGATCAAGTTTATCTGCAAGGTGAAATTGTTTGGACTTGCTCTCATGTCAGCGTGACTACTAGTAATGTAACCGCAATTCAGGAATGAGTCACAGAGAGTGAGTTTGTTAAAGTTCAAGCTTCTGTCACCATTGATATTTTTGGAGTTTTTTTTTTAAACACTGATGACTTAAGGTAGAATACCTGAAATCCACCATTTTGAAACTCATTCTATCATCGGTTTACGACAGTAGTTTACAGTATACATATATCTGGGTCGGAATTATTCTCACAAAACCGAATAATATACCGAGACCTTTGGCGGAAAACTGACTTACAACCGTTATTCAGATGGTAGTTTGACTTGTGGTATAATGAAAGCAGTATTTGTGGTAAAAAAAAAAGAGTAGCGAGTTGTATTATTCGAGTTGTGTATTTTTCGAATAAGTTGTTATCTTATATATGGAAGGTAAATTGCGAATCGTGTCTCTAGATTTACGGTGTCAGAGGGGATTTCAATGAAATGAAACAAATTGATAAATTTACACCTAACCTTATCTTATATATATGATAGACGTATTATCACAAACGACTTTCCCATTTTCGTTTTTACCAACGTTTCGGTTTTTATAGGTGCTTGTTCACAGAAGAGAAAATTTGAAAGTCAAAATAATACGTCGTTGAAACATCTTAGATTTTGAAACAATGTTTGATAAACAATTAAAAGTAGCTATCGAAAGCATAGTTAACTCAGGAAGCGTCAATTTATCTAAGTATGCATGGACACATTATATACGATTTATGTCCAAAGAGGTGTTACGCTTTTGGATTGAAATACATGATGATGCACTGTGTACACCCTTAAAAAATTAAAAACGATTTAGTTTTGCGTCCAAGGAATATTCTTCAGTATGTATCCTATAGCAGTACAGCTTTAGTATAGTTTTAAATAAATACATTTTTTTCTTCCAAATTTCCTCACACCAGTGTATCTACTAACGTTCATTTCATTTTACCTACAGTACTTCTGACATTCTTTCAAAGTCATCGGCTGCTTTCCCCCGTGAAAATAATTGAACAGAAGTAAGATATGAACAAATAATGTCACAAACAATGACTTCATTGGACATTTGGCAGAGTATTTGGCCCAGTCAGGTCAAATCACTTGAATGAATGGTGTCGTAGCTTTGATCTTTTTTAGATAGGGAGTCTTCATATAGCCGACAGTCCTTGGTGATTTTGGAGTGGATAGAGCAAGATAGAACATGGTAAAGATACCACTTTAACCCTTTACCAAACGCCAAATTTTCAACTGTCCGAAATTGAAAGAGTTTGCAGACGACTTTTCAAATTTGTGATTAAAGAAAATGGTCTTCTGATAGGGTAGAAAAATTGTGAGAAAAGGAAAAATTGCTAGTTACCAGCAATTTCTTCCTTTTCCACAATGTTTTCCAGAGTTGATGAAAACAAACTGGTCAAATGTCATGATTGTTTAGTGATGGGTTTAGCTGCTTGTTTACAGATGTGAATGCTTTTGAAGTTGAAATTAAGGAAATTATACGTGCAGAAGAATATTCATTTGAGACAAAATAGGTTTGTATTTAAGTTTCTTGAGCATGCAATCAATAGATTGGTATGTATTTAGATCCAACAGCGTTGGAACGTTTTTGAATTCTAACGCATATAGATGTACATACTTATAAATATATTTACGCTTCCTTATTTAACTATTCTTCCAATAACATCTTTTAATTGTATTTAATAGAACAATACAAAACTGTATTGTTTCAACGACATTCCCTTTTGCCTTCGATTCCTCTCATCTGTGAACAAGAAGCTTTAAACTTTCTACCGTATATATCGCAATTTAAAACATATCTATTAGTCGATTTAGAAATATATGGCGATTAAAAGGAGCAATTGCCCATAACGAGCCTTTTTCGTTGTGTCACAATTTTTTTGTCTTTCTTTAACTTATCAAAATCACAATCAATCAATGAAACACACTTATTATGTATGTCTGTTCTTGCTTGTATTTTGGATAAATTTCGTAATTCCTCATGGGGAAATGGTGAAATTCATCAGACACGGCCTTAACCCTTTACCAAACATTAACGACATTTGAACAGTTTGACCATTTGCACACGTCTCTGGAAAACATTTTGGGAAAGAAGAAATATCTCATGGCGAACAATTTCTCCTTTTCCCACAATGTTTTCTACCCTATCAGAAGATTATTTTCCAATTTCATCACATTTTGAAATGTCGTCTGCAATCTCTTTCAATTTGGGAGAGTCGAAAATATGTCATTTTGGTAAAGGATTAAACCGGATTTCAGGGCGACCATGAGTTCATATTGATGAATTGATCAGCTAAGCAATTAATCAAACAGCCGAGTGATTGATTGACTGATAAACCTATTCATTCACCGTCTTGTTTTACCCCGACATAAAGTTCTGGGATCATTTAAAATGGTAACCATCAGCAAATGATATGTGTGTGTGTGTGTGTGTGTGGGTGTGTGTGTGTGTGTGTGTGTGTGTGTGTGTGTGTGTGCGTGTGTGTGTGTGTGTGTGTGTGTGTATGTATGCGTATGTGTTATTGATGGTGTGTGAAAGTGAGCAGGGAGAGAGTGAGGGAGGGAGAGAGAGGGGGCGAGTTTTGAGAGAATGATTGCGACCTTCAATCAAGATTATATTTGTATATTAACATGACTATGTACCATGTACTCGCCAAATAAAATGTATGTTCCGTTCTGTTAAAAATGAAATCTATTGTATACATTGACAGGCTCATTATCTTGATTCGGTAGTGTTTGGAAATCAATGCAACAAAATGAGACATAGCTCAGTATTTGTGTATTTTTCTTGTAAAAGTGAGTTGAAAAGACCATATATTCAAAGATATAATGAGTTACCCACGGAAATAGCATGAAACTAAAGGCGCTATAACTGTTTTTTTATTGTTAACAATGTTTTCTGTATAAGTGAGTTGAAAAGAGTATATACTGACATATATGTGAGGAATTTCCCACGGAAAAAGCATGAAGCTAAAGGAGATATAACTGGACTCTAGTGTCAACCCTTTTTCTGTATAAATGAGTTTAAACAGATTTATACAATTTGATATATAAGGTGAAATCAGTGCTACATTTGTATCTACATACACTAAACGACGCAGTGCTGATGTCCCAAATTGAAAGGTAGTAGCAGACGATTAATCAGAATTGTGTTGAGATCAGAAGCCATTCTTCCAAAGAGGTCGAAATGATTTAGGAAAAGGAGGGATATGCAGGTATGTGTTATTTCGTTCTATTTACAGATATGATTATCAAAGTTGTAAATTCAACGAATTGTCTGGTAAAGGTTAGTGCAATGCAGAATATTTGAGAAAACGATGTTACAAAAGGATAAATTGTCTATGATGAGTGAAATTGTCATAAAAGGTCCAAAATAATTGAAACGGGAGAAGTTGTGTGATTTCTCTCCAAAAACGATTGATAAGCCTAATAATGATGGAACCGACTTCATGCTTAAGCAAAACAGGTTGGATCCAGGTCAGCCGCCAAGTAAATTGGCGGCTGGCTTGTGATCTTACCTGTTTGCGACCCAAGTATCTTTCCTCTACACAATTTAGCAGGTTTTGGAAAGCAGAAAACACAACAAATAGTTTAAGAAATTCACCCAGCATTCTAAGGGTTAGAGTCGTCTGCCACAGGTGCGTGAATTCAATCAATCATTTTGCAAAAAGTTAGCCCCTTATTCTATAAAACCTCGCCTTGACGCACATAGTACAGAATACTTGAGAAAGCGATGCGACAAAAGGATGAATTGCTCATGATGAGCAACTTATCCTTTTGCCACAGTGGTTTCTTCCCCCAAACAAAACGATAAAAAATACTTTTCTTACATTATAAATGTCGTCGGCCGATGCTTTCATTTCGTAAGCCACAAAATGATATTTGATGAAAAGGGTTAAGTCAGTTCAATAACTTTACCAAGAGTAACCTGCTGAAAGATTTAGTCGTTATCTTAAGCGAGTAAACACATTTTGTAACTCGACAGAGTTGTAGTCGTTCACGATTTTCTTTCACTGCTTTATCATACAATCTAATCTTTTTGTATGTGGATAAATGAACGTCTTTGGGCAACATATGTGCCAAATAAGATAAAGGGAGTCGAATGTTAGAACTAAGAAGTCGGTTTGATGTGCTAATTGAACTCATTGATGAAAATAACGAAATTGTTCCCATGGGCAGCTTCTCTTATAATATCTTAAATCGTAAGAAACGGGTATTCTCCAATCCACTCTTAAATCTGTTCACTAGTTGAGACTTCTTTTAAATTCACCCAGATAAGAATCTCTGTCACGCAGATTTTCACACCAACACACTCTTACGAACAATGTCCGCAACGAAGCATAGCTAGAAAAATCCACTTTGGATTTTATGTCCCCTGTGGGGATTCGATCCCGGTTCTCCCGGGTGACAATCCAAGACATAACCACTGAACTAAAGAGTCGGCTCAGTAACGCAGAGGTTACATCTTGTTCTGATTGATTGTTGCTATGCTGTAGAGAGTGAGGTGGTTACGTAACAACACCTGCC
>OX401414.1:6825063-6887563 GCA_947846245.1 Cerastoderma edule
ATATGGCGAAAGCGGTTATATAAATTTCGCAAACAGGTTAGATCCAGGCCAGCCGGCAAGTAAATTGGCGGCTGGCCTGTGATCTAACCTGTTTGCTACGCTGAGTATCTTTCCTGAACAAAACTAAGTAGATATTTAAGATTTTGGAAAGCAGGTGACACAACAATCTATTTCTAGAAAGTTTTCCAGCATTCTATGGGGTTAACCTATTTAAACTTGGCCACTATAGGAATCGAGTCGACCTAGACAACGTGCAAAAGGATTACAGGATTGCACACGTTTCTGAACACATTTACGGTCATGTATCATAATATATACGCTAATTAATATTCACTAAATATTTTTGTATTGTTTATCTCATGCTTTACAAATTTACAATTTATAATTTACCTATTTTTACTTGTCTACCTTATTTACCTTCTTTTCTACATCGATTTTGAATGAAGCTAAGCTTGTTCAAAACCAGTCTTGATGACTGCTAGATCATTTGTTCGTCATTCTATTAGTGGAATTCGTTTATTCAACTGTTCTTGAAATAATGGATATATCTTGCACTCTTTTGTAATATAAACATCTATTACATAAAAAAAAATAACAAACATTTGCAATGTTTGATCATGTAAGGTACCTCCGTGGTTGCCATTCTATTAGGCAAAATGACATCATATTGACGACGTTTCTCGGTTTTACGTCATAAAGTACGACTATGGTGTAAATACTGGCCACCTGGTTGAGTTCAAAGGAGAGTGTTTAAATCGCTTTTATATAAATTCCACATACTTCAACATGCAACTTGTTGCATTAATCTATTATCTATTTTTATGTTCGCACATAACATTCAGAGATAGTTTTGTAATTTTGTCTATGTCGAATCTAATACTGACTGGCCTGTTAGATCCATAACATTGTACCCTAATGCACTTGTCTTTTTAAAATGATACTCCTATAGAATATAGGATCTGAAAAATGTGTCAGCAGAGCGCTATTGAAACCGAATACCATTTTACACTTGTTTGTCCTTTTTATCGTAATTTGTGAACGCAATTGATGCCGAAGTTTAATCATACTTGGCATACTTATAACAAATTCAAACTATGGCTTACCATTCATAAGAAGAAATTAACTTAAGTAAGTCTATATATTTAGCTGGTCAAGTTTGTCAAGCCGAACTTACTCAGATTTAATAATGTTAAGTTATTATTAATTTTCATTTGGTAACTTTACTGTATTGCTTTTTTAATGTATGGTGCTTGTCATAAATATGTTTAAATATGTAAGCAACATCAGGTATATGTTACGCTAATAAACTTTTGAAAGCGTACTTTATTTATGGATGTATGCGTATAAAGGTATCGCAGACATTTGGACGAATGATCGCTAATACTTCTCACTGCGAATTTTTTCTCCATGAGCTATACTGAGATTTATCTTTCCATCACAACTGTAGCAGTCATCGGGAGGGGCTTTGAACACTTGTTAACCCCTTACCAAACAATACCGACATTTTACCACTTTGTTGCAAACGACTCTGGGAAACATTGTGGGAAAGGGAGACACTGCTTGTCACGAGCAATTTCTCCCTTTCCCACACCGATTTCTGCCCTATTAAACGATTATTTTTCAATCAAAAATTATTTGATTACATTCTGAAATGTTGTCTGCAAACTCTTTCAATTTAGGACATCAACACATTTGGCGTTTGATAAAGGGTTAAGCTTCCTTTACAATCGATGTGAACAATAAGGTAAACTATAAATCCATTCCAAAAATGTACTATAAAAGAATAATTGCATACGAAACCAACTGATACGGTATCGTAGTAAAAACCACGCATATTATAAACAGGTTGCCCAAGAATAGTCTTTTCAGCATATGCGTCACTTCTTATATATAGGGAATGTTATTGAATTGAATGAACGAATGGCAAACGATACCATGCTCTTTAGTGTGTGTCCCATTTATAACCCACGTCTGTATAGATTTATCAGCGGTAACACATGTAACGAAACAAAGCATTCATGTCTGAAAAAGGAAACCTTATTTCTATATATTGTTATGAAACAATTTGCCCTTTTATATAGATCAAGTGATGAATGGAGTTCCGGTGACAGCTGAAAAAGGTTTAATGTCTATTGGTTTGATAAGAGGGATTGCGCATGCTCAAAAAAGCCATTCAAGGCAACATTTGAAAACTGGCCGTCTTTGAGAACGGCACAGACATATAACGAAAGTTTATTTCTTCATCATTAACCCTTAGAATGCTGGGTGATTATCTAAATGGAGACTTTTGTGTCGTCTGCTATCCAAAACCTTAACCCATTTCTAAACAATGAAATTAAACCATATTGTTGCAGACGACTATAGAAAACAATGCGCGAAAAGGAGAAGTCGCTATTAACGAGTAATTTCTCCTTTTCTTAGTTTCTCCTCTTCTCTCAATGTTTTCTACTCTATCTGGAGATTATTTTTCAATTTTATCACCTTTTGAAATCTCGTCTGCAAACTCTTTCAATTTGGGAAAGTCGAATGTTTGGTAAAGGGTTAAGGCAACATTTGAAAACTGGCTATATTTGCGAGCGACATAAATTTTTTTATAATTTTTAATTATCTTAAAACAGTATTACATAACTTAAAGGAGGAATCTTTTCCAGAAAAATGTTTGAAATATTTCAATAAACTACATCAAGAATTCTATAGAATAGAAATTTATGGCAAGCCAGTATCATAAAAAAAACTTGAGAGATTTCTGAATAACCTGCATCTAGAATGTTGTAAAGAAGTTACGTATAACAGGAGCGAGTCAAAAAAGCCTTGAGAGATTTCTGATTAACCTGCATCTAGAATGTTGTAAAACGTTACTTATAGAAAGACAGAGTCAAAAAAGCCTTGAGAGATTTCCGAATTAACCGCATCTAGAATGTTGTAAAAAGTTACTTATAGAAAGACAGAGTCAAAAAAGCCTTGGGAGATTTCTGAATAATATGCATCTAGAATGTTATAAAAAGTTACTTATAGAAAGACAGAGTCAAAAAAGCCTTGGGAGATTTCTGAATAATATGCATCTAGAATGTTGTAAAAAGTTACTTATAGAAAGACAGAGTCAAAAAAGCCTTGGGAGATTTCTGAATAATATGCATCTAGAATGTTGTAAAAAGTTACTTTTAGAAAGATAGAGTCAAAAAAGCCTTGAAAGATTTCTGAATAACCTGCATCTAGAATGTTGTAAAAAGATACTTATAGAAAGACAGAGTCAAAAAAGCCTTGAGAGATTTCTGATTAACCTGCATCTAGAATGTTGTAAAACCAATCTTGATAGGAAAGCACTTCAACAAATATATTTTTCATTCATACGACCGATTTTAGAATATGGTGATACAGTATGGGATAACATAAATCAACAACAGAAAAACGACCTAGAGAAAATTCAAAATGAAGCAGCTAGAATAGCAACAGGATGTAGTAAATTAGTATCGTTGTGTGATTTGAAAAAAGAGTGTGGTTGGGAAACATTGAGTGAGCGTAGACGGAAACATAAATTAATTCTTTTTTATAAGATGTATAATAATAACCTTGCGCCTCAATACTTGATAGATCTCCTTCTCCCAACCAATAATACCATGAATAGATATAATCTACGCAATTCGCAAAATATTCGGTCTTTATCATGCAAGACTAATCTGTACAAAAAATCATTTCTCCCTTCTACGGTAGATGAGTGGAACACACTACCCACAGATACAAGAAATTCCGATTCGCTTCGTAATTTTAAGGCATTCCTAAATATTGATAAGCCAAAGCCTAATAAACTGTTTTTTATTGGGCATAGACGGCTTCAAATACTATATACACGACTTAGAGGAGATTGTAGCTCTCTTAAGCATCATTTATTTATTAAAAATATTGTTGATTCACCTCAATGTGATTGTGGTGCAGTGGAGACAACTATGCACTATTTCTTCGAACTTTGGCGAGTTTCAATGTTTTACTGGATCTAAATACACTCCTCCTTGGAAATGGTTTCCTTACTCTTGAAGAAAATATAGTGGTATTTACTCATGTTCACAATTATATCAAAGGAAGCAAACGGTTTGATTGATTGTTTATCATTTCTGGTCCATTCATCTATAGCTCCATCCACTCTGTCTCTTTCTCCCTATTCTATCTATAACTCTATGTAACTCTTTCTCTACTTGTCCCCTTCTCTCTATCGGTGAATTAACAATCATATTTTATATATTTTTTGTATTGTATTGCTGTCATGTTGTAATGTTATTAAGGAGAGGGACTCAATAAGCGTATAGCTTCCGTCCCAATCCTATTGTAAAAACATTTTACAATAAAATATGTTTAAACTAATGTTGTAAAAAGTTACTTATAGAAAGACAGAGTCAAAAAAGCCTTGAGAGATATCTGAATAGCCTGCATCTAGAATGTTGTAAAAAACTACTCATAGAAAGACAGAGTCAAAAAAGCCTTGAGAGATTTCTGATTAATATGCATCTAGAATGTTGTAAAAAGTTACTTATAGAAAGACAGAGTAAAAAAAGCCTTGATAGATTTCTGAATAATATGCATCTAGAATGTTATAAAAAGTTACTTATAGAAAGACAGAGTCAAAAAAGCCTTGGGAGATTTCTGAATAACCTGCATCTAGAATGTTGTAAAAAGTTACTTATAGAAAGGCAGAGTCAAAAAAGCCTTGGGAGATTTCTGAATAACCTGCATCTAGAATGTTGTAAAAAGTTACTTATAGAAAGACAGAGTCAAAAAGGCCTTGGGAGATTTCTGAATAACCTGCATCTAGAATATTGTAAAAAGTTACTTATAGAAAGACAGAGTCAAAAAAGCCTTGGGAGATTTCTGAATAACCTGCATCTAGAATGTTTAAAAAGTTACTTATAGAAAGACAGAGTCAAAAAAGCCTTGGGAGATTTCTGAATAACCTGCATCTAGAATGTTGTAAAAAGTTACTTATAGAAAGACAGAGTCAAAAAAGCCTTGGGAGATTTCTGAATAACCTGCATCTAGAATGTTGTAAAAAGTTACTTATAGAAAGGCAGAGTTAAAAAAGCTTTGAGAGATTTCTGATTAACCTGCATCTAGAATGTTGTAAAACCATTCTTGATAGGAAAGCACTTCAACAAATATATTTTTCATTCATACGACCAATTTTAGAATATGGTGATACAGTATTGGATAACATAAATCAACAACAGAAAAACGACCTAGAGAAAATTCAAAATGAAGCAGCTAGAATAGCAACAGGATTTAGTAAATTAGTATCGTTGTGTGATTTGAAAAAAGAGTGTGGTTGGGAAACATTAAGTGAGCGTAGACGGAAACATAAATTAATTCTTTTTTATAAGATGAATAATAACCTTGCGCCTCAATACTTGATAGATCTCCTCCCCCAACCAATAATACCATGAATAGATATAATCTACGCAATTCGCAAAATATTCGGTCTTTATCATGCAAGACTAATCTGTACAAAAAATCATTTCTCCCTTCTACGGTAGATGAGTGGAACACACTACACACAGATACAAGAAATTCCGATTCGCTTCGTAATTTTAAGGCATTCCTAAATATTGATAAGCCAAAGCCTAATAAACTCTTTTTTATTGGGCATAGACGGCTTCAAATACTACATACACGACTTAGAAGAGATTGTAGCTCTCTTAAGAATCATTTATTTATTAAAAATATTGTTGATTCACCTCAATGTGATTGTGGTGCAGTGGAGACAACTATGCACTATTTCTTCGAACTTTGGCGAGTTTCAATGTTATACTGGATCTAAATACACTCCTGTTTGGAAATGGTTTCCTTACTCTTGAAGAAAATATAGTGGTATTTACTCATGTTCACAATTATATCAAAGGAAGCAAACGGTTTGATTGATTGTTTATCATTTCTGGTCCATTCATCTTTAGCTCCATCCACTCTGTCTCTTTCTCCCTATTCTATCTATAACTCTATATAACTCTTTCTCTACTTGTCCCCTTCTCTCTATCGGTGAATTTACAATTATATGTTACATATTTTTTGTATTGTATTGCTATCATGTTGTAATGTTATTAAGGAGAGGGACTCAATAAGCTTATAGCTTCCGTCCCAATCCTTTTGTAAAAACATTTTACAATAAAATATGTTTAAACTAATGTTGTAAAAAATTACTTATAGAAAGACAGAGTCAAAAAAGCCTTGAGAGATATCTGAATAACCTGCATCTAGAATGTTGTAAAAAACTACTCATAGAAAGACAGAGTCAAAAAAGCCTTGGGAGATTTCTGAATAATATGCATCTAGAATGTTGTAAAAAGTTACTTATAGAAAGACAGAGTCAAAAAAGCCTTGAGGGATTTCTGAATAATATACATCTAGAATGTTGTAAAAAGTTACTTATAGAAAGACAGAGTCAAAAAGGCCTTGGGAGATTTCTGAATAATATACATCTAGAATGTTGTAAAAAGTTACTTATAGAAAGACAGAGTCAAAAAAGCCTTGGGAGATTTCTGAATAATATGCATCTAATATGTTGTAAAAAGTTACTTATTGGAGAAAAGTGTCTCAAAAAACTGTTGAATATTATTGCATGACCTGCACCAAGTGTTGTCTAGAATAGTCATTTATTTGGAGCAACATGTCACATAAACCTGTTGGATATTTCCGCATGACCTGTAAGTACGACCGGTGATCGCTCTACCGCACCACCGCGGTGCTGACGACGAAATCGGTTGCGCAACTTCCGGTTGAGCGTTTTTAGGGTGAGTGTTTGCTTTTTTCTGAATTTTTAGACAAGTTATCAATAATTAAAAAAACAAACAGAATCCAACCCTTTTCGAATTCAACCGCCTATAGGTAAAGTTTTAGTTTGAAAAATGGAAGTGATTTCTTAATTTCTCCTCGCCGAATGAACTCAAAAATGCATTACCCAGTTCGTAAAACTAGTAAAATATCACGCATTGTGCCATTTGGTGTCAAGGTTAATACATGTTCTGATAAATAATGAAACACAAAACTACCAAGTGTGGTAAAATTTGCTGCACAATGGGTTTGTTCGGATAGATTATCGCACCTTTTAGCTGGTTGTGCGGTTGTGAACTTTCGGAGTGCAATCTTGAATTGCATTGGCGAGGAGAAATTACAAAATCTCAGCCAATTCCACGAGTTCAAAACCAAAACTCTACCTATATGCGGTTGAACTCAATAATGGTTGAATCATGTTTTTTTTGTTTTTTTATTATTTTTGATTACTTGTCTGGAGTGCAAGAAAAAAACCCAAAAAACCCTATATTGAAAAAGCTAAACCGGAAGTTGCACAACTGAGTTTATCGTCAGCACCATGGTGGTGCGGTAGAGCGATCATCGGCCGTGTGCATGGAGTGTTGTGTAGTATAGTAACTTATTGGAGGCAATGTGTCACGCAAAGTTGTCGGACATTTCCACATCACCTGCATTGATTAAGCTTATACTCGTACACCGTGTTGGTGTCAAATGAAACATGATCGTTAATCAGGCTTGACTGTATCTCATACTACACATAGTACATTAAATCCTCGCCATGTATCATCCTCTTACGATCATTTTCATGAAAGTATTCAAAATAGCTTTATTATATCAGATAGTTAACTTGATTGGCGACTTTAACCCTCTTAGTGCTGGAACCGACTTCGTGCCCATGCAAACAGGTTAGATCCTGGCCAGCCGCCAAGTAAATTGGTGGCTGCCCTGTTATCTAACCTGTTTGCTACTCCGAGTATCTTTCTTCATCAAAATTAGGCAGATATTAAGGTTTTCAAAAGCAGACGACACAAAGATTTATTTTTAGAAATTACCCAGCATTCTACGGGTTAAACATATATCTATACTAAATGATATTGGTTCGGTAAAACATATAATGTTTGCCTTAGTGTTGACGAACAAATTGCGGAAGCAATGATGACAATATTTATAAGATGTGTCTCACTTTATTCGAGTATTCTGTAGCTGATATGGAAAAAAAATCATCGTTGTAGAAGGAAGTAAATGTCTCAATCAAGAAAAAAGACATAACACATCATGGGGACAGAAATCATGATATTTATACGTGACGCCCAATGTAAACCGTTGTCCGAATGATCCAGGCGTACGTGTAACACATTTACTACTTGGATCATCCTAGTTAATGTAAACCATAGCTATTCATTTGAATGAGACAATGGGTATGCAGGTGTGTCCTTATATAAGTGCACATGGTTCAGAAATATTATGCTTTAGGTGGGTGTATATTGTAAATAGTACACCCACGGAACTTAATATGTATTCCCTGAATTAACACATACGTCATCGAAATAATAATTTTCCAATGCATCTACGGGGGTCTTCCTTTGGTGCGAGCACTGGTTATGATCCAGGAAGCAGAATCGAGAGTGATTTATATTACTGTAAGAAATTTTATCATAATCGATGTGAAATAAATAAGTTTAAACTAAATCACATGGCCCTGTTCGTGTGAGCTCAAATCATGTTTTGTTTGGCTTGATTTCTACCCTGATTTCTTTGTGCTGTAAATGTGCCATTGTATACATACTTTGATACCTATATTTCAGGAGAAAGATCGAGCAGTATATGATATTAATGTCTCATGCCTGGTCCTCCTGTCATTATATTTACTGGCGCACGTTTTTCTAACCGGAAGTTGTCCGAATTCAATGGAGGTTATTTGTAAAGGGAGATAACTGTTCCCGAAATGACTGGAGCGTCGGTCTATAATAGCTTGATATAATGATAACGTGGTGATAAAATGCTCTGCGTAATTACCATAAATACAAGATTAACTGTTCACTAAGTAAGATATAAAAAAAGGCAATTCCGTAACACATTCTTTCCTGACAAAATCAACAACAACAACAGCAACAAAATCAGACTGGTATGGTGAATATGACCTAGAATGTGACGTCAAATTAGAAGACGAATTTTAATTACCATTGTGTCGTTTTGCTGACATGTTCGTTTGTATGTTAGCTGTAATACCCTGTTTTTAACAATCGATGTTAAATGAATAAGTTTTTAACTAAACTCAACATATCAAAGCCGTACCGACATGAAGAAAGGCAATACTGAGAGGAAAGTAAATATAACTCGACAAGGGTGAATCCAAAATACTTGGAATGCAACAGAACTCCCTAACGATTTTTTTAATTTCTTTTTTATTTCAATTTTTCAACCGACGTGTCTCTCTCCCCCTCCTTTCTCTCCTACTCAACTCACATATGTTGCCAACTGATTTTCTTATACGTTATCCACAAATAGCCGGACCAAAACATTAAACTACGCCTTCCCTTCTTTAGTAAGATTACCAAAATGTACCATCTGAAGTACAGTGTACAAATGAAGAACTATTTTTAAGTAATTCTTTCAAAATGGAATGGTAAAATCTAATGCTGTGAGAACTTGTGGCCAGACCCTTTTGCCATCACTTGTATATTTTGTGTTTTTAATTCGCTGTAAACAGAATTCTGACAATAAAATATGTTTAAAGTAAAAAGTAAGGGTGGATTCTCTCACTTGAGATGTACATGTGAATCTGAAAGCGACATGTGTGGCTTCAAGTTGCTGTTAATTAATTTATTATCTGTCTGATCCGAGATTTGATAATACTTTATTGATAGACTACATAAGGCAAAAAAGATTATACCCACCAGAACACAAGTAATTAACATTCAACAAACAGACCTCTCATGCGTTGATTCTTAGATAATCACGTGTTTAGTTGTTCGGCTATTGCGTTAACCCTTAGAATGCTGGGTAATTTTTTTAGAAATATGTTGTTTATGTCGTCTGTTTTCCAAAGCCTTCAATATATGCTTAATTTTGACGAGGAAAGATACTCAGAGTAGCAAACAGGTCTGATCATAGGCCAGCAACCAATTTACCTGTCGGTAGGCCTGGATTTAACCTGTTTGCATAAGCTAAAGTAAATCGCCAAATTGTCGACTGTCCCAAATTGAAAGAGTTTGCAGAAGACTTTTCAGAATGAAATGGAATTAAAAAAATATCTTCAGATAAAACAGAAAACATTGTAGGAAAAGGAGAAACTGCTCGTTAAAACCAATTTCTCCTTTTACCACAATGTTGTCCGGTGTCGTCCGCAACAAACCGGTCAAATGTCGTTAAACGTTGTTTGGTAATGGATTAAAATCACAATTCATGGTCCCGCTCCCATCCCTCACGCCCTTTACGCAGATGGTGCCACCGCCGGTCTATAAATCAAATTAGCCCAAAACGACCATTACAGTGTCCTTTGTGGATATAGCAACATCTTATATCGACATAGACTACTTCATAGCACGCTGTTGGATTATTTCCTATTGTTTCGCATCTCGAGTTCGAATCTTAACCGTTTTCTCCATAGAACGACGCTTCATGATGGCGCATATGGAGCTGAAATCTGAACTGATCGGTTTTATCCAATGAAAACACCTCTGACGTAACATGAAAGCCGCCATATTGTTTCTCGCGAGACTTCTGTCATTGTTGTTCTTTCGTTTCCAAATATAGATCATAGACGTTAAACCTAAATAGTCATTTAATTTGATGAAGAAAACAGCTGTATACAAAATTTAAAATAACCTCTGAAGTATAATGGAAGCCTCCATATTGTTTTTCGCGAGACTTCTTTCATTGTTGTTCTTTCGTTTTCAAGTTAAGACCTTAGATGAAAAATCTAAATAGAAGTTTAATTTGATTAAGAAAAACAGATATATACTACAGCAAAAATCTGGAATCATCGGGTTAATCTAATGAAAACATCTCTGACGTAACATGGAAGCCGCCATATTGTTTCTCGCGAGACTTCTGTCATTGTTGTACTTTCGTTTTCCAAGTATAGATCATAGACGTTAAATCTGAAAAGTCATTTAATTTGATTAAGAAAACAGATATATACCACAACTTATAATTTCACTTTTATTTTACCGATCATACAAATCATGTTGTAAATGATGTCCAACACCATCATATACATTGAACTACTCAACGTGGATGAACTTAGGAAATGTGTTATTATGAACCTAAGACGATTCACTCGAAACATTGTTATCCTACACTTACGTACGCTGTGTATTTCTAAGCTCACGAAAATAACCCGAGTTGTTGCGCTTGATGCAGCAAAAGACGTAAGAAAACATCGTTAATGGAGATGTAATAGCTTGTAGCAATCAGTTTCTTCTTTGGTCACAATTTTTTAAGCAGTATCGTGAAAACGTATTGCGTTCATGACTTTCATTTAAGAAACGATTGTGACCTTATATGGAATTCAATTTCTCCTCTAGTCACAATAACCAAAGACCTTATAAACATTTCTATTAGGTCTTTGCAATGACGTATGCATTGTCGTTATAACGCATTGGGTTAATGCTTTTATGTAAGTAGCCATCGTGACTAAAGATGGATTTAAATTTCTTCTCTAGTCACAATGTTGTATTGAGTATCATAAAAGCGTATTGCGTTCATGCTTTTATTTATGTAACCATCGTGACTAAAGATGGATTTCAATTTCTCCTTCAGTCACAATGTTGTATTGAGTGTCATAAAAGCGTATTGCGTTCATGCTTTAATGTAAGTAGCCATCATGACTAAAGATGGATTTCAATTTCTTCTCTAGTCACAATGTTGTATTGAGTATCATAAAAGCGTATTGCGTTCATGCTTTTATTTATGTAACCATCGTGACTAAAGATGGATTTAAATTTCTTCTCTAGTCACAATGTTGTATTCAGTATCATAAAAGCGTATTGCGTTCATGCTTTTATTTATGTAACCATCGTGACTAAAGATGGATTTCAATTTCTCCTTCAGTCACAATGTTGTATTGAGTGTCATAAAAGCGTATTGCGTTCATGCTTTAATGTAAGTAGCCATCGTGACTAAAGATGGATTTAAATTTCTTCTCTAGTCACAATGTTGTATTGAGTATCATAAAAGCGTATTGCGTTCATGCTTTTATTTATGTAACCATCGTGACTAAAGATGGATTTAAATTTCTTCTCTAGTCACAATGTTGTATTGAGTATCATAAAAGCGTATTGCGTTCATGCTTTTATTTATGTAGCCATCGTGACTAAAGATGGATTTAAATTTCTTCTCTAGTCACAATGTTGTATTGAGTATCATAAAAGCGTATTGCGTTCATGCTTTTATTTATGTAACCATCGTGACTAAAGATGGATTTCAATTTCTTCTCTAGTCACAATGTTGTATTGAGTATCATAAAAGCGTATTGCGTTCATGCTTTTATTTATGTAACCATCGTGACTAAAGATGGATTTCAATTTCTCCTTCAGTCACAATGTTGTATTGAGTGTCATAAAAGCGTATTGCGTTCATGCTTTAATGTAAGTAGCCATCGTGACTAAAGATGGATTTAAATTTCTTCTCTAGTCACAATGTTGTATTGAGTATCATAAAAGCGTATTGCGTTCATGCTTTTATTTATGTAACCATCGTGACTAAAGATGGATTTCAATTTCTTCTCTAGTCACAATGTTGTATTGAGTGTCATAAAAGCGTATTGCGTTCATGCTTTAATGTAAGTAGCCATCATGACTAAAGATGGATTTCAATTTCTTCTCTAGCCACAATGTTGTATTGAGTGTCATAAAAGCGTATTGCGTTCATGCTTTAATGTAAGTAGCCATCATGACTAAAGATGGATTTCAATTTCTTCTCTATACAATGTTGTATTGAGTGTCATAAAAGCGTATTGCGTTCATGCTTTAATGTAAGTAGCCATCATGACTAAAGATGGATTTCAATTTCTTCTCTAGTCACAATGTTGTATTGAGTATCATAAAAGCGTATTGCGTTCATGCTTTTATTTATGTAACCATCGTGACTAAAGATGGATTTCAATTTCTTCTCTAGTCACAATGTTGTATTGAGTATCATAAAAGCGTATTGCGTTCATGCTTTTATTTATGTAACCATCGTGACTAAAGATGGATTTCAATTTCTCCTTCAGTCACAATGATTTATTTAGTATCGTAAAAGCGTATTGCGTTAAT
Source organism: Cerastoderma edule (assembly GCA_947846245.1). NCBI lineage: Eukaryota > Metazoa > Mollusca > Bivalvia > Cardiida > Cardiidae > Cerastoderma > Cerastoderma edule. The sequence goes on from OX401414.1 coordinate 6,838,113, forward strand.
GCTTTTACTTATCTGACGCGGCATCACATGAGCCTTTGTATATAGTTTTTAATTTGTTTATTCTTTCATTCTTGTTGTTGTTCTACATATAGATGTTTGTTTGAGAAGAAACTGTACAGTTTAAGTCAATAGAGAGTTCTTGATCGTGGTCTTGATCCTGAAATTCACCAAGTGTTACTTCTCACATCTTTGAACTTTCTATAATCACGCATTTTCCTTTTTCATACTCTCTCAGTCCTTAACCCTTTCCAAAACAACAAATTTTCGACTGTCCCGAATTGAAAGAGTTTGTAGACGACATTTCAAAATGTGATGGAATTGAACAACATTCTTCAGAAAGAGCAGAAAACCTTGTGGGAAAAGGAAAATTGCTCGTTAATAGCAATTTCTCCTTTTACCAAAACGTTTTCTAAAGTCGTCTGCAACTAAGTCGTCAAATGTCGTTATTGTTTGGGAAAGGGTTAAGGTGTTTTTAGTATAAGATTTTGCAATATTGAACAATAGAGAAGATACGGTAAAATGGTGCAGCTGCCTCTACGTCGATGAGTGGTCCATTGTGCCAGTGGGCAATAACAACTTTGATTGTATAGAGCGACACGTTTTCTTTATGTCTTTGTTGTTTTTGTTATTGTGCGTGTGTGGTTATCTTTTCATTTGTATCTGTGGTAAGTATTCGTTTTAAGTCCTATTGCCTTAACCCTTTACCAAACGCCAAATGTTCGAATGTCCCAAATTGAAAGAGTTCGCAGACGACATTTGAAAATGTGATGTAATTGGAAAACAATCTTCTGATAGGGCAGAAAACAGTTTAAGAAAAGGAATAAATGCTCGTTAGAGCAATTTCTCCTTTTCCCGGAATGTTTTCCAGAGTCGTCTGCAGCAAAGTGGTTAAATGTCGTTATTGTTTGGTAATGCGATAAAGTCGAATCTGACCGCTATGCTTCCAAGCGTGAAGACTATGACCAGGGCCCTCCGTTGCCTAGTGGTTAGAGTACAGAACTTGGAACCTCAGGGCCCCTCTCCACATGGGTTCAAATCCTGAGAGGGATATGGATTTTCATGAGAGTCAGTCTCCCGACTGACTTACGTGATGCCGATGGTTCTACCCGCCTTGGGGTCTTCGTCCATCATTAAGAGTCGGGCATCGGTACATAACTGAAATTATGTTGATGTGATGTAAAACCCATATATATATATAAAAGACTATGGCCAACGAGTATGTGTGTTTTGTGTTAAAAGGGAAATAGAGGACGAGTACCATTTCGTTTTGTCTGTCCTGCTTTTGGTGATATTCGAACTAAGTATATTAAAACATATGATCGAGTTTTGCCACATAACCGGAATCTTGATAGTCAACTCATGCATGATACACAATTTACCTATCATTGGTTAAAGTATGTGGAAAAAAGCAGAACAAGCTGGGCGTAACATTGTAATCATCGGTCACGTGATATCCCCGCCTGATTCAGCCCCGATGAAACGAACCTTAAATTTTGCTTTGCTATGCTGCCTTTAGACGACTCTTTATGCGTAAGCGTAAAAAACTGTTTCTCGCTTGACAAAATTGCTAGCCACATGAACTGATAAGGCTGTCAATACATCAATGGACTCTTTCAAACTTTCTCAATGTAATTACACAAAGAAAAGTCCCTTATGAAAACCCAGGGAGGTCGAATGTTTTTATCATTTACTCCATAAATTGTTCTTCTGTGCTCAAAATCATCCGATATTTAGGTGTATTTATTATACATTTTTGTCGTGTCGTTTACAACACCGTGAAAGCAGTATACAAATATCACATCCAAAGCCTATGTAAGTTTTAAAGGCTCAATAGAAAACTACTTGGAAAATATATACAGCATTTGTGGTGAACTCTTCACAGATCGTGATATTTATGATTGTTGAAGTAGAATACATCCCAATTCAGACTATATATCTCAGTGCAAATAGTCTGAAATACGGGGTTCCAAAAAAAACCTGTTATCTGTTTGAAGTTTTCTATGTCTTTTTATTCCAGGTATCAATACGTCGAAGACTCTCACTGTCGAATATTTAAATGAGGTACCTCCCACTTCGAGTGATAGAGGTTCTACTGTGTGTATTTCCTTAAACATCTTGGAATGAAAAAAACATAACTTTAAAAGACTGTACTCGAAGCTGTTGGACGCCCTGCGGAACTACACGAAAGATATCGGTGTCTGGCGAGTTTTCACGAAGGAAATCGGTGACTGGCGAATTAACACGAAGGAAATCAGTGTCTGGCGAGTTTTCACGAAGAAAACCGGTGTCTGACGAATTAATACGAAGGAAATCGGTGTCTGGCAAATTTTCACGAAGGAAATCGGTGTCTGGCGAATTTATACGAAGGAAATCAGTGTCTGGCGAATTTTCACGAAGGAAATCGGTGTCTGGCGAATTTACACGAAGGAAATCGATGACTGGCGAATTTGTACGGAGGAAATTACAGAGAATAAATAAACCTTTGTAATTCATCTCCGACAACATAAAAGAAAACACAGAATCAAAGAAATTTTGTTGGCAAGTATCAGCAAGAGCAAAGGTGTGAAGAAAAATTCCAGTTTTAGCAGTCTAAAAAAATTCAAAGACAATGTTACCCAAACGTTTACTGAGGCGGAACGCATTTCGCTTCATTTTCTTTGGAATGATTGTGTGGTTAGGAATAGCTTTTTACAATAGTGGTGGTCCTGACGAGTCTAACAAATCAAAGGATAATGCTGACGTTAAAATTAGAGAACGTGGTGTAGTTGACATGGAAATGGACAAACAAAATGTCGTAGAGAACGGCATCGAAATTGCTAACAATATAGTTTACCAAGCGCGTACTAACGCTATAGTGCGAAATGATGGAATGTTAGAAGAACTAAATCCTCGAACTGTGAAACAAAATGAATTAGGTGAACATCCTCGAGATAAGATGGACTCGATAAAAGAAGAAACGAAACGTAAATCACATGGTAATGATGTGGATGAACGAGAAATCGAAAATAAAGATGATAAAGCTGGTGGTAATGAAGTCAACAATCCAGTTGACGAAGATAAAGATAAGGATAGTGAGAAAGTTAAAGAAGACATTCAACAAATCGCTCCTCCTAACGAAAACGAACTGCCTAATCCTGACGGTCCGGGTAAGTCTCTTCTAAATATTCTTGAAGACATTTTAAGACTTCTGTTTTGATAATCATGTTTTTTTTTCAGTAAATAGACCACCAGCTTATATGTACCTTATAAGAAAGATATAAAATACATATGTAGTTATGTATTTATCTAAACATTGAAACGGTTTTTAAAATTTGAATTACCCATTGGTAAGTTGTGTCATTTCTAAATACATAAGTCTCACAAACATTATGAAATGCCGATACATTTATTCCCTAATGTAAAATGACCAAAACGGTATAAGAATTTAACACCAAGGCACTGAAAAGCATGATACTAGTCACGCTGCCTTTAAATGAAAATACAGGTGTTCAGCAGATTTAGAATTAAAAATAAAATAACTTTTTTGTATAGTAACAAGTAGTGTTTAAATGTTAACATTTATCTCCTTGAAGGTGAGATGGGAAGACCCGTGGTAATAGACAAAGCAAAGCTGACTAAGGAGCAACAAGAGGACTACGGCAAGGGGTGGCAGATGAACGCCTTTAATCGATATGCCAGCGACATGATCTCTCTTCATAGATCACTTCCGGACGTCCGCGACCCGCAGTAAGTGTATCTGTGTCTGTATCAATACATTGCAGGGCAGTAATAGACAGCATCGGCGCAACGGAAATATTTCCTTTAGTCCATTCCCTTGATATTGGAACTGTTTTATTCGTCTGGATTTTCGAAGGTCACCATGTAAGAAGTGGTGTCCAAAGAATCAAAACAGCAAAATCACACAAAAAGTTGGAAATCTATCGCCTCGCAAAATAGTTCTGAAATTCAACAAAGAAACACCTCTTGCTAGGCTTTAATACGTCTTATTTAAGTTAACTATTCAAATCGAAATCCATACAGCGCTTTCATTGCAAAAGATGAAGAAAGTTGTGCCAGACTTAGAAGTTTACATTGGAACTACTTTGTACCACGGCCTACATTCCTTATTAATCGTATATGCAGTCGCATAAACGATTATAGGAAAGGAAACCACTTCAATACTTTTGGACGACGTTAATAGCAGTCACAAGGAAAATCAGGATTGCTTCTGAAAGGAACATTTGGTTAGATAGAATGACTGTCATCAAGTAATAAAACAATCAATTGAACTTTTATCTGACATAATCAATCTCAATTGTTGACTCATATTTGACTTTATCCGACTGATTGGAATAAAGTGTAACGTCCTTTAGAAAGGTAAATGCGTTGTAACTGTTCGGGGATTGGCATACATGTACAATGTATATGTGTCAATGGTTTGGGACCAAGACACAAAGAACTTTACAGGAATAAAGATTTCATATAATGCCAAAGGACACATGTTAATTAACTAGCGACTAACGTTTAAACTAACTATTAAAAGGACTAACGTTCATATTTCTACATCCACAAAAAAATGTTTCGTTCTAAATCAGTGTTAGGTGTCAGCTCAGGCTTATCAAGAATGGTGTTTGATGTTTCTTGTTTCCCAAAGACATAATGTTGGTTGTAAAAACGTTTTCATCTTCACTTCGAACATTTTACTATGCTTTATTCGTATGTCGACAACTTCAAAGGTGCATTGTAAAGAATAAACGAACATTTCAGGTGTAAAACCATCACATACGATACCAACCTCCCTGACGCATGCGTAATCATCATCTTCCACAACGAGGCTTGGAGTGTATTACTGCGCACCGTCCACAGCGTCATCGACAGATCGGAACCGAACTTATTGAAGGAGGTCATTTTGGTTGACGATGCTTCGTACTTCGGTTGGTAAACCGCTTTTTCTAAATTAGCATCGAGGTGAAGGATCCTTCCGCCATGTAGCCGCTAGAAGTATGTATCAAATACGTTAGTTCCCGTAACATCTTGTAAACTGGTTTACCGGTGTCTTTATTTGCCACGTCCAATGTAGCCATGCCCATCCTTCATTATATCTTTGTATCAACCTTTTCGACCGGTAACTTGGTTTTCGGGTTGTTACATGTGCATCCTTTAAATCACCCAGGTTACCACGAAACGAAAGAAAGCCAGTACCAAATTGTTTTGTCTTAACCAGTTTGATTATTGAAGCGGGTCCTGTGTGGCCCAGTGGTTAAGGTGTCGGACATATATCCCTGGTTTGAGCCCAACCGACACCTTTGGTATCGTGGTATCGTGGTAACGACCGAACGACCGACCGACCGACCGACCGACCGACCGACCGACCGAACGAACGAACGAACGAACGAACGAACGAACGAACGAACGAACGAACGAACGAACGAACGAACGAACGAACGAACGAACGAACGAACGAACCAACCAACCAACCAACCAACCAACCAACCAACCAACCAACCAACCAACCAACCAACCAACCAACCAACCAACCAACCAACGAACCAACGAACCAACGAACGAACCAACGAACGAACCAACGAACGAACGAACGAACGAACGAACGAACGAACGAACGAACGAACGAACGAACGAACGAACGAACGAACGAACGAACGAACGAACGAACGAACGAACGAACGAACGAACGAACGAACGAACGAACGAACGAACGAACGAACGAACGAACGAACGAACGAACGAACGAACGAACGAACGAACGAACGAACGAACGAACGAACGAACGAACGAACGAAACGAACGAACGAACGAACGAACGAACGAACGAACGAACGAAAAACGAACGAACGAACGAACGAACGAACGAACGAACGAACGAACGAACGAACGAACGAACGAACGAACGAGAGTGCATTATGATGATGTGGATAAAGTTATATTTGTCTTTTATAACTAGTAATTCATTACGATAGACCGATACTGGTACAATCCTTGATGTTTGCGTCAAAACAAGAGAAAATAGCAGCTGTTGATATAATTGTTATTTTCATATATTGGGCCATAGCCAATATATTTGCATTGCACGGCCGACTTAAGAACACCATTTGACTAATAAGTGCCCACAACAAGATATGACAAACAAAATCGTTCAACGCTAATTACTTAACGTGCAACAGATGTCCAAATTGAAACACACCAGACACTGTGCAATATGAGTCTTTCGTTCTAGGTTTACATCGATCGAGGACGGAATTATTCGGTTAGTTACAAATGGTTCCGGCCCCGACCGATGTATACCGAAAACAATCGAGTTTTAAAATGGCGGATTGAGGGCATTCTACCTTAAGCATTAACCATGAAAAATTATATAGTGAAAGGGGGATTTCTTTTTATGAAATAATTACTATTGCCTTATTTCTTAAATTGGTTTATTGGAATTTTCTTTTTAAGGAATAACTGTTGCGCAATTTCTTCATATTAATTAATAAGATAAGATAAAGACTGTTTCCAATTTTTTTATTGATTCATTGGAATTTCGGTTTTAAAAAAAAAGAAAATACTGTATATTGAATTTTTGAGGGATGTTTTAGTTCATTAAATAATGTCTATTGCCCAATTCCTTTTTAGTGATTCATTGGGATTGTTTTATAATGACTGTTGCCTAATTTCAGATTACCTCAAAGACCGGTTACCGGTTACCGGTTTCCTATTTATTGATTCATTGGGACATTCTTTTTCATTGATTAATGGTTCTTGCCTTTTATTATATAATATCTGTTGCCTGATTCTTTTTATTGATTTATTGGGATTTCCTTTTAAACGATAAGGAATGTTGCCCAATTTCTTTTTATTGATTATTTTTCGGATTTTTTTTTTCAAATTAAATGATTACTGTTGGCCAATACCTTTTTATTGATTTTTCTTCGGGTTTTTTTTATTAAATAATTAATGTCCAATTCCTTTTTATTGATTTAATGATATTTTCTTTTCATTGATTAATATCTGTTGCCTAATTGCAGATCTCATCAAAGAACCGCTACAGGATTCATCTTTATTGACTTATTGGGATGTTCTTTTTTTATTAAATAATGATTGATGCCTATTTCTAGATCACCTCAAAGAACCGTTACAGGATTACGTGGACAAGTTGGATAAGGTGACGCTAGTGAGGTCCCCAGAGCGAACCGGGTTGATTCGAGCCCGACTCCTCGGCTTCGACCGTTGTACAGCCAAAGTGGCCATCTTTCTAGACTCCCATTGCGAGGCGACGGAAGGTTTGTTAATATTTTATAGTTATAGATGTTGTTCGAACGCCACTGTTAACAGAATTTTCACAAAAACAATATGCTTAAATGTTGTTTATCTGATGATTTGAAATCATTTTGACTTATAAACGTTGTTTAATAAAAAAAAACGTCTTTGTTTACAGAATCTTCACAAACGTAATGTGCTAAAAAGTTGTCTATCTGTTGATTGAAATTATTTTGACATATATACATGTATGCTGTTTTTAGATCCACGTTCTCCAGGATCATCACCCACTCCTATTGTGTATTATGAATTTGTTATGATATTCAGTCACATGTAATAACATTTTTTTATCTGTGGAAATGAAACAAAAGATATATATATTGTACGGCTTTAACCCTTTACCAAACGCCATACTTTCGACTGTCCAAAATTGAAAGAGTCCGCAAATGACATTTCAAAATGTGAGGAAATTGAAAAATAATCTTCTGATAGGGCAAAACACATTGTGTTAATAGGAGCAATCAAAATGAATATAAACATTATAAATCTCACAGCATCTAAATCAAATATGAAATTTATTTGTAAATTTTCCACGAAAGAAATCCTGAATGATAATCGACCATATCCTAACACTTACACTTCTATTTGTTTTGGAAAGAACAATATTCTTCATTGATTTAAACTGTATACATGTTATCACCAAGTCAATGTGTATCATACCATTTTGCAATGATAGGTATTCATTGTTATCATCTACATTTCAACAGTTTGAAATCATAAATATCTATTGTTATCATCTACATTTCAACAGTTTGAAATCATAAATATCTATTGTGATCATATACATTTCAACATCTTGCAATAAGTGTCCAATATGATCATATACATTATAAAAGTTTTCAATAATAAGTATCCTATCTGTAATATACTTAAAGGCTCGTGAAAGGAGATTAACGCTATATCAAACTATCTTATTTGGCAAAACCTTTGGTCAAATTAAAAAAGTTATCACCAAAAGGCCCATCAGCACAAATTAAACTCGAAAGCGAACGAGAAATAACCCAGATCAGCCAGTTTAATAATTCAGATTACCTGATTCTTCGCATCTGACCTGGTCATTTGATTCACAATTTTTTAACTGACCAACCAGAATTCGTTATTGGAAATAGATTAAAACAATCATATATAAATATAAAACAAATATAATGTTGATAGACATGATTAAATTGAAGACAACTATATTTCAAAAACACAATAGCTTAATTCAAAGGAGTTAATTGAATAACGTCCCGCAGCATTCATAAATTAATTTCATAATTTTTATGAGAATGATAAAAGAACTCGATATATTTTTTTGTGTTATTTATTTGTACTCATACACTTTCATGTATCTTAAATAACATCTATATGTCATTAAGGAAAGTTGCGACTGTGCGAAAATGACAACCCGTTCAATTTGAACTTATTCTTCTACATCAATTTTAGAAATCTTCCGCTTCTAAAGTGTTTAAAAGTCTACTTATAAAGGAAAGATTAAAAAACACATCAAATGTTGTAAAAATTAAATAAAATTCGATGAGGAAAGTTTTTTTATAAATTCAGAATTTTAAAGGAATTAAGCATTTCAAAGGCTTAATTTAAAGACTTTCCGAAAATGACAATACTTCTTTAAATAGAACAGAACAGAACAGTTACAAAAAAATCAACATACTTGGTTGTGTTGCATATTAACGTGGTGTACATGTATTGCTTTTTTTATCGTGCTTAAATAGCAATGTGACATTCATCATTAATCAGAATTGTTAAGAAAATCTTGAACATTCTTTGATATCTTTCAATCATTAAAAGAACTCGGTTTTAGACCAAAAATAAAATTAAAGAACCTAAGCTGTGTACTCTAGTTCTTTAGACTTTTGCGAAACCCCATATTTGGGCACCATATTTCAATATTGGACCTTACAAAGCATCGGACAACTGAAAACATATTTATGGCTAGATTAGAGTCTTTCGCAAATTAGACTTCAAAACATGCATGGCTTTAAGAGTTTTTCAATAAAGTAATTGATTGTTTAACAAAAACCATATGTATTTAAATACAACACCAACATAATTTAAGTCATTAACATAAGAAAAAGCACCATTTTCGTACGTTCACATTTCATTATCAAACATGATATCTATTTTTCTGAAGATATTAATTTTAAATTTTTCTACGTTTACCTTTAAGCCCCATTCGTCACAGTACATGTATTCGGACAACTGTTTAAGTTTTGTTGGATACCCTAAAAAAGGTTTTCCATAGTAAAACTCAAGGATCGGAAAATGCTAAGAAAAAAAACGTTAAATTCATAAATCGACAAGCCAAAATGTGTTATATTTGTTTAAACAGTTAGATATCTTCTTATCAGTTGCATACATTTCTTTTTCAAAGTGATAACCCATTAACTATTGCTTTGGTCATGGATACATTTATGTGCCGAAAGTTTGAACTACAATTGACCAGGTGAATGAAAGTACTGAGCTTTTTTATTGGACAGGTTGGCTTGTCCCGCTTTTGTCAAGAGTAGCAGAAAACACAACAAGTGTAGTAGTACCGCTCATTGACCAAATACTTGATGACAGTTTTGAGTTTCCGGAAAACAAAATCAAATTTCGACACAACGGGGGATTTGACTGGTCACTCATTTTCAAATGGAAACCCGTTTCTCAAAGCGAACGCAAGCGTGTGGGAAATAATTACAAACCTATGAGGTATTCTTATTGGTTGAAGTAATAACTTATCAAGTATAACCAAAATTTTCTGATGATTTATTTTTTTAAAAAAAAAATCAAAAGTTTTCTTTGATATTATCGTTTTCATGATGATCATAACTTTTATTACAATTTTCTTTTTTTAACAAACCCATTTTTAGTGTATTGGTTCTAATACTTTTATCATTATTTTTATCTATGATTTTTTTTGTATTATTTTCAATATTTTATGATATTATTTTTATGATTATTGTTATCATATGATTCATATTTAGAGAAGAGCAAAATCTAAAACACAATAACTTATATGCGATTTTCTCGCGTTGTCAAGTTGCTTTTCGAACCTAGTAAAAGATTCTTCAGATTTAACGTAAATTTGAAAAATTATTTTGTTGACCGCTTATGTCTTAACAATGTAGTTTAACCCCTTACTCCTTTTTTTCTCGGTAATAAAATGTGTCAAAATCAAATTAATTTAGAACAATAAAAATGTTCGCTAAAATTCGGTGATGAATCGAGTATGTTCGGAAATGGCTAAAATTAAGCCCAGCAATTTACATGCTGGTGGTCATTATAACTGTAATGGTATGATTTTGGATATATAATTTGCCCACACATTTATTTGCGAGGTCATATGACAAAGTGCTACAGTATTGTCTTCTAGTGGTTAAATGCCATGAGGCGCTGCAACGATGCCTTTGTATATCTTTTGTGTGTAGTGGTCAAAAGACTTAAATGAGTGTTTCATGTGCAAATCTATTTAAAAAGTGTTATGCTTAACGTGTAGCATGGTTCTACATACCCGCTGTAAGCGCGAAACGTAAACACCTAAATCAACCGGACTTATCCAATGCAAACGCTTCCGATTTAATAATGAAGTCGCCATATTGATTCTTTCCAACCACGTTCGTTTTCCAATAAAGCTATAATATCTAAACAATAATTAATTTAACCAAAGAAACAAATAAAAACTGAAGCAGATGCGTCAAAGTGAGTAAACCTTTTAACCAGTGCAAAAAAAGAGAGAAAAAAAAAGAATAAAGAAAATCCCGATCTTCCAACAGGTTAATGTCAAACGGGTTGGCTCGTACCGATGCTTCATCGTATAGCTGATAACGTCACTAACGTCATTGTTCCCGTGATCGACGTCATTGATTACGGCACGTTCAAGCTTGGCTACGGTAACGTTCGCGCGACGCAAGTCGGTGGTCTTACATGGGACTTGGTACTCAACTGGCATGTGGTGCCTGAAAATCATCAGAACCGAACATTTTTTTATTTTACGACTTCTACCTAGTACATCATCATACATAGACAGCATAAAAAACAAATATATCACATGGTGTATGAAAAAGAAAAGAATACAAGTCATTAGAATGGATTTAAAAAAAAAATGAACAATTGAATTTCTAAGTGAAAAAAATTCTGTGGCATGTTTTGCTACGTTTTAACAGCTTTTTTGGTTGTTTTCAAAAATTCAATTAATCTAATCATTTCGGTCTACTATGATAAAATTTCTTCAAATACTTTATCCGTCGATTATTAAAACAAATGCAGACACAAACAAAGTGAAATTCATCTTCGATGTCTTTTGAAGCACAACATAAGCACTATCTTTCATTTTTATTTATTCTATTTCGTCCAAACCTCCCTCCCGACAGGTTGGCTCGTCCCAATGCTTTACCGTATAGCTGATAACGTCACTAACGTCATTGTTCCCGTGATCGACATCATTGATTACGACACATTCAAGTTCGGCTACGGTAACGCACGCGCGACGCAAGTCGGTGGTTTTACATGGGACTTGGTATTTAACTGGCACGTGGTGCCTGAATATGAACGCAGGCGCCGAGAATACCAAGACTACTACCCGATCAGGTATACCATCGGGGCACATGATACCTCTTGAAACACCCAGTGTTAGAAAACACCCATTCCTCTCTGTTAGTCAGCTTTTGTATTGGACTTTGGGACTTCTAACTTCTAAGAGGCAACTATTTGTCACAACCAGTTTTCGTCTTTGGGTCCAAATTGACCTACATATCTTTAGGAAATGAGGGAAGAAAAAGGACTAAATAATGAACAACACAACAAAAGCAAAAGCCCTCCGCATTCGGTGTTTTAACGAGAAGCAAATCCACATTCTCATAAATGCCTTGTGACAATTTCTTTGTTTTGGTAAATATATATACACGTCTCTTACAATCAGTAAGCACTTCATTCAAGATATCTCCACAAGGTGGAAAGAGGCGTACCAAATCAGTTTGTGTGGATGCCTAAGGCTGACCGGAAATGCCAATTCGATGCGTCAGATTCAGAATAACGTCTTAACATGCACACATTATCCCATAACATATTTCTAAAAGGTTTTATAACGCAGGACCAGAAATGCTTTTTTTTCTAGACCCAAAAAAGTGAGCAGCTAATCATCAAACTGAGGGGCTAAGTTGGCTGCTAAACACTCTCGGTCGAAATACGCACCTCAAATACTTTCTTTTAATATCTAGGTTCTTTTCCATGATTTTGTTTGTAAAACTGAAAACGCCCAATTAGTTTAAACACATTTGTTTTGTACAGTTACATCGTCAGCACATTGGCGAATATCGATTTTTTTTCTGTTGTGATATTGTGTATGAAAACTAGAAATAAAAGTGGTCAAAGTGTTTATCCCTGTGGTACTCCAGCAATTAAATACCTCCATTCTGATTCAGCTTTGGGAATTAAAACTTGATCTCTGCGGTTAGATTGACAGCCTGTGAACCAAGCATGCTCCGTAACACCCACACATTTCAGCTTTTGTAGCAGACTATTGCACCAAATCCTATCAAACGCTTTACTTATATAATAAATGCTGTTCTTACTTCTAAGCCATCGTCATGAGCCTGACAAAATGTTTCATACTGAAAGGCATACTAATAAGCCGTCGAATGCATCAGAACCAGACGGGACTGTTGAGTCGATAACAATTTAGAATCATGAAAGTGATCAAATACATGTTTAAGAAAATTGTTTTGAATCTTTCAAACGGTTTCTCAAAAATATTCAAAAATCAAATAAGTCTGCAATTGTTTGGTTTGGAACTTTCACAATAAGTGTTGACTAGTGTAATGTACATGTGCCTTCCTCCAGCAAGCTGCTATGTTATTGCAAGATATAGACTTAAAAAAAGTGTACATTGTGAAACAAAATGTTCGATAGAAGCTTGTCAAACTACCTTATTGCCCATTCCATCTAGACCTGTTGGTTTACCAACAGATAGAGATGTAAGAACATCCGTTACTTAGGCTAGAGTAAAAAGCTAAAGATTAAATGACATACTCTGAGGTGGAAAATTCTTGTGCGATTTTCCTCAAGTCATTTACATAACTCTGCTTTTAGAAGTAAGAATTCAGTATCTTAGTTTTTTCTATCTATACTTTCAGACTTTTCATGTGATTCTTTCGTTGTAGAATGGTTGACTGTTGCTTTATTTATTTTTCTTTATAAAGTTTTTAGATGTTTTCCACCAATCCTTTTGATTTACATTACATTTTAAGTTAACGTCTGTTTGAATTTCCGGTGCAGTGTTACAGATTTCGTATCATCCGTTTGAGATTGCAGGTTGGCTAGGGGGTCTTGTCAAAACAAACATTTGGTACAACAGCATTAGAAAGTAATTACATTGTGGTGTCAACTTTGAAGATAATATTTTTAATTACAGGGTGGATATTTGCACTGATGAATCGCATCGCTAAGAATGAAAATGCTGTAGTCCAGCCTTTTATTGATAAGATAGTCCCCAAGACGTTTGAGTACGTTCCTAGGAACACGGATACTCAGTCGTTCGGCGGTTTTGACTGGACCCTCATGTACAGATGGCATTACAAATACTGGAAGCCGTTCGCAAGGCGCTATCAACCATACAGGTGCTTCGATTAGTTAGCCACTGTAGAAAAACTAACAATAACACAACTTCTTACTCTTGGAACATGATAGAAACTAACACACATTTCTTTCTCAGTGGTAGAATTAATACTTGCACATCCTTCAATATATTTCTGAGTGTGTCCCTATGAATATGGTCACACATTCGCTATCAACCATACAGGTGATTCTATTGAATAGATACAGTAGAAAAACTAACACAACATCTTACTCTTGGAATATGATACAACTAACACACCTACCTATCTTTGAAGTGGAAGAAATATTAACACTCCCTTTAATATGTTTCCAGTATGCCCCTATGAATACGGACATGCAGTCGTATGGCGGTTCTGACTATTATGTATATATAGATTGCACTGTATATTTTGGAGGCCTTTTGCGCGCCACTTTCTAACCAAGTAGATGATTTAACATATTAGCAACTGTAGAATGATTAACACTAACACTTCTTCTTAACCTTGATAAAAACTGACAGGCCTATCTATCTGAGTGGTAGAATTAATAATAAGACACCCTTCAATCTGTTGCTGAATACGTCCCTAAGAATACGGACGTTCTGTCGTTCGGCGGTGGTGACTGTACCCACAGATGGTACTGTAAATATTGAAAGCCATTTGCAAGGCGCTATCAAACATACAGGTTGTACTGTGTTTAATGAAAACATATTACGGACACTCAGTCATTCAGCAGTTTCGACTCGACTTGTATGTTCAGATTGCATTTGAGTTATTAGATGTCATTTGAATGGGCGCGACAAACCATGCATTTGTTTTTTATTGTTATCTACTTTAGATTTCTTAACACTAACGCATCTTCTAGTCAATGGAGACGTATAGAAAATTAACACACCTCTCTCTAAATAGTAGGATTAAAACTAACACATCATAGACCTGTTCTTATCATTGGAAAATGATAAAAACTAACACACCAATCTCAGTGGTGGAATTACTACTCCAAAACAAAATAAACATTTTCTTTTGAAAGTGATAAACATTTATTTGCCATAAAATGCAAAAAAGATACCCACCTTTTTATATAAGTATTGTAATTTGTATTGAAACAACCTACACAAGCTTACACAACATAAACATCTTCTTATCACTGGACTATGATGATACTAACAAATATATCTATCTCAGTATTGGAATTAATATCAAAACAACCTATACATACTCTCACTATTGGAACGTGATAGAAACTAGCCCTTCTATCTGTCTATACATACTGATATCATTGGAACATGGTACAGAATAAAACATCTATCTATATAACTATATAAACGTGATACAAACAAGCACACCTATAATCTATCCTAGTTAATACTAACCAACCATCTAATATGGTTTTGAATAGCGCGTTTTAATAAACAATTTTAATAAGAATTTCTGTAGGTTCAAAACAATATTCCGTCTCCAATAACTTACCATTCAATACGCTCTAAATGTTGTATGTTATTTCTCTAAGATAATATTTGTATGAATTTTATTAAGATAAGTGAATTTCTGTATGTCAATTGTAAAACGTACTTTAAAAGATACCAGTAAAGCATGTAGATAAACTGTGTCAAAAATGCAAATGAAAAATTGACACAATGGTTACTTTTAGTAGATATACTATAAAATGCGTTTGCTTTTAAAGGAACGTTTATAAACAACTAGTGTCCTAAGACGTATTCATATATTAGCAGTCATCGATGATATTCTTTTAAGAATAAGTGTGACTTCTTGATGCACCTGCAACGCTTGTGAGCTTATGACAGTCTTCTCAAGTAACTTTGTGGTTGAGATGATTGTGGTTGAGATAATTGAAAAGAATATATAATCTATTTACCATTTACACCAGGTTAGATAAAAAAGATTTGCTAAAAAAAATAATTATAACAAAATCTTTAAGATTAAAAAAATTGAAATCGAAACTCTTACGAAAGTAAAGCAAGCTACCCAGTATTATTAAGTACTATTTAGATATTGCCAACCACTTTCCTACGATTCGTGTCTTACTGATATCATACTGATACATTTCGAATAGCTTTTCAAATTTATTTTTAAAGCGATTAAGAACTACACTAGTATGCAATGCGAATTACAGCCAAACGGTGTGATTTAAGTTTATGTGTTGCGAATCACCATGCGTTGCAAGTCATTGTGAAGTGCGAATCAAAACTTTGATTTGCTAATTATTCTGCAGTGCGAATTAAAACTTTGCGTTGCGAATGAAAACTGCGTTGCGAATTAAGACTATGCGTTGCGAATTAAAACTATGCGTTGCTAATCAAAACTATGCGTTGCGAATTAAAACTATGCGTTGCGAATTAAAACTATGCGTTGCGATACTATACGTTGCGTATTATTATGCAGTGCGAATTAAAAACTTTGCGGTGCGAATTAAAACTATGCGTTGCTAATCAAAACTATGCGTTGCTAATCAAAACTATGCGTTGCGAATTAAAACTATGCGTTGCGAATTAAAACTATGCGTTGCGATACTATACGTTGCGTATTATTATGCAGTGCGAATTAAAAACTTTGCGGTGCGAATTAAAACTATGCGTTGCGATACTATACGTTGCGTATTATTATGCAGTGCGAATGAAAAACTTTGCGTTGCGAATCAAAACTTTGCGTTGCGAATCAAAACTTTGCGTTGCGAATTATTTTGCGTTGCGAATTAAAACTATGCGTTGCGAATTAAAACTATGCGTTGCGAATTAAAACTTTACGTTGCGATATTAAAACTTTACGTTGCGATATGAAAGCTATGCATTACTATGCGGTGGAAATCAAAGCTATGCGGAGAATTTCCCAGTTGCTTGCGTGATACCATGGCCGAGCGAGTTTACGAAATGCCCAAATTTCAAGAATACTTTTTAACAGCCTCTTAGCGCGCTCTTATGGTTTAACATGGTATTACATTATTAGTAAGGGTTCTTTATTATTTCACTACATGTATTTCTTTTACAATTTATACAAAATCATCCAAAAGGTATATTGGTTATTCAATCTATAATTTAAGTTTGCATTATCATGATCGACGAATGTATCCGTGCCTTTCGCTTTGTCTGCTGTTTATGTTTAACCTATAACTTTATAAACGGTTTTGTTATTTTTGTTTGTTTTTGCGATATGCTTGAAGTAAAAGCAAATAGAAATTTACATTTTTTCAAAACATGAAAGATAACAGTTCATTTGTGAAACAAACCATTGCGATCCTGCTTAAGAAATAGATATGCAACATGTTGCCTATAGCAGACAAGAACGAATGCGCCAGCGAGTATCCAAACCGCTTAATGCGCGCCACAGCAGCCAAGCGAGATTTCGCGAGCGAGCAGCCATACCGCTTAATGCGCGCCACAGCAACCTAGCGCACAATGAACACGCACTATGGGCCCAGCCAATGTCTGGACGCATTTAGGACGGGTTTTACGTGTCTATACTAGGATGGTTGGTTCCATTGGCGCAGAGAATACATGAAGACGTCACGAACGTGCTGGTTCCAATTATCGATGTGGTAGACGACGAGACTTTTAGATATGCCTACCAGACGGGGGGAACCAGCAGCACGGTGTATGCAGGGGGGTTCGACTGGGGTCTCCTTTTTAACTGGCACGCCCTTCCGGAACGAGAGCTCAAACGGTTAAATAATAGAACCACTGTTCCGGTTCGGTAAGATTTATTTTTCTTGTTTTCTTGATTAGATTTAGACACAAAATTGATGCCTCATACTAACTTACGGTTTGTAATGGTGATACTATACTGGTTCACAGTGCAGTGCAACAATCGTGAAGGAAAGTAAGAATTGTTTGTCATAAAGGACGAATTGTTTGTTATTTATTATTCATTCTTTTAAAGAAGATGTAAATCTTTCAGCTGAAGATCAATCAATGATACAATTACATTGAAAGTTACAGTGTTTTCATGAGAGGTAGACAAGTGTAACTGCAGAAGTTAACAGTATCTCTACCATAGATGCTTACATATACTTACTAAACTTTAAAAGACCCTTCTCTTGTGTTGATCTTGGGAATTTTGTAAGGTAGTGGTACAGCTTTTTCTCTAAAATGCAGCATATGTATCAAGCGGATGTGAAAAGATTCGACCTTTTTTATTTGGTAAACCGGAACTGAAACAAGACCATGCTGGATGTTATTCATGACCTTGTCCGTAAATAATCGGCCATCCTCGATCATTTTCGTTATTCTGCCATACAAATACCTTGCCGCGCCAATCTGAACTCAGCGGGTTTATCCAATGAAAACACATCTGAAGTAATATGGAAGCCGCCATATTGTTACTCGCAAGACTTATTTTTATTGTACTTTCGTTACAAATTTAGACCTTAAATGTAAAAAATCCTTTCATGCATAAACCTTAGTCGGTAATTTCGGAATCCAGAAAGCTAGCTTACCTTTCTCTTTAATGTTATTTCTATGCCGTTAAAATATGAATTTATGCAATTTTTGAGTATTATTTGCATTGTCGTTAGCCGGAAATTAACGAGATTAGCCGAAGTGACTCGGTTATTTCTTATTGCACCAGGTAGGACTGTTTATGATTGCGGCTTACTATATGTATCTAAAAGCGTTACAAAATAGCTCTTATCCATTCGCATGATACATGGGTTGTTAATATAGAGGGGTGTCATATTCGTAAAGAATGCACTTTTGGGGTTAACGCACTGTCTTCTGATCACGACTGATTAGCAGTGATGTCTCGTTAATCCGAACACGTATGTTCCCAACAAAATTTCCGGATTACCGAATCATCCGTACTATTGAAGCAGAACCTGTTCTTATACACATTAAGATATAAATGCTCGTGTATACTTTTAAACCTTTACCAAACGCCAAATTGTCGACTGTCCCAAATTGAAAGAGTTTGCTGACAACGTTTCAAAACGTGATGAAATTCAAAAATAATCTTCTTATATGGCAGAAAACACTGTGGGAAAAGAGGAAATTGCTCGTCACGAGCAATTTCTCCTTTACCCACAATGTTTTAAGAATCGTCTGCAATAAACTGTTCAAATGTCGTTATTGTTTGGTAATTGGTTAAGTAAATTACTGCACAATAATTCCGTCGTTCGGATTGCGAGACATCCGGATTATCGGTGTCCGGATAAACGAGGCTTCACTTTATTTACGCTTTTTTAGGCTTACTGTTCTATTTTGTTTAGTTTATCATCTATAATTCATTAATACTTTCCTTGGTGTCTATGGTTTGATTTTTACCATTTTCATATTACATATCTTTTGAATCGTTGTGTGCAATACGTTTATGTTCTTTATACAACGTACTTAAAGTGTTGTAACATGTCCATTTAACATCTTTATATATTTCAAATATAGGGGCCTCCGTGGCCTAGTGGTTGGAGTACAGAACTTGGCCCCTCTCCGCGTGGGTTCAAATCCTGAGAGGGATATGGATTTTCAGGAGAGGCAGTCTCCCGATTGACTTACGGAATGCCGATGGTTCTACCCGCCTTGACCAGCCCTTATGGGCAATTGAGTATGGGGTCTTCCTCCATCATTAAGAGTCGGGCATCGCTACATAATTGAAATAATGTTGATGTGATGTCAAACCCATATTTAAAAAAAGAAAAAAATATTTTGAATATATGTCTATTGTTGATCTAATATTTTAAACAGCTTTTTGTGAAAAATATGTAAGTACTACGATGCAGGTTTAGTCAATATCGAACCCTTTATAGTATTACCCTGATAGATAGAGAATAGATGGTTGTTGTCGTGAATCAGAAATGTTATCGCGCTAGGCTTAGGAATATTATCCGGTGAGCCAAAGGCCGAGCCGAAGCCGAGCCCGATAACTTTTCCCATTCAAAGACACCAACTTTCTATTCTCTATTTATCCTGTTACCTATATGTATTCTTTCAAACAAACAAGGTGTAAACAAAACATGAGAAAAAAGGAAAACTGAAAATAAGTAGAGAATGATGTTAACATGACGGCATGTCGTTCTTATGACGTCATGATTCGTCACGTGCATGTGTTATATGGTTAGTGCCGGATATCACGAATGATATACGGCACCTAGTTATCGGTCCCAATATGGCACTGGTGACAGGATAAATAGCAAATAACTGTCAAAAGATGGAAACGCTTAACAAGATAGATCAAATCATGTTCGATTAGATTTGATAGACTGAAGACTTTTTTTAGAATGGTTTTTGAACATAATGCTTAACCAAGCAACACTCTTTATCTCGAAGAATCAATAAAGTTAGCAGGCGACCTTTGAGTTCTGAACAGCATATGCAATATATGTGTCGGTTTACTATTTTATCTGAAACAGTTTTACGTAAACAGCCGACCTGCAAAATACAGTGATACTTTACACAATCTAAAAATCACATTACATGTGACATTCCTTTTAAAGTGTAACATTTAAAGATTCTTCCACTGAACGATCGAAATTTCGAATTTCAATAGCTAAAGCGCTTGTTGTTTCTGTACTATAAAGCACCATCGTTGTTCCTTTTTAAACTTCACATAAAATATATGTAATATCGCTTTGGCAATATACCGGATGTACAATCGATATTATTACTTTTAAAGATGTACCGAAAGGCTTTCATGACACCTTTGTAAAATACTGTGAACGATTAAACGTAACAATGATGTTGGGAAACCAGTAGTACAGATGCACACTATCATTAACATAACCTTGACACGTTTCTAAATATAGAACACCGACAATGGCGGGTGGATTGTTTGCGATCAGCTCCGAGTTTTTCAAGAAACTCGGCACCTACGACAGCGGTTTCGATATCTGGGGCGGGGAGAACCTGGAGCTCTCCTTCAAGACGTGGATGTGCGGAGGAACGCTGGAAACCATCCCCTGCTCACACGTCGGTCACGTGTTTAGAAAAAGAAGTCCGTACAAGTGGGAGGTTCCCGGCGGGACGAAGAACGTCCTGAAGAAAAATCTAGTGCGACTGGCGGAGGTGTGGCTAGACGACTTCAAGGAGTATTACTACAGCAGAATTGGGTACGATCTGGTGAGTCGAAAGTTTCTTTCTTACATTACATTGGAATTAGGTACGATCTGGTGAGTCGAAAGTTTCTTTCTTACATAACATTGGAATTGGGTACGATCTGGTGGGTAACGAATGTTTCTTTCTTACATAACATTAGAATTGGGTACGAGATGGTGAGTAACGAATGTTTCTTTTTTACATAACATTGGAATTGGGTACGATCTGATGAGTCGAAAGTTTCTTTTTTACATAACATTGGAATTGGGTACGAACTGTTGAGTAACGAATGTTTCTTTCCTACATAACATTGGAAGTGGGTACGATTTGGTGAGTAACAAAAGAATCTTTCGTACATAACATTGGAATTGGGTACGATCTGGTGAGTCGAAAGTTTCTTTCTTACATAACATTGGAAGTGGGTACGATCTGGTGAGTAACGAAAGTTTCTTTCTTACATAACATTGGAATTGGGCACGATCTGGTGAGTAACGAATGGTTCTTGATAATACTACAACAGAATTGGGTAAAACCTGGTATAAAACGTATATATCTTACCATAAAAAAGAATTTGGTACGGACTGGTGTGTAACGAAAGTTTCTTTCGTACATATCATTATAATTGGGTACGATCTGTGGGGTAACGAAAGTTTCTTTCTTACATAACATTATAATTGAGTACGATCTGGTGAATAACGAAAGTTTCATTTTTACATAACATTGGAATTGGGTACGATCTGGTGAGTAACGAATATTTCTTTCCTACATACCATTGGAATTGGGTACGATTTGGTGAGTAACAAAAGTTTCTTTCTTACACAACATTGGAATTGGGTACGCTCTGGTGAGTAACGAATGTTTCTTTCCTACATAACATTGGAAGTGGGTACGCTCTGGTGAGTAACGAAAGTTTCTTTCTTACATAACATTGGAATTGTGTACTATCTGGTGAGTAACGAAAGTTTCTTTCTTACATAACATTAGAATTGGGTACGCTCTGGTGAGTAACGAAAGTTTCTTTCTTACATAACATTAGAATTGGGTACGATCTGGTGAGTAACGAAAGTTTCTTTCTTACATAACATTGGAATTGTGTACGATCTGGTGAGTAACGAAAGTTTCTTTCTTACATAACATTAGAATTGGGTACGCTCTGGTGAGTAACGAAAGTGTCTTTCTTACATAACATTAGAATTGGGTATGCTCTGGTGAGTAACGAAAGTGTCTTTCTTACATAACATTAGAATTGGGTATGCTCTGGTGAGTAACGAAAGTTTCTTTCTTACATAACATTAGAATTGGGTACGATCTTGTAAGTATCGAGTGTTTTCTTTTCTTATACTACAACAAAATTTGGTATGATCTGGTGAGTATTGGATTAATCTTATAAATGTGCTACAACAGAATATGGTACAATGTGATGAGTAACGAATGTTCTTGATAATACTACAACAGAATTGGGTACGATGTGGTTAGTAACGGTTACATTTTTCCAATACTACAATAGAATTGGGTACTTCGTTCTAATACTACAATGGAATTGGGTACTTTGTTCTAATACTACAATAGAATTGGGTACTTCGTTCTAATACTAAAATGGAATTGGGTACTTCGTTCTAATACTACAATAGAATTGGGTACTTCGTTCTAATACTACAATAGAATTGGGTACTTCGTTCTAATACTACAATAGAATTGGGTACTTCGTTCTAATACTACAATAGAATTGGGTACTTAGTTCTAATACTACAATGGAATTGGGTACTTTTTTTTCCTAATACTACAATGGAATTGGGTACTTCGTTCTAATACTACAATAGAATTGGGTACTTCGTTCTAATACTACAATGGAATTGGGTACTTTGTTCTAATACTACAATGGAATTGGGTACTTTTTTTTCTAATACTACAATAGAATTGGGTACTTCGTTCTAATACTACAATGGAATTGGGTACTTTGTTCTAATACTACATTGGAATTGGGTACTTTTTTCCTAATACTACAATGGAATTGGGTACTTCGTTCTTATACTACAATGAAATTGGGTACTTTTTTCTTATAGTACAATGGAATTTGTACTTTTTTCTAATACTACAATGGAATTGGGTACTTCGTTCTCATACTACAATGAAATTGGGTACTTTTTTCTTATAGTACAATGGAATTTGTACTTTTTTCTAATACTACAATGGAATTGGGTACTTCGTTCTCATACTACAATGAAATTGGGTACTTTTTTCTTATAGTACAATGGAATTTGTACTTTTTTCTAATACTACAATGGAATTGGGTACTTCGTTCTCATACTACAATGAAATTGGGTACTTTTTTCTTATAGTACAATGGAATTTGTACTTTTTTCTAATACTACAATGGAATTGGGTACTTCGTTCTCATACTACAATGAAATTGGGTACTTTTTTCTTATAGTACAATGGAATTTGTACTTTTTTCTAATACTACAATGGAATTGGGTACTTCGTTCTTATACTACAATGAAATTGGGTATTTTTTTCTAATACTAAAATGGAATTTGTACTTTTTTTCTAATACTTCAATGGAATTTGGTCCTTTTTTCTAATACTACATTAGCATTGGATACGATCTGTTAAGTAACGGATATATCTTATACTAGGATATAATTAGGTACGATGTGTTGTTAATTACAATCTTTTCCTATACTTCGATAGAATTTGATAAGATCTTTTTAGTAAGGAAAGATTTTTTCTTATACTACAACATAATAGTTTACGATCTGGTAAGTAAAGAATGTTTCGTTCTTAGACTATAACATAAATAGTTACCGACTAGACATCTATTCTGTTATTAATGATGCTTCTTGTTTGTTTATTGTATGAAATGGTAGTTCGCATAATGGAAGCATAGATATCCCAAGATCGACATATTCAATGTCACCATGAACAAACTATTATAATGAAGGATATGGCAAATTAGTAATATGTAAACTCTATATCGAGGATTCAGTGCAGGACTATAGTAAGTCCTTAATGTTTATGAAGCACTTACTAAAGCATTGCACTGAACACTCAATATCAACTTTTATAGGCTAACGATGCATTTATTTTAGATTTTTAAAAAATTTAGATTTTTTTAAGTGGTCATATATTGCTTTTTTATTCTCAGGGTGACTATGGCGACGTTAGCGAGCGAAAGGCATTAAGGGAGAAGCTTCAATGCAAAAGTTTTAAATGGTACTTGAAAAACGTGTACCCAGAAATGTTCATACCGGGTGATGCGATTGCATCAGGGGAGGTAACTATCACAGTCAAAACAACAATCTAAACTCATCGGGTTTATCCAATGAAAACGCCTCTGATTTCACAAGGAAGTCGCCATATTGGTTCTTGCAGGACTACTTTTCTTGTAGCTTTGATGTGCGCTAAATGACCTTAACTGTCGATGCGACTCATTCGTTCATTTGCAGCTTTTGTTTTATTATGAAACTGTCAAATGCAATTTCTTTACTGTAAATTTTGATTAAAGAAATAAGAATATATCACGGCTTATGATTTCACTACAATGCATAAGTTACCAACCAAAAATAATGAATAATCAAAGCGCTGATAGCGCTGAAGGACTAAGGTGCGTTTAAAGTAAGATGATTGAGGAAGCATTTGAAAATGTGTTTGGGCAACATCTCAAGGAAAACAGCTGCTCCTTTTACCACCATTACTATAATTATTATTTATGTGAACAGAGACTAAACGATAGTCCATTTTTCGAAAATCTGGACATATTATGATTTCTTAAGAGGCAACAGTTATAATAATACAAAGCAAAAAAAGCGAGTAAATCCGGACTACATTCCTAGTTCCAAGAAGGTACTAGTCCGCACAGTGAAGGCGGATGTTTAATAAGTAATTGGGGTCAGACCGCTGTTTGTGTATCGATAAAGTACCGTCCCTTAAAATGTGGTATCTAAATTCAATGGACTAAGGTGCTGACGCACCCTTAGACCAAAAACGATTTTCAACACTTCCATAGGCGTTGAACTACTCAATGAGGACGCTCACATGAAACGTGTTTTTAGCCGGAATACATAACACAAAAATTGAACTCTACACTTATGCACAAAGTTTATTTCTAAGGTCACGGAAATATCCGAGTAATTACGATTGTGAAAAGACCAAACCATTTACACCTTCTTTACGTCAATGTAGTGAAATGTTATAAAAGTGGGGGAGTTACTGTCAACACATGGACTTGGTTAATCTCATACTCTTCGTGGCATTTATTTCTGCCATGTGACACCATTCATTGTCTTCACACAAATTATTTGGATTAATTTCAGCAAATTCTGAAACTAGTTTTTCTTGTCATCTATGACTTTTCCATCCATCCCTAAATCTTACCCTCTCATGTCAAAGTGTGATATGGTACATGTAGCAAAGACATGTATGTAGCCATTTAACCCATTACCAAACAATAACGACGTTTAC
Source organism: Cerastoderma edule (assembly GCA_947846245.1). Lineage (NCBI taxonomy): Eukaryota > Metazoa > Mollusca > Bivalvia > Cardiida > Cardiidae > Cerastoderma > Cerastoderma edule. The sequence goes on from OX401414.1 coordinate 6,863,479, forward strand.
CCACTTTGTAGCAGACCACTATTGAAACGTGGAAAAAGCAGAAATAGCTCGCGACGAACAATTTCTCCTATTCCCACAATGTTCTTTGCCCTTTTAGAAGATTAATTTCCAATTTCATCACATTTTGAAATGTCGTCTGCAAACTCATTCATTTTGGGTAGGCGAAATATTGGCCTTTGGTAAAGGGTTTAACTCTTTGTTCTTAGATCCGAAGCGCTGATCGCTCGATGTGCATAGACGGAAACAGTCTAAGCAAGACAGACACCATACTAAAAGTGTTCCCTTGTCATGGCCAAGGGGGAAATCAAGTAAGTAAACCGACCAGATTTGCGTTTATGTCGCAAAGCGCTTGTGCGCTCGGACTCTGGTACCATGAATCGCCCAATGGTTTTTGTTTTCATTAGGGTACCTGTAATCTGGCGCTTGCGAGTACATTGTCTTCTAAACGTAGTTCTTGAAGCGGGCGTTCGAACCTAAAGGATAATTGCTAAACAAGTGTCTAGAGGTGTCCAAGAATCGGGCGGACACCTCCTCAATCTTTGTCAAAGATAAACGCAGGCAATATTACACACTATTTACACGGTAACTACCTCTTACGAGAGAGTGATTCTTGGCAAGTCACTTTAGATCCCTAGCCTTGTAATGGTGGGTCCAGAAAAACCGTCACATAACTGACAATTTGTTGATACCGCGTTCAACACAATACAAACTACCTTTTGTTCCACATAATCCAGGAAAACAAAAATGCCCTAAGATTAGTCAAAAGCTTTTTTGTTTGTAACCTTATCGAAGACTTTGTGAGCGAAAAATGTGGTAGCGAGCAACCGTTCATAAAACACGGCTGGTGAACGCTCTGTCGCACTACCGCGGTGCTGACGACGGAATCGGTTGCGCAACTTCCGGTTTAGCGATTTTAGGGTAGGTTTTTGCTATTTTCCTACATTTTCAGACAAGTAATCGAAAATCTAAAAACATGATTCAACCCTTATCGAACCCAAACGCCTATGGGTAAAGTTTGAGTTTTGAATACGAGGAATTGGCTGAGATTTCGTAATTGTCCTCGTCGATGCAATGCATGATTGCAATTCGAGAGTCTGCAACCGCACAAACAGGTAAACATTGTGATATTCTATTCAAACAACCCTAAAATGCAGCAGATTTTACCACTTTGTAGTTTTGAGTATCATTATTAATCAGAACATCCATTTCGCTTGACATAAAATGGCAAATTGCATGATATTATACTGTGTTGCGCGAACGGCGTATCAGGAGAATGTATTTTCGCGTTCTTCGGCGAGGAAAGATTACGAAATCTCAGCCAATTCCACGAGTTCAAAACTGAATCTTTACATATAGGCAGTTAGTTTCAATAAGGGTTGAATCAAATCATGTTCTTGTATTTTTTGTTATTCGTCTTTAGTTGAATAAAAAAAGCAAAAATCGACACCGGAAGTTGCGCGAGCGATTTCGTCGTCAGCACCGCGGTAGTGCGACAGAGCGTTGACCAGGCGTGATACAACTTCTTATGATTTAAAACTTGATTTTACAATGGAATTTGTTCTGTTAAATCCTTTACTTTGATATTCTGACTATTTTCCATCGGGGTGGAATACCTTAATTAAACATTTCAAGACACAAAATGGCTGTTTCTTTTTTTCCGCAGTATTTTATTCTAACAAAAGCTGGAGAACTTCGGCGTGATGAGCATTGTCTGGACATTACCGACGGGATTTCAATGCAATTCATGGTCTGTCACGGACAAAAAGGGAACCAGCACTTTGAGTATAGACAGGCAAGTAACATATTCTTATATTTAGCTTAAAATCGTTTATCTTAAGGAATATTTAGCTAGTCATGTATCATATTTGTATCAAGAGTTTAATTTCTGGTGTCTGTTTGAACGTTTAGACAGGCAAGCAACATATTTTTAATCTAGATTCTATATTACATATACACAAGCAAGAGTTATATAGAGTTTAAATGCCCTTATATAAAATGAATAAAAAGTATGCGTTAAATAGATATAATTGGTGAAAGAAATTATCGTACAAGATAATTGGATTAAGGGTTTTGCCACTTCAAACATAATTCCAGCCTCATCTTAAACTTATATTCTAACGATACCATGCATTTTTGCTGTTGATATTCATACTTAAAACATGGACAGATACATATAAACTGATATTCGTCTTGGATCACAAGACGATACGCTTTACTTATGATCTTAGGACACCATGCATTATTTGCTTTGATTATATTTTCGTTTAAAACATGGACAGATACATTTTTACTGATATTCGTGTTCTATCACAGGACAATACGCTTGGCTTATGTTCTTACGACACCATGCATTATTTGCTTAGATTAAATCATCGTTTAAAACATGGACAGATACATATAAACTGATATTCGTCTTCGATCACAGGACGATACCCTTTACAACCTAAACCACAGGAAGTGTATAGAAATGTCATGGGACGCCAAGGCCTTGAGGATGGTTGAATGTAACTCGAGAAACAAACGCCAGCAATGGAAGATGAATAGAGACCCACCAAAAGGACCAACGTTAGACTAGTCGGCAAACCATGGCAAATTATTAGGTGTTGTATCCAGTCCAATTTTCAAAGCATCGTCATGTGGCATTGATAAAATGTTGTAAAATGAAGGGCTGTATTATAAAATTAGGAATTTGAGTAGGAAACATTGTGACCAAATTATGAAATAAGCTTGACAAAAAAGGTTTGACTAGTGCGTTTAAACGAATGACCTGTTTGAATTAGGCTGGACCAAGTTTAGTCTCATGTTGAAAATTATACATGTTTCATTTATTCACGTTATGGTGTGAGAATATTTTGTATGACGACTTATTGATTGGTCATTTATTCTGTTTGCCTTTTAGTTTGATTGTTATACTGTATATTTATGATTATCTTTGTACAGATCAATGGAATATATGATCTGTTTTGTTTGAATTAGGTTGTACTATCTATTAAGGCATACTGTCTCTGAATATGCAAAAGTATTTCGGACGTTAAGATGCTCATTTTAATTAGGATTTAGAGTAATCTGAACTCATCATGTTTTTTTCTTGCTAAAACACCTCTGAAGTAATATGGAAGCCGTCATATTGTTTCTCGCGAGATTTCTTTCATTTTACTTTCGTTTTCAAATATAGATCTTAAATATGAAATCTAAATAGTCATTTAATTTGATTAAGAAAACAGTTATATATATCATAACATATAATTTCACTATTATATATGAGTTACCGATCAAAATAATAATGATTTAAAATGATGTTCAACACTTCCATATAGTATATTATTACATTGAACTATTCAACGTAGACGCTTATAGAATATTTTTATTAGCCGGGTACGATTCATCCTACACCTATGTACGATGTGCATTTCTCAGCTCACGGAAATACCCGAGTGGTTACGATTGGTTGTAGAGGTGATAAGATGAACTTTGGACACCTTTGCACTGGTAATGAGCGGCTTTTACTCAAAATATTTTTGGAACCAATCCACTTAAACATGTTCCTAACACTCCATACCTTGCAAACACGATTCATGTTTAACCAAATTAATTGTCGCTAGAACGATAAGTGAAAAATATGTGGTAGACACATGTCAAACAGGCAGCGCGTAATGTATCCTTAAGGTAGAATGTCTTTAATCCGCCATTTTGAAACAGTTTCTTTCGTCGGACTACTTCGGTCGTTCTCGGCATACACCGGTCGAGGTCGGAACTATTCGATTTGTTGCGAATAGTTCTGGATAAAACCGATGTTCAAAATGGCGGATTATGGGTATTCTACCTTAAATCAGTCATCACGTCTAAGTAAATCCTATTCCGTATTGTTGCTGCAGACATTTCGCAGTTCTGGGAGAGGTACAGGATAAACCGCGTAAGAATCAATCAACATAATGAATGACACAGTTAACGAATAAATGTTGACAGCATTGTGGGAAATGAAAAATATGCATTGTCAATCACCCGATTTCGTTTGATCGAACATGATGTCTATCGCATGTTAACCCTTATAGTGCTGTGACCGACTGCATGCTTATGCAAACAGGTTAGATCCAGGCCAGCCGCCAAATAATTTGGCGGCTGGCCTGTGATCTAACCTGTTTGGTACTCTTGGTACCTTTCGTCATCAAAACTAAGCACAATTTAAGGTTTTAGTAAGCAGCAGACATAAAAAGATATTCTTAAAAAAATAACCCAGCATTCTAAGGGCTAAATTGCATAACTATAACTTCTCAACTTGTATTCAATTATTGGTTTAGTTCGGAGTTTACAAACATCATACAGTGATCCTGGGCAAATTATTCCTTTTATGTTTCATTTTTTTTTCGAAATGAATAAAACTTGAATAAAATGAAAAGTCATAATAGTTGTGTTGTTTCTTGGCGAATGTTAATTCATATGATATCGTATGTTTGCACAAAGAGAATGCAAAAGTAATGTAGATAAGATTTGTTTAACCAGTGTACAACACTGCTTCTACACCTCATATCCCTTATCGTATTGCATTTATTTTTCAAAGTGGCAGTGTATCCTCCGAAGGGTGTAGAATTGTTTCTATTCCGTTCCATTTTGTTGAAATGTTCTTTAATCAATGTTGATAGGTTCCCTTTCGGTGAATGAAATAGATTTACTGTTGTGCAATTTCGCTGATCGTTTCCCATTTTGTTGAATGGTTCCTTAATCAATGTTGATAGGTTCCATTTCGGTGAATAGAATAGTTTTGCTGTTGTGTAATTTCGCTGATCGTTTCCCATTTTGTTGAATGGTTCCTTAATCAATGTTGATAGGTGCCATTTCGGTGAATAGAATAGTTTTGCTGTTGTGCAATTTCGCTGATCGTTTTCCATTTTGTTGAATGGTTCCTTTATCAATGTTGATAGGTTCCATTTCGGTGAATAGAATAGTTTTGCTGTTGTGCAATTTCGCTGATCGTTTTGTTGAATGGTTCCTTAACCAATGCTGATAGGTTCCCCTTAAGCGAATAGAATAGTTTTGCTGTTGTGCAATTTCGCTGATCGTTTCCCATTTTGTTGAATGGTTCCTTAATCAATGTTGATAGGTTCCATTTCGGTGAATAGAATAGTTTTGCTTTTGTGCAATTTCGCTGATCGTTTCCCATTTTGTTGAATGGTTCCTTAACCAATGTTGATAGGTTCCCCTTAGGCGAATAGAATAGTTTTGCTGTTGTGCAATTTCGCTGATCGTTTTCCATTTTGTTGAAATGTTCCTTAATCAATGTTGATAGGTTCCATTTCGGTGAATAGAATAGTTTTGCTGTTGTGTAATTTCGCTGATCGTTTCCCATTTTGTTGAAATGTTCCTTAATCAATGTTGATAGGTTCCATTTCGGTGAATAGAATAGTTTTGCTGTTGTGCAATTTCGCTGATCGTTTCCCATTTTGTTGAATGGTTCCTTAACCAATGTTGATAGGTTCCCCTTAAGCGAATAGAATAGTTTTGCTGTTGTGCAATTTCGCTGATCGTTTTCCATTTTGTTGAAATGTTCCTTAATCATTGTTGATAGGTTCCATTTCGGTGAATAGAATAGTTTTGCTGTTGTGTAATTTCGCTGATCGTTTCCCATTTTGTTGAATGGTTCCTTTATGAATGTTGATAGGTTCCCTTTAAGCGAATAGAATAGATTGCTGTTGCGTAATTTCGCAAATAAATTTACCTTTTGGTATGCTGAATTAATTGTGTCTTTTTCTGACGAGCAATTTCTTTCTTTCCCACAATGTTTTCCAGAGTTGTCTGCAACAAAGTGGTCAACTGTTGTTATCGTTTGGTAATGGGTTATCCCAGGTAGTGCCTCGTTCACACATCAACATCGCACGAGAGCTCGACGGATCTGTACACACGTTTTCATGTCAAATCTCATTTTTCATGTATCCCGTGCACGAGCACTCTCAGCTTAGCTAGAGCCGGCCGGCATATGCTCTACTAAAGTGACTAGTGACTATATACTCGGATTTATGTGTTTTATATTTTCTGTGCTGAGTTCCCCGTGTCCCTATAGTTAGTTTACAGGCAATCAAAGTTCATTATTTCACTTATTCTCATTTCATTTCGTCCTGTATAGTCGTATATGGCCTTTGTGTGTTTGTAATCAATTACATGTAGTTCGTGGGTTTCTGTGTGACCCAAGGGTTTAGGTTGCATACTTAGAACTAGGCTCCCGTTTTTTTCACTAACCAATTTATTTGAAATGAAAAGGAGACGTTCCCCGAAAGTGATGATAGTCGTAGGTATGCTGTAGGGTCATCACTGGCCCAGTGGTAAAGGTTCCCGACTTAGAACTCAGGGTTCCGGGTTCGATCCGCACCGACACTTCTGGTTTCCGTGGAGTGACTTGGCAAGTCACCTCAGAGCCCTAGCCTAGAACTGGTTGGTCCAGTGGTAAAGGGGGTCGTACCGACACCACTGGTCTCCTTTGAGTTACCTTGGGCAAGTCACTTGTTGTTCTAGCATACTACTGGTGAATCCAAGAAAGCCGTTAAAAGAATGAGAAATTGTCGGTACGACGTTAAACACCATACCAAATATCGGAAATATGTTGTGTGTGTTACATTGTTTGTGTTAAGAGAGCCTTTCTTTGTGGGTTGGTAAATGGTAAATAAAATGTTGTCACGACACCATGTCGCTTATACAAAATAAAACAACACAAAAAATATAGAAATGGAAGGAATCACTTTTCCTCGAATGATCAGTTTGGGGATTCGAACCTGTTCCATGAGAAGTTTGTGCACTTGGCCATTAAGCTTTTGATCAGGCCACTCTACCAACTGCGCTATTGTGGGTCCTATTATAACTAGGTGTGAAATTCGTATTTCTATTCGTAAAATGTGGTCATTAAAGGGAGGTTAAAATGTGTTGTATGAGTTGAAACAAAAGAAATACAGGTGGTAAATGACATAAGCATCACAAATTCATTTCTTATCATAAAAAAAAGTATATGAGGAGCCTAAGAAATGAGTCTTGTACAGAAATAAATCAATTAGTAATTATTTCTGAAATGATAAATCTTATCGATTGTTAAGCTGTGAAAGTATAAAAAGTGACTTTTAACGCCTACTGATCATTCAACAAGTCCAAAGAAAAATGGACAAGCCCCTTTCACCTGACCAAAAAGGAGGAGAGGGGAGGAGAGAGAGAGGGAGAGAGGAGGAGAGAGAGGAGGAGGGAGGGGGAGGGGAGGGAGGTAGAGGAGGAGAGGGAGAGGAGAGAGGAGAGGAGAGGGAGAGGAGAGAGAGAGGGAGGGGAGGGAGAGGGGGAGGAGGGGGAGGAGAGGGGAGGGAGGGGGAGGGGGAGGAGAGGAGGAGAGGGAGGAGGAGGGAGAGAGAGGGAGGGAGAGGGAGGGGGGAGGGGGGAGGGGAGGGAGGGGGGGGGGGGGGGGGGGAGGGGGGGGGGGGGGGGGGGGGGGGAGGAGGGGAGGGAGGGGAGGGGGGGGGGGAGGAGGGGGGGAGGGAGAGGGAGGGAGAGGAGAGGGGAGAGAGAGAGAGAGAGAGAGAGAGGAGAGGGAGAGGGAGAGGGAGAGGGAGAGGGAGAGGGAGAGGGAGAGGGAGAGGGGGAGAGGGAGAGAGAGAGAGAGAGAGAGAGAGAGAGAGAGAGAGAGAGAGAGAGAGAGAGAGAGAGAGAGAGTTCTTCATATCTTTTTCGACAAGTCAGTATTGCACTTTTCCCATTTTAAGATGGACAACGGTCTGAGATCTGAAGCATATAAATTGTACATGCTTGGATGGATTGGCTCTACTTCAAATTATATATAAAACAACAATACAAAACCTGTAGCTTTCCAATCATATCGTAATTTGACTTTCATTATCGGCGAGGATCGGACCCGGAACCCCGAGTGTCAAAAAGAGATGCTCGTTTGGTTAGTTAGTAGTTCGTTTGACACAATTGTTTCTAAAATTAGATTCATACAGTACCATAAAATGCAATCAATGTATATGAAGATAAATGATCTGAAAAATAGCCATGCGAGCTTGTAACATATAACTTTTCACTTTTCCATTTACTATCGGAGGTTTTACGTCCATTTTGTATTAGCCAATGACTACTCTAAGGAAGGAACCTCGATTAAAGTCTCATCTGAAGGACTGGTGAGGCGGGAAATACTAGAAAGTGTATCTGTAATCTCGGCGAGACCCGGGATCGAACCTGTGAACTCTTGCCTCTGAGTAACCAAATGGGCATACTCAAACAAACTTAAAGGTTGTTGCGTGCATATTTGATTTCAGTATGCAGTTTTTAAAATTATTAACAAATATGGATATAAGCTAGCCATGGGAGATCACGCGATGTGCAGTTCACACCCCTACGCAGTACGCGGGCACTTGAGAAACTACGAAACTGACATCTTAATTAACCCTTTCCCAAACAATAACGATTTGACCACTTTGTTGCAGACGACTTTAAAAAACATTGTGGGATAAGGAGAAATTGCTCGTAATAAGCAATTTTTCCTTTTCCCACAATGTTTTCTCCCCCTTCAGAAGACTACTTTTCGATTTCATCACATTTTGAAATGTCGTCTGCAAACTCTTTAAATTTGGGACAGTTGAAAATTTGGCGTTTGGGAAAGGGTTACCTAAGTGTTCGGCCCATCTAAAATACTTTCCTGCATACCAATGGCGACCTTGTGAATTTTTTGTTACATAGTAAGATTCGTTTATTTCATGGACGTAATACAAAGAGCTTATGGCAACGATTGAGTTCTCTTTTTGATTATATAAGCATGATTAAACAGACATCTAGATAAATGGAGCGTTTGGACTAAGAGAGCAAATGCTCTATTAATCACGATGGTTTTTCATACTGAACCAAATATGTTACTCTCTCGATCACTCCTACCCACTCTAGGTTGATTTATGTACAGTTTACTGAAAATAAAAAGAACCATTGTGATAGATTGAGAATACTTAACCATAAAGAACTAACACTATGTCTACCGCATTTGAATAGTGAAAACATTAAGACACATGGAACATTTGCTCTAAAGAGCAAACGCTCCGTTTATCACAACATTTCCCCCAATAATTAACCTTTAGCACAGCCATTAGCATTGGTCCTTTACAATGGGTATGTGTATTAACTTTTTGGTCAGTGTCTGAAACCATTGTTTTAATACAGATTTATCAAAGAGTGACTGTCTTTGTGACATAAAGACCCGCTACGTTTTCTACCGTCGAGTTTATTTTCCATTTTTTACATTTGTTGATAAGGATATGTGTGACCGAAAATGACAAGAAAGGGTTCCCGGATTTAAGTTAAGTTGGGTCCTTAAAGGCGATCTTTATAAATTGTTTGCTAAAAATGTACCATATATCCTTTCGCCAATTTTTCCAAATAGAAATCATTTAAAAATAAAACATTGTGACCAAAAAGGAAGTTACTCATGTCGAGCAATTTCTCCTCTCCTTCACAATGTTTTCATTTTACCATCAGCTGCGTTGGCTTGATAGTGAGAACAACAGAGGGGGTTTGAAGAGGACATATGACCAGCACGTTTTTCTATTTTATTGTTTAACTTATTTCTTTTTAAATTGCAATGGAAGCTTGACCCTTATTAAATTATCTCTCGATGACTGCTTCCTGGATACTGCACCAGTACTCGCGCCGATTTGTGAGTTAGTCCCGGCAATTTTCCACCTCGCCTTACGGGGGTCAAACACAGGACCCTCGGTACAAGAGGCTGACGCTCTACCACTGCACCACTATCGCCCACGAGTACGTTTTGATGCCCTTTTTATCACACATATTCCCTTCCTCTTGCCTTTATATAAGTGATGTTGCGAGGATGCGTTCATAAGTGCTATCAAGTGAAGACGAGAATAGAACTCTCATCTAGTTATGTAAGTTGTTTGTTTATGTATCACTTTATAGAAAATCCTAACATAACGTAATTTTATTCAGTATTAGAAATAAAAAAAAAATATTGATAGCTTACACAACGTATTTATGTATAGCATATCTGTTTGTTGAATTTTTGAAAATTGACTTCTTTTAAATGTTTATTCGAAGACTTGGACGTTTCATGGAAAGTGCTGGCAAAAGCTCAGATGTCTTTTGTGATAAAATGAGACTCTCTGATTCTTGTTACATACAATACATGTACACTGATGTAGATTTATTTCATAATTCATTTTAAGTTGTCTTTTTCCGACGCTTCAAACTTTTGACATTCACATAATTTGTTAATGTTTTAGAATTTGAAACACACGTAAAGTAGAATTACTAAATTTGATCGGACGGGACTCGAAAAGATACCATGGTCTGGAAGTTCGTACTTAAGACCCCTGTATTTATTTCATGTCGGACTCTTCTAAGACAGCCGTTGGATTTGTTTCAAAATTAGAAAAAAAACCTTTATCATTTCTTTAAAGCCATGATAAGGAATTTGGGCTTTAGAATTGTGAAGGGGTCCTGCGTGGCACAGTTGCTAAGGTAGCGGACTTCAAAACTCGGGGGTTCTGAGATCGAGCATCACCAACACTTCTGTTTCACGGGTGCGACCTTTGGCAAATCACTGCAGTACGCTACCCTTGTACTGGTTGATCCAGGAAATCCTAAAATAACTGGAAAAATGTTGATTCGACGTTAAAAACCATACAAATCAAATTAGAAACCCATGTATTTCATGCCGGTCTCTTGGAAGACAGTTATTGGTTTGGTAACAAGAGTTAAACAAGTTATTTGTTCTTTAAAGGCATGGCCACGAAATAAGGGTAAATAATGACGAACCACTATAAAGTGTCTTCCTTATAAGGAAATATGCGTTATGAGTGATTAGTACACATACTTCAACGTTAACAAACAAGTTTCTCTTTCAGAGAATTACCACGATATAAAATGACTGCTCGTTCTTGGAACAAAGTCTTGATTGTATTGGCTGCTACCTGGTGTCTGGCAGCGGCCCAAGATTTGGTGAGTAGTTTTTGTTAAAATGATCATTTCGCTTATAAGAATGTATCAGGAATAAATGTGACACACGAGTTATCTCTAAACCACTTTGATTAACTTTTTTTTTAAATTGGTACATGCTCATACTCTAATGAACAGAGCAAACGCGCAATCACATTTGATCATTTCCGATCAGTTAGAAACACTCATGTTCAATGATCAGCTGTAAGCCCTAGCCTAGGACTGTTTGAATAAGGAAAGCCGTTTAATAACTGAACCATTGTTGATACGACGTTAAATAACATACAAACTGATCAGCTGTTGTTCCAATATAGGAACATACCTGCAAGTTCGCTATAGGAACAATGTGTCAAGCTTTATAAAGTGCATAAACAACTCATGACCTTTTTGAATATGTGTTGAATATTTAAGGTGTTGTTGAGGAAATTAAGAATTTAGAATTCAATTCTTTTATAACTGCTTAGCAGACGTTCCTTTAAATGATGCGCACTGAGGAATAGGCATTGAAAGCGAAATCAGATTGTTTTAAATTCTTAAAAGTGTATATACAGAGGATTAACATGTATTTTAAAGGCCCATTAAAGGAGATTAATGCTATATCAAACCTTATTATTTGGTAAACTTTTGGAGATATTCAAATAATTATCACCAGAAAAAACCATCAGTACAACTTAAATGTGAAAGTAAACCAGAAATAACCCAAATTAGCAAGTTTTAAAATTCAGATTTCCTGATTCTTTACCTTCTGACCTTGACAGTTGATACACACATTTTTTAACTAACCAATCAGAATTCATTATTTTGAATATGTAAACAAACAGGTTGTTGATAAACATAATTGAATTGGAGACAACTATATTTCAAGCACAAACTAACTTATTTTAAATGAGTCAATTAAATAGGTCTCAATGCATTCCTTAACTTATTCCCATGACTTTTATGAATATAATAAAAGAACTCCATATATTATTTAAGTAATTTATTTGTACTCCTCTCCTTTGATGTGCCTTTAAACAAAAAGTGTTGCATCGCTTTTGAGATCTTCCACATATAAACAGTGTATACTAGATTTATTTACGCTTCGTGACTTGAATATGCTTCCAATAGCTACTTTAAGTTGTATATCAAAAATCGATACAAAAACTGGGTAGTTTCAACGACATCCTAATCTGACTTTCAAGTTTTCGCATTTATGAAGACCAACCTTTAAGTCTCTGCTCACAAAAATGAAGATTTGATAAAGACTTCCGAAGACGTTTGAATATAACTACCAAAGAAATGTAAACCAATTGCATCACTTTTCTTCCTTTCATCAATTAAATTTGAGGTAGAATAATACATTTTCCGCCATTTTGAAGCTCATTATTTCGTTTGATTATTTCGGTCGTTTTCGGTATACAAAGGTCGAGGCCGGTACTTGTCTGTTTACGACGAGCCTCGACAGTTGGCTGCCGAGACCGACCGAAGCAATCCGACAAAGGAATTAGTTATACAACGGATTCTTCCATAACATAATAATAAAAAGGTCCATTTCAGTAACGCATTGTTCAACAAAGTTTACTTGAAATTACTCGTGAGAATCCGTATGCAAAGACCGTTTTTCGGGTATGATCGCTTGTTGAAGACTAGTTGGCTGTCCATTGAATAGCAGTTTGAATAATGTTTGTTTCTGTAGAAAGAATGACCGAGGATTAGGATTTTATACAGTGTGTATAGTTTCTTCATAATTGGCTCGATTAATCAATTTCAATGTACTGTGTGTATAGTTTATACAAAATTGGTTCGATAAATCAATTTCAATGCACTGTGTGTATAGTTTCTACAAAATTGGTTCGATTAATCAATTTCAATGTACTGTGTGTATAGTTTATACAAAATTGGTTCGATAAATCAATTTCAATGTACTGTATGTATAGTTTCTACAAAATTGGTTCGACAAATCATTTTCAATTTACTGTGTGAATAGTTTCTACAAAAATGGTTCGATAAATCAATTTTAATGTACTGTGTGTATAGTTTCTACACAATTGGTTCGACGACAAATCATTTTCAAGGTACTGTGTGTATAGTTTCTACAAAATTGGTTCGATAAATCAATTTCAATGAGTAAATAAAACTGAAACACCCAAAGGTCTCGCGAAAGTTAGTAAGTCTCAAGTCAATTGGAACTACTCGGGTATTTCCGTGGGCTGAGTGTTTTCATTGGATATTCCCAATGTGTTCAGATTGAAGTTAAGTTTGTTGAACAATACCAACGCTATTTTTTAGGCCACATGTACACATAATGGCGTAGTATACAACGAGGGAGACTCTATCACCGGTAACCCCTGTGACCTTTGCCAATGTACTCAGTATGGTATCATGTGTCAGCTGCTTTACTGCAAACCTGCGCTGTGCGTCAACAAATACACGCCATCTGGTGAATGCTGCGAAGTGTGTCCTGATAACAGTAAGTGAACTTTTATTATGTTGAAATCTTGTTTATTCTTTTTTGTGTGGCCGATTTGCTCCGTGTTATCAAGTGTTTTGGTAACAGTAACTAAACATTTGTCGTATTGGAAAGCTTTATTTATTTTTGTGTGTGGTCATTTAATGTAATGAGATAGCCCAACGATACATATATCGCCATGGTCATTAAATCTACAAAATCAAAATTGGTCGGCTTTCGTGAAGCAAATTTGATAAATTCTTTATTGATCATCGCTGATGAAACCGGTCGGATAACATGATTATTCATTTTATCAGCTCTCTTGTTTAATTGTTTTCTTATTGCTACAAACAAGCTATGCATAAAGCCTGTCTGATTTGCCAAGCCGTTACTTTAATTTAATCTGTTTTCTTATGAAAGGAAAGGATGTAATTGTTTATGGGTTGATATTTACTGTAATGTTGTACTTCAGATGTGACTTCTTTGCCTCGAATTGTTCTAGTGACTACATTTTATGTGGTTATTGGTTCAATATTCGAGGGACTACATTTCATGTGGTTATTGGGTGTATTCGAGGGACTACATTTCATGTGGTTATAGGGTATATTCGAGGGACTAAATTTCATGTGGTTATTGGGAATATTCGAGGGACTACATTTTATGTGGTTATTGGGTTAATATTCGAGGGACTACATTGTATGTGGTTATTTGGTTAATATTCGAGGGACTACATTTTATGTGGTTATTGAGTATATTCGATGGACTTCATTTTATGTGGTTATTGGGTATTTTCGAGGGCCTACACTTTATGTGGTTATTGTGTAGTTTCGAGGGACTACATTTTATGTGGTTATTGGTTATATTCGAGGGACTACATTGTATGTGGTTATTGGGTATATTCGAGGGACTACATTTTATGTGGTTATTGGGTTAATATTCGAGGGACTACATTATAGGTGGTTATTGGGTTAATATTCGAGGGACTACATTTTATCTGGTTATTTGGTCAATATTAACTCTCGCCACGGATCTTCTTTCAGGGGTCACGTGTTTGTATAATGGTCCTCAGGGAACCGTCATCGTGCCGGAGGCCGGGTGCAGGTACGATGACAACGAGGATTGCTTCTGTTATTATGCCAACGGGGATCCAGCACAGATGCGCACCTACTGTCTGCCACCTCTTCCCTTCTTATTTTACCATCGCGGGGAACTGTCACCGTGTAACTCGACCGATTCTGGATCTGGCAACACGTTCGTTATAGTATAACAATGTGAAGTCAAGTCAAGTCAAAATCATTCTATTGACGAAAAACAGTTGTTGTTTTATAACCATAAAGGCGGTACAAAATGTTAGGTTATATATATATATATATATATATATAAATCCTGATCAAGTTTTGAAATTTAGAGGAAATGGCGTCATGATGACATGTTATTGCAAGCCGTTTTTTCGTCATTTTATAACACGCTGAGTGACGCAAATCACGCTGTATTTATGTGAAATATGTTTGAAATACTAGCATCTTTCGACCTGCTCTGGCTTCCGGTAACTACTTTGCTACAGTAACCAATTCATCTTGCTAGAATGATGTTTTTGTTTTTTCACGTTCAGTTTATGTTGAAAACAAGTGCACGCATGCATGTATAAAATTCAAGATTATCGCAAAATGGAAATCATGGCGATATAACAGAACTCTACGAACTATCCGCACATCTCGTACTTTTGAGAAAAGTATGAATAACAGGATCTTCCTGAATTGAAAGAGTTATTGAACGATCATTGAAACAGTTGACAGGCATAACCAACTTTTCCTGTTAGGCTGGTAAACGTTCAAAATTGAAAAAAAAGACTGCAGGTTATCATTTAAAAATTGATTAACGATAACGCTTTCCACATAAAAAGCTTATGACGTCCCAAATTTAGATTGATTGCATGCAATACAAATACTGACATTTGTTGAAAAATCTTTTGGTATTCCAACACTGACGGAGAAAAGTCCGACTAACGCAGACTAACGAGGTCAAACATTTAACAAAAGAAATGCCGTTATAAGTCATGTTTTATATCATAAAAATTTTTATTGATTAAATGTCGTATTTTCCACCTTTCATTCGTGTAATTTTCAATGTAAAATTGATAATTAAGGGTGGTTATTACTATGGATCTTATAACAGAAATGTTGATAATGATTTTGTAAATATGAGTTTAAATCAGATAAGTGCGGAAAACTGCCTTAGTGAATGCCTTTGAAATGATGAATACTTCATGATAAAGTTCCTTATTGCAATTATACTTTAACCAAAGCAAAAACAAGTTTACTATCAGGGCTGGAATAACTTAACGCCAAATTAAAACAGGGCCATGACCGATGCGTCACATTTATTCATAGATATTTATTTGATTAAGGTATTCCTTAGTTAAATAAATATCTATTTATCACGCGGGGAGAGGCGGCACTGCCACGGACAAAATTTGAAGTAATCTATTATTTGTGAGAAAAGAATAAAAAGGCTAGTAAAAATTTCAAGATTAGGACAGTAACAACATTAAATTATGAAGTTGAATATATCCAAATGATCTTTTTTGAACGTGAGCAGTTCTCAAAAAAGTATAACTTCATTGTTTCAGTATGCGTTCGTTGTTGCTATGTTGTAGCCATGTAATGTTATATCTTTTTACCAAATAAATATATCTGTCATTATCTATCTGTCTTGTTTTTTCTCTAGACGGGTCCGAAGAGAAAACCTAGCACATAGTCAAGCCTCCTCAGCTTTCACTTAAAGTCCAACCAATCAGATTGGACGATTCCTTAGCAACAACTTCCTTAGCCAACTAGGTGATCTCTATGGGTTCAGATCTAGGTCTTCCTCCGCATCAGTGAACTGAAAAAGTGGTTCTTTGGGAAAAGAACCGTTACAACTTCACTATAAGTGTTATTATAGATCAATTATGTGTTTATATGAATTACTTCTTCTATATTAATCTTTTGGAACATTAGAGTATTGTGGAGGGGATTTAACGCATCATAATCGCACACACACACATTGGCATTCTCTTACGCAGTGATCTCCCTTTCCATCAGTGAAGGTACTGCGCAATCGGAACTACTCGGGTATTTCCGTGAGCTGTGAAATACACCTCGGATATAAGAGTAGGGTTACAATTTTTCGGGTAAATCGGCATCCGCCAATTAACACCTTTTCTAAGCGTGCAAGTTAAGTAGTTCAATGTGTATGGAAGGGTTGGACATCCATTTAAGTAATCTTTTTATCAGTTACTCATACCAAATGACAAAATTGTTGTTGTGACATGTTAAGTTGTTTCCTCAATCAAATTTAAGAACTTTTTAGATTTCACATTTATGATCTATTTTTAAACACGAAAGTGAAGTGACGTCATTCTGGTGGGAACCAATATGGCGTCATCCCTATTATTTCAGAGGTGTTTTCATTTGATAAACCCGATGTGGTCAGATTGGGTACTGCGCCAATCGTAACTACTCGGACATTTCCGAGAGCTGAGAAATACACGTGTTTTCATTGGATAAACCAGAGGCGTTCAGATTGGTCGAATGTACAGAATCTCGTTTTTCTACAATCCCAACCATCGTTTGCAATAGAATTGTACACTTATGACATTGTCAGAAAAAAGCTTTTGCAGGAGATGAAATAATGGCCCACTTGATTAAACTTTACTGTTTATGGATGAATCTATGAACTATGCAAATTGCTTGTATTGGAGTCATACTAGGTATGACATCATCTAGTCCTTTGTCAGTTGAGTTTATGTCGAAAGGGCGAGAGAAGATAATGTTTTTATTGGAACTAAAGTGTGACACCCAACAAACATTGAACTAATTTTTTAAAAACAAGAAATCTTCGTATATACCCAGAGCCCATATGGGCATTTTGGTTTGAGGTCTTTCTCCTTAACTAATATGTGTTTTCCAATTTTTTATTTGTTGTCCACAGTCAGAGGTCAAAACAACAGAACTCGTTTCTATCTTAAAACGGAACCAAAACACCAAAATACTCACTCTGTTCTTCGCAAAACCATTTATACCCAAATGCTATAGGAGGATTTTTTCTCGTCATATTACAGGGGTACATAAAATGCACATTCCCTTTTGAAAATCTCTAAAATAATGCAGTTACTTAGAAATTGAAAGTCACGTCAGCTTTTGGTTTCCGAATTCAGCAATTTCATCGATACAATTTCAAAAAATTAATAGGCCTATGCCTCGTCCCAATTTGAGAAGGAAAGGCCCTGTACATGCTCTGTCAATCAAGATATTGGATTTGTTTCTTCATTGTCAAGAGCGTATAGCGCGGCTTTTTAGAGTTAGAGATAAACCATTTTTAAACAACAAGGGATATATTCAATTTATTTATTCATTACAACTCTTATAAAACAAAACCCAACTAATTCATTCCTTTAGAGACAATGCAATAACTAGAACTATATTCAACTTGACAGCTGTAATAAATGAACTTACACGCGACGTGGTCATGCTACCAACCACCTTAACAAATTCTTCCTTGTACAGACGACAAAATTATCACTTGCAAAAGATGTTTAAAAGCATAATAAGCATAGAACTTCCATTGTTAGTACATCATGATATCATTTCTTTCAAATGAATTTTATGACTATATGTACTTTATATATTAATGCTAATCAAAATATTGGCAACAGGTGATATATATTTTGATTTTCTGTTGATATTGAAATTACCTCACTATTGAGCATTGATGTCTATTGAAGAAAAGAACTATGGTGACAATAAATCTTATCTCTCATTTTGATACCATTTCATAATCACTAGGCTTGTACATTACGTTCTCCTACACCACAAACATAAACTAAATATCTTAAAGAATCAAAGATGGCCGCCGGAAGTGCTTCATACCGCATCCGGAACAGACGGAAGACAGTGGCGCACTTGTTTCTTCATTGGGTCTGGATTATCGAACGAGTGGTTCCGGATGACATCCACAAAGTCCTTGATTTTCCCTTTAAATCCACCGATTGAAGTGGCGCCCTGCAAAACAAATGATTTAGGTTATGCATGTTTGTTGGAGTATGTACTGTGTAAGGCAACTTCTGTCTGCGCAGATGCATGTATAGTCTATCCTCTTGGTGCGTTTTCCAGCTATATATATGGTTAAAAATGTACAAAGACTTGTAACCTTGTAATTTAGATACATATTTGGAATCTCTTTAGTAGAAAGTAGTCCAAAAAGACGTTCCGTCGAAAGCATGTTTTCACCCTTGATTTCCATATACTTTACTTACGCTTTTATCCTCTTGGCGCGGTATCCACCCAGAAAGACTGGTTTGAAAATGTTGACAACGGCGTGTAACCTAGTTATTTAGATACAAACTCTAGGATTATTTTGAGTAGAGGTTAGTCCAAAAGTAGTTCCGTCAATAAAATGCATTTCCTGTGATTTTATGAAAGGAACTACTTTACCTAGGCTCATATCCTCCCGTTGCGGGTCTCCAACAAGATGGACCCGTTTAAAATATTGAACACAAACAGATAGATACAGTATCTGGCAAATGAGTAATCCAAAAAGTAGTTCGATCGATTACATGTTTACCAACGTGATAATGAAATAATATTCTTACGCTCCTATCCTATTGGTGTGGGCAAATGAGTAATCCAAAAAGTAATTCGATCTATTACATGTTTACCAACGTGATAATGAAATAATATTCTTACGCTCCTATCCTATTGGTGTGGGCAAATGAGTAATCCAAAAAGTAGTTCTATCGATTTCATGTTTACCAACGTGATAATGAAATAATATAATTACGCTACTATCCTTTTTATGTTGGCAAATGAGTAATCTCAAAACTAGTTCTGTCAATGCCATGTTTACCAACGTGATAATGAGATAATATTCTTACGCTCCTATCCTTTTGATGTTGGCAAATGAGTAATCCAAAAAGTAGTTCCGTCAATGACATGTTGAACAACGTCATAATGAGATAATATTCTTACGCCCCTATCCTTTTGATGTGAGCAAATGAGATATCTGAAAAGTAGTTCCGTTAATGACGTGGTTATCAGCGTAATACAGATACATTATACGCACGCTCCTATCTTCTTAGTGCGGGTTTCCACCCAGATAGACTAGTTTTAAAATGTAAACATCGGGATATAACAAAACCATTTAGATACAGTACGTGGTAAACGGGTAATCCAAAAAGGAGTTCCGCCAATAACGTGATAATAGTATACTTACGCTCCTATCCTCTTGGTGCGGGTCTCCACCCAGATGAACTGGTGTGAAAATGTTGACGCCGGAGCGCCTCCTGTTGTCAAACGCTTGTTGGACCCCGTCTACCGTGAAACCAGTCTGTTCTACCTGCTCTCGAACGCCATAACGGTCCATCGTCGACTTCTCGATGTTCCGGTAAAACTCAATCTATCAATCAAACAAGACAATTAGTTCGTACAATTCTGAAAACAGTTATACAATGCACGAGTCAAAGTGTGCTTCCTTCTCTAGTAACGAGTAACGAGCGTAGTAAATATATGATTGATATTAATAGTACTTTGCAATGAATACTGACATTACAGAAAGGTATAATGAGCAATAGCAGCGCCGCGCCTCTCCATTACGGGCAGGTCTGTAATATATTTAACATTAGACTACTTTTAACGCTGAATTCTTCTTTTACAATTGCTCATTATAATATCGTAGTAAACAGAGTGTGACATAACTGCATGGAATCCCTTGTACACATGTACCTATACTTTTAGAAATTGTGGAATCACATATTCTGTATTCAATTGAATTATGTATCCGTTGGCCATATTGGTATTTATTCAGTATCACTTAAAGCATATATGTCTGCGGGTGCATTTAATCCCTTATGCAGATGTTTTAAGGAGAGGCCATATCCATGTACTGTAGCCCTTGCTTCAAATTTGACCAAAAAATATAAAACAAGTTGTTCTTTAATTTGACCAATTGTAAAACCCCATAAAAAGAAGTTAGTTAAACAACATGTCCTTGGCATGATGGAAAACAAACTGATTCTCTTGCAAAAGTGAAGAATTCATCCTAGCATCGATTAAAAAAACCAACAGAGTGTTTTTCACTGATTGGATGTGTTTGTGTCTTTGAGAGGTCCATTTGCTCGGTTCATTACATTGGTGGCAGCGGTGGGATGAAGACTTCTCCTTCTATCGGAATTGCCTTTCCCACGGGCCAAGACTTGGGACAAGTCTTTTCGAAGGTAGGAGTAATGTAACGTTCGTTGAATGTTTATGCAAATTAGTGAACCTAATACATTGTTTGAGAGAACATGCTGGTATAAAATAGACAACCCCAGTGTATGACAGTGTTTTTCACTGATCGGATGTGTTTGTGTCTTTGAGTGGTTCATTTGCTGGGTTCGTTACAAGATTTACCGTGTGCCATTCGTCGTCGTTCAACTTCATCTTGCTCTTCCCGTAGAATCCGAACGAGGAACCAATACTGTATTCCGCTGGGTTAAACAGGAAGTAGTTTAGGTACCCGTCCTGAAGGAAAACACCCTCGTAATCGTACACTCGTTCACGCTGATACGTCCCCTCGGCATAGTACAGCAGCCCACTGTCACTCGCCGTCTTAAAACTAAGCTTGAAATGGGCCCTGGAAAATTGAATGATCATATTGCTAGGCAGAGATTGTGCGTGCATGTAGCCACGGATGGTAACTCTGGCATGTATCGTTTCCGGGAAGCGAATGTCTATTAATTGTGATAAATACAAGTATACGGTAGTTTGGATGCTCGAGAAGGTTCAAGAGATGTTCAAATGATTTTCCAGTATAATCTGAAATGTTACTCCCTCAATACATATATAAACTAACAATTTGCGGAGTGCATTTTCCTGCAACCCAGAAGGAGTAAAACAAACCTCTGACAATCAAATGCAATCGAGAAGGAGTAACACAAACCTCTGAAAATCAAATGCCCCTATGATCTCCTTTCTAAAGCTCCAATTGTGAAAAGAACCTCTGACAAACAAACGAGGGGTGCTTTGTTGACTTTTCATTCTTATCTTGTACTTCTACAAGAAATGATCCAAAGAAGCAACCGGTCTGGCAAAATGAGGGAGGAGGACCTGGAAATCGGGTGTCCTGGTTCGAGCCCCACCGAAACCTCTTGTTTCGCGGAAGTCACTTCAGAGCCCTAGCCTTGTTCTGGTGGGTCCAGGAAAGCCGTTTATATAGCGGCCACATGCTTATGCCATTACCCTGTACCAAACGTTAAACAGTATAAAAAATAACCACATCACTTACTTTGAACTGATGTCCAAATTTTCTGGACTGAACGACGCCTGTCCGTCTCCCGTGAACTCGAAACATGCTCCGCTTCCGCTCACTATGTCAACCTGGAACGGCAGGATAAGGAAACATATAAACGATCAATTCAACAAGAGTTATCGTTCCTTTTATGCTCCACTTTCAGATGTCAATGCAATCTCCTTTGCAGAGTTATCGTTCGTTTCTCACCACAGATAATGGTAGTGCATGGTTAGATATTCATTCAAGTCGTTGGGTCTTTGACCACCCGTTTTGTCTGTAGGGCCAGTAACTTCCTAGCATTGGTGGTCCTTGTGACCACGAGAAATTGAGGAAAGTTCATATGAAATCTTATCTTTCAAAAGAAATGTATCAAGATTTAGAAGGAACAATGTTGCTACTTATTTGCATTATCTCTCATGGGGAGATTTATAATCCAAATCTTGTGATATCTAAGAATTGACAACATGACGTCTTAATATCCAGTTGAAGCTGTGTAGGACCTATAAAGTGTACAAGTTATTGTTCCTATAGACCGCCTTGACCCTAGTAGAGGGAACTTAACTTTGGTAGAGAATGATGTTGGTAGTGAGAGTAACGAACGACAACTCTACAAGGGTGCTGATAAAACAAAAGTCTGAGAAACGAAAGTCGAAAACATGAAATATAGAAACAAATGCATGTATGTGTTTGTTTTCATTGAGTTTCACAATGAATTGCTGCTCTTTACTTTCAACTAACGGTAAAAGAACCCAATCGTTAAGCTTGTGTGCACTTAAATTGTTTACTTAAGATTCTTCAGCTCATGAATTGCAATGTATTAATATGTCACTATTTGACTGGTCTAAATTGAAAAGCACAAAAATGAAAAAGGCACATTGTAAAGGTGAACATACACAAACATATACGTTTATTTTGTATGAAATCCTGGGTAAAAAGTATAAGTTCTTCATCATGTTTAACTAAGCCTTTTTCAGTCTTTACAGTAAATGCGATGAGATGCAGCATTATTGAATAAAAGGTTTATCATTTCCAATTACAAAATACTTTTATTACTATTGTACCATTTGTACTGTTTTGTTTAATTCTTTACCACCTGCAGTCGACATTTTCTTACTTGAAACAGACGACTCTATTAGAAAAGCTTGTAAACATGCGCAAATGTATTGAGTTCTGCTGTTGTGATATGTGAATACATTGAAAAAGCATTGTGGGAAAAGGAGAAATTGCTTCTGACAAGCAATTCCTCCTTTTGCCACAATGTTTTTTTGAAAGTCGTCTGCTGCAAGACGCTAAGAATGTGGCGTTGCTGGTAAAACTTTAAAAAGGAAATACTACTTAATTTGTCAAACACCCCCTTATGTAAACGTGTATATTAACATTACAGGGTGAAAAAGGTGTATGTTGTTTGATTGTTATGTGATTTATGTAATGTGATTTATGTAATGTGATTTATGTTATGTGATTTATGTTATGTGATATATGTTATGTGATTTATGTTATGTGATCTATGTTATGTGATTTATGTTATGTGATTTATGTAATGTGATTTATGTTATGTGATATATGTTATGTGATTTATGTTATGTGATTTACGTTATGTGATTTATGTTATGTGATATATGTTATGTGATTTATTTCATGTGATATATGTTATGTGATTTATGTAATGTGATGGTTGTATTACTCGACGCCCCGAAAATGTCTAACAAAATCATTGTCGGAAAAGTCTCGCTGGAACGACCGTTTTCCCTTGCAAACTTATGATTCATGGAGTTTTAGTTGAAACTAATTCATTCAACATCGATTGCGACGGAAGCTTGAAGCTTATTAAACTCATACTCGATGACTGCTTCCTGGATACTACACCAGTACTCGTACCGAATCGTTGGCCGTTGGTTAGCCCTGGCAACATTCACCTACTCTAGATTTCATTCGTCTCCCGAGAGTCGTTTATGTAGCCAAATGGGGGATACATACCGTCATAGACGTATTTTTATAAGGAGTAAGTCACGAATAAAATCACTAATATATATACCAAACTATCAATGCCTATAAAAACCATGCAAAACACTCACGGCTGCCAAACAAAACACCACAACGCAGACAACAATGGGAATCTTTCGTCCGGTATCCATTTTGAATATATAATTATGTTTATGAAGCCGACTGGGGCTTATCAGCTGGAACAGCTGATAACAATTCGTACAACATCTGGAGTAAACAAAGCGGTCACGTGATGTTTTGGCACTCTTAGTTCACGGAAGTTCAGCCTGTCTCTTCATGCGTGATCTATTTTCCAGGAACTGTCGAAAATAACGCTATAGAATGTTATCAGAACGGAACAAAACAGAACCTTATAGTTTAAACCTGAGTAGAATTATTAGACTA
>OX401414.1:6890063-6991860 GCA_947846245.1 Cerastoderma edule
GTGATCTCCCCTTGCTACGCTGCATCGACCACTGCCACCACAAGATTTTTCATCCAGATTTGGATAAAATTCAAATGATGCCGTTTAGTTAAGAGATTACCGGATATCTTAGTTAGTTTAGTAACATTATCTTGTTGTATTGATTTCTAACCAGTTAAGTTGAAAAAAAAAATGGTTTTGTTTATAAATAACGCAGTAATGGCTTACATTTTTTTAGATTTGCCGCAATCTTGTTATGCCATTTTCGTTTCTAAGTAGGTAGTCACGTGGCATTTGTGATGGCAGTGATCATCCTAATACAGGGAGATCACTGTGGGGAGTTTGGGGAGTGCACAGTCCGCCGCACAATCGGAACACCTCGGCCATTTCTTAAAATAACCTCGGAGGCAATGGGGAGCCATTTTTGAAAGTAGGTCAGCAACGAAGGGCATGTCCGTTTGCAATCGTATCTACTCGGAACAAGCCGGGGATTACCGAGAAAAGCCGATTGACAAAATATGAAACACAGATGTGTTGATATGATCATCTTTAATGAAAAGGGTAAAAACAACATTCAATGGTGATATATAGCCAATTTGTGTGTATCTAAAAAACATATTTAGTGCCTGTGTGCATTTTGAGTTATCCGCCGGAAATAAGGCGAATTACCCCAGGATTTCTGGTGTATTCATGTACTGCCTACGAGGTATATGTACCGACTTGTTACGGGGATTGCCGAGTAGATACGATTGTCCGCCGCACTTGCCTGGTACCTTGATTAGCGAGTTCGTTCGATACAGTTTGCACATACGCACGGGACCAGCGTTGCGTTCAGTTGACTTATACAAACATTTCGACAGTTCAGTGCAAGACTACAGTAAGTGATTCATGTTTATTAAACACTTACTATAGTCTTGCATCGAACCCTTGATTTGTGACTGATTTGTGACTCGATTCTGTGTATTTTAGCAAATATCTGTACGTGGTACCAGGCCGAAACGTTCCGCTATGTTGAACGCACGTTTGAAATGAACGTACTTGTTATTATCGCGAGAAATATTCGAATTCAAACTTTTAAAATCGAAATAGTTGCTTGTTATTTTACATTGAATTGATCAAAAACGAAATCATACCAATACATTTCTTCAAATATCCTAAAAGCAGCATTTAAAAATGCTGCACAAAATAGTGTGTAACGTGTAATACGAACATAAACTCAATTAGCTTTAAAAGGAAAATGGAGCGATTTAGAAAGCACGATGTCACGGCTACCTTGTTTCAAACAGGTACAATTTAAGCGAATATTAATCACTCAACTTTACTTATGCTCTAAAGTTTGTTTCAATGAGATACTTAAGCTTGAATAATAAAACATTATTCGCCAACAATCATTTACAATGTAAGCACTTTGTCAATTCTATTTCTTTTTTATGAATGGGTGGGTGGGGTATGGTCTTAGCAGAATCTCGTGTACAATTTTCAACCATAAGACGAACAGCTATTAGCAGATATGTGTTCTGGCATCTGTTGTTTTTTTGTTGTTTTTTTTTTTTGGGGGGGGGGACTTTTTTGTAGGTTTTTACCATGGAAGAGGATAAAGTCTAGCAATTGTCCTTAGAAAATGAAAATTTAGAAAGTCTGAAATCATTTTTCATGAATAACAATTGAATTGGGAAGTTTTGTTTTGTACCTACTTGTATAAGTTTCATATGCTAGTCTGCAATGCATGTAGGTCAACATTGATCTCTTCCTGTAACATTTTTTCTCTTAATTAGTATGCCTATTGGCTTGTTCGAAACACTTTTAGATTGCACCAGATAGAAAACAGGAAATGAAATGGTCCCAGGGCAGCATTCCCCCAACCTCATAGCGGTGCAAACCCTAAATATATGCCTTGGCTATGCCTCTGAATAATACCAAAACACAGCATAGAAAGATACTCATATGCCAGATTCATGTGACTCATTACTGTAGCAGGAGTTTTCGTAGATCATAATTAAAATATCTGATTGTCCAAGTTACAAAATATAAAATTTAATTTAATTGATAAGCTACTAATGTTTCTGTGAGACAAGAGATAACGGAAATGAAGGATGAGTTCAAAAATTCTGATTGGTCAAATTGAAAGCAACAGCAGGTGACACAAAAGTATAAACAAAGTGTTTACTATTACATCTAATTAGGGGGTCCCAGGTTCAAGCCCCACCAAGGCCATTTGGTTTCGTGGGAGTGGCCTTTGGCAAGTCACTTCAGAGCCCTAGCCTAGTACTGGTGTATCCAGGAAAGCAGTTTCAGAACTGAAAAATGTTGGAACGGCTCTGACGAAGAGGACCCATATGGGACCTGTGTCATGTAATGACTCTAAGCTAAGCTAAGCTTATTAGTAAAACCATTGTGGCTAAAAGAGAAATTTCTTGTTTAATGATGGTGATTTCCTAAGCTTTTTCTACAGATGTGTCTATGCATGGCAGGAAAATGCCAGTTTTGACGGTTTTTGAGCGATTTCGGTGGTAATAAGTTGAGATTTGATGAAAAAATTGGACCAGATAATAGACGGATATGACACTCTACACACCTAACAATACCTCCAGAATCACATAATTAATCCTTTAATTGTTATTCCCGTGTCAAACAATGACCAAGGCATGTATCATTGGGGGGTTAATTTGTAAACAGACAGACAGGCTTGATTGAGAAGTACACATGACACCCTTATTCCTTGTAAACCGATCAATTTATGCACATTCGGTCCGAAGTGTAAAGTTACTTGAAAGCTTGCTAGCAAAGCAATTTTGAAACATTTAATAACTTAGAACTTAACTGTAGAACATCAGGGGAATCACCATAGGGACTCCTGAAGAGTTTAAAACAAATGGGCCTCAGATCGTGTTTACCTTTCATTTCGGGAATGGACAACTTTAATATGATTATTGGAACTAAGAATGCATAAACATTAAGTTAATACTTAATGTTAACCCACCCAAATAAAAGGTTTGTTTAAATCTTTGACATTAAGCATTAACTGTGGTTAGATGCATGAAAGAATTTAATAATTAATAGTTATTTTTTTGGGGGGGGGGGGCAGGGAATGAAGACATATGAAGGGTTTTTGGCCGATTCTTGGACCAATTGGGATTCGGAGATTCCCTGGTGCATGGTTTTATGGGGCAAATGTTAAAACTTCTTATTCCAATTATGAGATGGACAGAAATTAAATGTCAAACTGAACTTAATAGCCTAAAATGAGCTCTTTTCTCTTAATGGTTCCTTCCCAATACCACTATTCAAAACAATATCAACAACATTTCTCTTTCTTTAACCCACTACCAAACAATAACGACATTTAACCACTTTGCTGCAGACGACTCTGGAAAACATTGTCGGAAATGGAGAAAATGCTCGTGACAAGCATGATTCCTTTTTCCACAATGTTTTGTGTCCTATCAGAAGATCATTTTCCAATTTCTTAAACTCTTTAAATGAAGCAGTTTCCTTAAAACCAAATTTTTGTTTTTTGCAGATTCTTTGTCGGATACCTGTGACTAGAATACATGAGATGCAGTGTGAAAAGCCAACCCGAATAATCAGAAGAGAAATCATCATCAGTTTAACTCTGGATTGGAATTGAAACGCAAACTTCTTCACCTATTCTTATTGTTGTAAGTTCAAGTTTGCACCTTTTGTACTTTTTCTCCTTGCAGAAAGTTTTAACCCTTTACCAAACACCAAATTTTTGACTGTTCCAAATTGAAAAAGTTTGCAGGCGACACTTCAAAACGTGATGAAATTGGAAAATAATCTTCTGACAGGGTAGAAATCATTGTTGGAAAATGAAAAATTGCTTGTTGCAAGCAATTTCTCCTTTTCCCACAATACTTTCCAGAGTCTTCTGCAACAAAGTGGTTTAATTTTGTTATTGTTTTGTAATGGGTAAAGCACCATTATTTGAATTTTCATGAGAGGTGGTTTCCTGGTTGACTTACTAAATGCCAAAGTTCTGTTTGCCTTGACCAGCCCATAAGGGCAGCTCAGTATGGGGTCTTCCTCAATCATGATGAACATAACTGAAATAACGTTGATGCGATGTAAAACCATTTTAAGATAAATTAATAAACAAGTTAATTGGCATTAACTCAAAAATATTTTGAAATCATTCTGACAAAATAAAAATTGTCTCAAATGAGATAATTATCCTTTTGTCAGAATAGTTCAATATTTATTTACCATGCTGGTAATCAAAGTATTTTAGCTTAGAATAAACAAAATCTGAATTGAATATCTGCTTACAGGTAATTTGATTATTAGATTTTGTTTATATCTAATATTATCAATACATAGTTCCCATATGATGTGAAAATTGGGGAAATATCTTATTTGTGAGGCCATAATAGTGTGATCTATTAAAATATGCATTGAGCATTAAATTGTTTTTCTAGCAATTTTCAAATTACCTCAAAAACGTTTTAGTATAAAGAGGAGATGTAATGGCATGCCACTAGAAAGCTATAACTTTTGCCTCTTGAGAGCATATTTTAGTTCATTTTTGAAGTGATGATCAAAATTGCAACACCATAGATTTTTAGTAATCAATTACACAACAGAAGAACTTGTAGTGTACATCGTTTCATGTTAAGACCTTCAGGTCACTTTATAATTAACACATTTAACTATGTTCTCTGCGCATGTGCAGTTGTTGGATTAAAGCGGCGAATGGACACTAGCATTGCCTTGTATTAAATTACGTGGGTTAAATCCCGGCCATCCGATACTATATTTTGGCGACGAGCGAAAACTTTAATGGAAACATGCCAGGCGGAAATCCGATCATCGCTTTACCGGAGCTAGGAGGGCTATCGGCGTTCGATTGTAGCGATGCGGCAGGACTTTCGTCGAGGTGGAAGAGGTTGCTCAGAGCTTTTGCATTGTTCACGGAAGGGAGAGGCGTGAAGGAGCCAGGACAGCTTAAAGCGTTACTATTACACACCGCTGGGTTGAGAGTCCAGGATATCTACTTCACGTTACCTGAAGTTGGAGGGGACGACAACGTTTATTTGAAAACGGTAACGGCTTTGAATACTTACTTTAATCCTATTTCCGACGTGCCATATGAGCGTCATGTGTTCCGTGCGATGGCTCAGGGGCCGGATGAGACTATCGAACAGTTTATTACTTGATTACGTCAGCAAATCGTAACATGTGAGTTCGGAGATCAGGCTGATGATCACATCAGGGACCAGGTTATTGAGAGGTGCTCCAGTCAAAACCTCCGGCGTAAACTTCTCGAGAAGGGAAGAACATTAACATTGACACAGTTACGTGACACGGCGCAAGCTATGGAGAACTCAGAGGATCCATAGAAGGCATCAGTGCATCGGTCAACAGGGTGTCGTGCCATGATTCCAAGAAATGGAGACAACCCGCATCCAAAGTTATTTGTTTCAATTGTGGTTGTGAGGGTCACAAAGCCAACCTGTACGAAAAATCCTGACGGATTCCTGGTGGAATCCAGGCGGATTGTAGGCGGAATAGAGGCGGAATTGCTTAATTCCGCCTCAACTTTAGGAGGACACGGACTTTGTTGCAAAATCCCATCTCAAAATACCACAAGTCCGGGTGGAATTAGGGAGTCATAGAGACGGAAAAAGAGGCGGAGAATAATTTGTTCGCCCGGAAAGGATCAATATCCGCCTGGATTTAATAAGAAAGGCGGACTATTTGGACTTAAATATTTTCTAAAAGCGGAATTTTCATACATGTAAAATTTACTAAGGCGGACACTTCAGACTGAGCTGGAATCTTTGGACTTAGAATTTCTGAAGAGGCGGAATATTCATAGTTAGAGAAATAACATGCTTGAAAAAGAATGAAGTTTCTGTGAACATTTTTTTAAAATTGATTCAACAAAGAAAAAAATATCGAAAATTTGTTTCATGATTTATGTTACTAATATTAACTCTTTACCTGTTGCATTGAAAACATTCAATTCCTCTGCAACAGATGAATTTGAAATAATTGCCCTTAAACATCAACAATAGCTCAATGATAAGCATTGCATACTATTATATTTTTCATACTTGATGCTTTAATTGGTCTATTCTAGACATTTCAGACTTACACAAAGTTGTATTGTACGGATATAAATATAATATTCTAGACATTTCAGACTTACACAAAGTTGTATTGTACGGACATAAATATAAATATTCAGACTCGCAACTTGCTAAATCTATGATTGAAATGAATAATTCTAACTTCAGAAAAGAATGTTTTGTTGTCTTTATACAAATGTATTCTCTTCCCTGCCATATTAAAATAAAGTAACATTTTGCTAAAATAAACATCTCAAAAATGTATTAAATCTGATGTCCTCAGTCAAGTACAAATATAAGTAGTTAAACATCAGTCTTTTTGGGCTTAATCAAGTCATTTTTGCTCAATTTCTTTCACAATTCAATGTTCTGTAATAAGGCTTTAACAAAAATAGAGAACTTGAATGATCTTGCCAAGCTCAGCAGTACTGTTAACACAATAGTTCTTTATTCCAGCTTCAAATTTAGTTATTCAACCTAGTCAACAACAACTGCATAACCATGGTTATCACAAAAACACATTGCACTGTTTTTTCCATACTGACGTAAAAGAAATCACAATTCCCTGTCTGATGTATTTGGGGGCTTCATGTCTTCTGTTGGTGATTCAGGTAACCCTCGCCATCAATGAAGATGTATTCTCCAAGTTTTACCAAGTTCTTGCTATAAATGATAAAATGCATTTTAAATGACAGACTCTTAGTACCTTACTTATACAAAAAAGACTCAAGAAGGCCCTTTATATTCACATGATAAAAATTGTCAACAGATCCATATGTAAAGTTACATTGATCAACAATCATGAGACAGTTTCTTACTTATAAGATGAAAGGAAAGAAAACAGTGGTCCCGACAAACACAAATGTTTAAATGTTTTGGAGGCAAGACCAGCAATGATCGAACATGAGAGTAGTGGAAGTAGGTGATATTTGTCCATTTAAGAAAGTATACAATTACAAAGTGTGTTGTTATTAATTTCATTTTTTGTGCACTATTCTTGTATGCAAGACAAGATACTTTTAAAGAAGAAATAATAATAAAATAAGTGATGGTATGTCTGACAACACTGTCATGTGAAGAGCATAAAATGTGGCTAACTGAATTCTGGTGGTTCTTAGAAACCAATCTTAACATGCCTTTATAGACTTCATCTTTAATAAGCAGGCTACACTATATAACTAAAGAATGTTGATGTGTAAACCAATCAATAAAAAATAGCAGGATGGGGCTCTACCTTCAGATACATGATGCTATTACCATTTGGCATGAATAAGATAAGTATTGTTCTCTCTGACCATGTAACTTTTTATAAGACAATTTGATGTAAAAGCCAACCTGTTTTCTCACGAAGGTATGGTATAGATCGCAATGTTATTGAAAACACTTAATTTTCCCTGCACACCATCCAATTCCATCTGCATGACCTTACATTTGGTTTCCATATCTTGATGTTTGTAACTGTACTTCACTTGCAGTTGATTTACCAAACACCCCATCTTAAATAAAAAGGAAAGGCATAAAATTGTCAAATTGACAAATATAAAACTCATTGTCATAGAGAACATGAATGTATGAAAATAAACAGCATAACCGATCAGTGGACAACAGTGTTCTTCAATGATTGGATGTGGTTGTGTCTTTTGAGAGGTTAATTCACTCAGTTAGAATATCTTGACATAGCATTAAACCACATATAAAGATGTAGACACAGTTATTTTGATTTTTCAAACTGATTGACATAATAAACACAAAAGGCCCAGGAATCAAAACAAATCCTTGACATATTTGGCTGTTCAACAATTTAGATGTGGTCCTTTGACATCAAATTTCAGAACCCTACATTAGTACTGGTGGAATACCAAAATTAAATCAAAAGTCCTGTCAATCCATCATTTATGAAAATAATGAACCAGCCATGAACGTTTAAATATGAATGATGAACATTAAAACATATTGTAAGAATGATAATATCAAATTCTATCACTGTCTGGTTGGGTTCCGAAAATTCTGGACTGTTGTAGTAATAAGTAAGGAGTCAATGTTAAAAACTTTATCTAAAAACACGCAAAAGTCGAATGTCTCGAGGATCATGCAACGTAGCAACCCCAAAGCGTTGTTACGGTCATCCGAATCCGAACGGTCGAAAATACGTAGGTACGAATGTGACACAACGCGGGGATCATTAGTTTTCAATGTTAATTTACCATTTGGTCAGTCTTCGTGTCTAATAACCGACCGGTAACTTCATCCTGTTAACTTACATGATAAATTAAATCAAATGACGGAAAATTCGTTGAAATATACACATAAATGATCGAAAAACAAGTTTGTTTACCTTTATCAGGAAGTGAGGCAAAATCGCCGTACGCATGCGTAAAGTGCGCGTTTTTTGAAATTTCGATTCTAGCGGTTGAACATGAAAGGTCGCCGATCTCAATGGAGAAACATAACTTGTAGATCTTATTTGAAACTTCATTTGGATAAGTAAAAAGATTACAACGAAAGCCCGATCTCTTTGTATCATACAGCCAAGAAAACAGGGTTTTTCGAGGGAAAACACCTAGAGAACGCAATGGCGAAATGCGCACAAGAAACATCCCGGGAATCATCGATTTTAGCTGTAAGTACTCTCGCTAACCTCATATAGACTACGTTTTTCAAACTGACAAAGTGAAATTCTGTTTAGTGTTTAAAATATAAAATCGTCATTAAAACCAAATTGACTCATTTTTTTGGTTGTATGCTTTTCAAACTTCAAATGTCTGTGTTTAATTAAATCATATTTTAAATTAACCTTTTCAACTTGTTAACTCATGTTGAAAGTACCTTGTAGACTTCATTAAATTTGCTTTTATTGACATTTATCATGAATCCTTACATATGAGAATGAGTAAAAATTAGTTTATTTTTTTATGAATGTGTATTCATTTAGATGATTAAGCTTAAAAGCTTTGTTGATATTTTACTTTTTTTCAAAACTATTCAAAGCACAGGGGCCTGAGTTAATCACTCAACGCATTTTCAAATACCTTATTTAAAGGACTTTTTCATCAAAGGTGGTAGTACTTTTACAAATAATAATTAAAAAATGATAGGATGGAGAAATGTTTTGGCTACATATGTTATTATTCAAGATGTTTGTTGCAGATTGAAGACATCGTAATAATTTGCTGTGGCATAATGGTTAGAGCTGAGGACAAGAGACGGTGACCAGTCAAACCGGGTTTGATTTGTGATGGTGCTGAACTAATTCACCGTGGAGTGTCTTTTGGCAGGACATGTTTCCTAGCCTCGTACTGGTAGGTACACATACTACAAGTTCAGGGGTTTCATGTGTATTTTTAGTAGGAGGGTGATTTTCAAAAGAAGAGGGGTATGAGGGAACTTATTAGTGGATTTAATACAAAACATAGCAAAATAGTTTCTTGTCAAAGTAGCTGGGGAAATCCCCGGCTCTTGATGGAGCCTAGATGCAAGTTTTCCTTTCTAATGTAATTCCTGTACATTAATTGAAAAAATAGACAAGAAAACAAATTTGTGACAGATTGACAAGTTTTTTCATGATTTGATGTGATTGTGTCTTTGAGAGTATATGTCTGCTAAAGTTTATTACATCGATGGCATTGGTGTGATAACTTTCTCTTTCTATAAGAGTTGCCCATAAATATTCCTCATAGGCCAAGATGCAGGGCAAGTTTTCCTTGAGTTTATACTTATGTTTAAAGAAAATACTGATCATTAAAGTCAAATTTGATGTGTGGAAATCTTTTGGTGGCTGATTGTTGAAAACAATGGGCTATGAGGGTATCTAGCCAACTCTTGTCTAATGCAAGAGTACAGGAAGCATACAAGTTCAGGGTTGTCATTTTTTTGTTATTTGAGCAGACAAAAAAAAAGTCAAAGTCAATTGACATGGCCAAATAGGACGGCAGTCCACTCTTAATGACAACCCTGCAAGTTTGATACTTATCAATAATTGCTAACTCGGATACTTTTTTTTTTTCAGCACAAACTTTGAATGATTAAAGACATGGATTGGTGACGGTCACGGACACACAATGAAAGGGAAGATCCAGAAAATGAAGTAAAAATCAAAGGAAGACTGCTTAGACAAAAGACTCATATCAAAGTGATAATGCAAATCAAATTTGCTCTAGTTATCATAGAAATAGTCATGCCTATTTTACATATTTAAAAAGTTCTTGTTTGTGAGATTAATTAAGATATACTTGATCTAATGGCAGCTCAATTTACAGTCATCCTGCCTGTAGAAAATCAGTGTGTTTTATGGTTCAATTACCTTATTCTAATGTTGAATGGCAATTCTGAATTCTGTCAACCAGTTTGAATTATGTCTGGATTTTTAGTTCTTCAGACATTATTCAGTATTTCAGACAGGATTCAGAACAAAAGATCTGAACCTCAATTGCAGTGTTTTTTCGGTTGAACATGAGATAGTAAAATCAAATTTAATTGAGTAAATCAAACTACATTTTT
This sequence comes from Cerastoderma edule, assembly GCA_947846245.1. Taxonomy (NCBI): domain Eukaryota; kingdom Metazoa; phylum Mollusca; class Bivalvia; order Cardiida; family Cardiidae; genus Cerastoderma; species Cerastoderma edule. The sequence continues at coordinate 6,900,629 of OX401414.1, forward strand.
AACTGATGTTAGTGTTACTTTTTCTGTAAACAGCAACTTTGAATTGCATCTAAAACTGGAACTAGTGTTCAAATACTATGATCTTTTAGAATTTCTAATACTGAATTTTATTTGAATTCTGATGCTGAACAGCAATTCTGAATTGTGTCTTAACAGTCTGAATTATGCCATACTTGTTCCATTTTCAGACAACATTCAGTATTTTAGATAAAACAAATGTCTGAACCTTAAAAAGTCTGAATTTTAGTGCTTAACAGCAATTCAGTATTGTGTCTTAGCAGTCTGAATTATGACTCTACAACTGTTCAATTTCAATAATGGTTCAGTATTTCAGACAATCATATTATTAGCTTCAGATATACTTCTAGTCACTGAATACATAGTGAACTCTATGACAGACATTATTCAGTTTTTAGCATTCAGACTTCATTCAGAAAGTTTAAGGTAAAATTCATCATTGGTTCAGAATAAATTCAGACACCATTATTTTTTGTAAACTACATGTAGCAGCCTGCATCAGACAGCCTTTGAAAACATTGAAACTAAAAGGAAGACATGCTCAATTTTGAGTCAATTTACCCTTTGTCATAATCTTTCAGACTTACATCTATTTAAATGGTTTTCTAAAGTGAACTGTTGTATAAAAAAGATACATGATAAAACAGCATTAGCTGTTATAAATCTAAATACTATTCATGTTTTATAGTGCAATGGTGTCAAAAGGTATTTGTTTATATTTGCATGTATTAATAAATCGTCACTATCATTCAATCATTAATGCTTGTCTTGAAATTTGTAAATATGTGAATGTCCATAATTTCGTAAGGGAATGATCCAGATTGTCCAGCCAGAGGACGGAAATGTCGTAAGTGCGGGAAAGAAGGACATTTCGAGAAACGGTGTAAATCTGGGAAACAAAAAACTGGTAGGAAAAGGAAACACAAAAACACTGTTCGACAATTGGACTAATCGGAAGGCGACGATTATGCTTTCATAGTGGGACATGTTTCCTCAGAAATGATGATGTCAGTTAATGTCAGGGGAATTCCAATACCTATGATTATAGACTCTGGCGCGAGTTGTAACGTGATCAGTCGACAAACGTGGAACGCGCTTAAGGCCGATGGAGTCCAATGCCGATCTTAGAAGGGGTCAACCATGAACTTGTACGGTTATGGAACTGAAAAACCATTGCCGGTTGTGGGAACATTTTACACGCATGTGTGTGTTAATGAACATGAACTCTCTAATGTACAATTTTCTGTAATTGAAGGAAAGGGACATGCTTTGTTAGGGCGGGAAACTGCTATAAATTTGAATGTATTGAGAATTGGTCCAAATGTATTGTCTAATGTAGGCCAGGTAAATTCTTTGCAGCATTCAATCTTGGAAGAGTTCCCAGAGGTTACTGAGGGTTTTGGTAAATTGAAAGATTTCAAGTTGAAAATTCCACTTGACCAAAACGTCACCCCAGTAATACAGCCTGTACGTAGGGTGCCATATCACCTACGGAATAAATTGAGTGAGAAGCTTGATGAATTAGAGTCTCTTGATATAATTGAGAAAGTTAATGGGCCTAGTGATTGGTTATTTAGTCCTGTAGTTTGTGTTCCTAAAAATAATGGCAAGGACATTAGATTATGTATTAATATGAGGGCTGCCAACAATGCTGTAAAACGAGAATGGTTTCCTATTCCAACAGTCGATGAGGTAATTCAAGAGTTGAATCACAGTTGCATTTTCAGCAAGCTTGATCTGAAGATGGGCTATTTTAAGATTGAAAATGAGGAAAATTCAAGGGAAATAACCACTTTTGGTACGCACAAAGGCAATTATCGCTATAAAAGACTGATTGTGGGCATATCATGTGCACCTGAAATGTATCAAAAATGTATGCAGCAAGTTTTACAGGATTGTGAAGGGGCTCATAATATTCTGGATGACATTATTGTTCATGGATCGAACCAAATTGAGCATGATGAACGCTTGAGATGAGTTCTTAATGTCTTGAAAGAGAAGGGTTTAACAGTAAACACCCAGAAATGTGAACTGAACATGTCTCATTTAGTCTTTATGGGTCATGTACTTAGTTCCAGGGGCATAGCTCTAGCAGGGGTCAAGGTAAAGGCCATTGTTGAAGCTCATGCTCCTGAAACCATGTCGGAAGTCAAAAGTTTTCTTGGACTTGTCACTTTTAGTTCTAGATATATTCCCAAATTTTCTACTGTCTCAGAACCACTTCGTAGGCTTACGAAGAAAAATGAACCATTTGTGTGGGGCTCAGATCAGGAAAAAGCCTTTTAGAAGTTGAAACTTCTTGTCTCACAAGCAGATACCTTAGGATATTATGATATCAATTCAAGTACACAGGTAATAGCGGACGCTTCACCTGTAGGACTTGGGGCGGTTCTGATACAGAAGCAAAAAAGGGGAATATAGAATAATTTCATATGCATCAAAGAGTTTGTCAGATATTGAATGTAGGTACTCGCAAACTGAAAAAGAGGCTCTTGCCTTAGTCTGGGCTTGTGAACAATTTCATCCGTACCTGTATGGGGTAGAGTTTGAATTACATACGGACCATAAACCCTTAGAATTCATATTTTCCACACGTTCAAAACCTAGTGCTCGCATAGAACGATGGGTGCTGCGCATGCAACCTTATCGTTACACGGTTAAGTATATAAAGGGCTGTAATAATATTGCAGATTCGCTCTCAAGGCTGCTGCCTAGGTCAAAAGGGGAAAATGAGAGTCTAGTACCAGAGAGTGGTCAAGACTATATTAGATTTGTCGCGCAAGAATCTATGCCATGAGCATTGACTACGCGTGAAATTGAAAGAGTTTCTGTAGATGATCCGGAATTACAAAGTATTAGGGATTGCTTATTAGGTGGTCGTTGGCATCATCTGGACAATAAACAGTTCTTAGCAGTCCAAACAGAGCTTAGCTCTATTGGTCATTTAGTACTCTGTGGAACGCGTATCGTCATTCCAAAGGATCTCCGTTTACATATTCTTGAATTGGCTCACGAAGGCCATCCCGGCATTGTTAATATGAAGCAGATCTTACGATCTAAGGTCTGGTGGCCTGGGATAAACAAAGAAGCTGAAAACTTCTGTAAGAGTTGCTTTGGATGTCAGTAAGTGTCCCAAGGGTCAAAGCAGGAGCCAGTTGTAAGGACCGAATTGCCCAATGGTCCATGGCAATATTTAGCTGCTGATATTTTAGGTCCAATGTCAACAGGGGAATCGGTTTTGGTCGTCATTGATTACTATAGTAGGTACTATGAGATAGAGATATTGAGATCTACCACTTCAGATAAAATTGTCGGAGCTATGTCTAGATTTTTTACGACACATGGTTTACCTTTGTTGATCCGTACAGATAATGCGGCAAACTTTACAAGCGAATGATTTACGTCTTTTCTAGGATATAATGGTATTAAACATATAAGGACTACCCCTCTGTGGCCTCAGGCCAACAGTGAGGTGGACATCAGAATAGGTCATTAATGAAACATACCCGTATATCTCATGCCAGTGGACATGACTGGAAAGTGGATTTGCAATCCTATTTATTGGCATATCGATCAACTCCAAATGCTACTACAGGGGTCAGCCCGGCTGAACTTTTATTTGGACGGAAACTCCGTACCAAAATACCGGATTTGCACCAGTTCAATGCAGACGATACAGACATTCGTGACTGCGATTCTGAAAATAAAGGGAAAGGTAAATTGTATATTGATAGCAAGCGGGGTGCAGTCAAAAGTAACATCTCTGTGGGCGATAAGGTTTTGGTCAAACAAGATAGAGAAAACAAGTTCTCATCGAGATTCAATCATAAGCCATATACTGTAGTAGAGAGACAGGGTAATGCAGTAGGTATAGAATCTGAAACGGGTACACGTTATAGACGTAATGTTACAAGTGTCAAAAAGAGAGAGCATCTATGGGTAACATGTATAGTACTGTGGACAGTGAGTTTGGCAACGGTGAGGGAAATGTTTTATCTGGGGATAATGATGAGCTTGTTATTGCCAAACCCACATTTGTTCAGAATGTACTGGAGTCTGGCGCTTGTCAGCCATTGTCAGAGCCAGTCGCCGAGGCATCTCGACCAGTCGCAGAGACGACTCGACCAGTTAGAAGTCGTTGACTACCTGCAAAGTATAACGACTTCATTATGCAGAACTAAGCTAATGTTTATGGTTTAGTGGAAATATCTATTATACTGATCAGTCTATTGTTACCAGTTGTTATTTAGTTAACTTATATGTAGTACAGACAGTGCTATGAGGGATTATTTCATTTTACATTGTATTTGGGTAAGCATAAAACTAGTCCAGAACTATGATAGTCTAGTCTGAAGTTGCAGATTGAAAGTGGAAAGTCTTCTATTGCAGATTACATTTTCAATCTTCAAAGAGTCATTATATTATCAATAGAGTATATTCCAGACAGCACATTGCTTTAAGCTTAAGTCATCTGAGCTTTTATAACAAATTTAGGTTATAACTTATAGAGTGTAATTACTGGAAAGGGATGTAGTGTACGTCGTTTCATGTTAAGACCTTCAGGTCACTTTATTATTAACACTTTTAACTATGTTCTATGTGCATGTGCGATTGAATTGGATTAAAGCGGCGAATGGACACTAGCATTGCCTTGTATTAAATTACGTGGGTTAAATCCCTGCCATCCGATACTATAGAACTGACTTATTCAAATTTATCTAAACAATTATATGATATGTATGAATTCAAAAAGCTTTCCAGCAATGTATAACATTAATCATAACATTTTGGCCATGAATAAGGAATTAATACTAAAACGAAATGCCTGACTTTATATTTTGTGTATATATCGACTTAAAATAACCGTCCATATGAGGTACTTTCACACTATTGGAACTACATCGGGATTTAAAGAGTCTTTTAGAGTACAAGCAAAAACGGGATATTTAAGTGATAACCAAACATAATTGAGTTACAATTGATCCAAATGAGAGTTCAATGCAAGACTAAAGCAAGATGTTTTAGTGCTTCCGATTTTTTGCTATAGTCTTGCATTGAAGTACCAACATAATGTTGATAAAAGATGTTAAAGGCACATAAAAGGAGATTAATGCTATATCAAACTTTTTTATTTGGTAAACATTTAATCAGATTCAATTAGTACTCACCAAAAGAAAACCATCAGCAAAACTTGAACGTGAAAGTCAACCAGAAATAACCCAGATTAGCAAGTTTAATAATTCATATTGTCTCATTCTTCAACTTTAACCTTGACAGTTGATACACAAATATTTGAACCGACCAATCAGAATTTGTTATTTTGAATTTTTAAACAAACAGGTTGTTGATAAACATGATTGAATTGGAGACAACTATATTTCAAGCACAAAATAACTTATGTTAAAGGAGTCTTTTTCAAAGGGTCTAAATGTATTTGTAAATAAGTTCTCATGACTTTTATGAACATTATAAAAGAATCTATATATTTTTTCAGTAATTTACTTGTATTTATCTCCTTTTATGTGCCTTTAAGTTAGCTCTGGATTGCATTTAGTCCAAAAATAGCTTCATTCTGATGTTATAACATGTGGTTCAGAAAATATCAAGATGCTCCCCAAAGTATTACAACTATTTAATACAAACTTCACACACTTTCTATCATAAGCTAAGTGGATTGCATTTTGAGTTTTGCGCTTTAGATCATAGTTAGTACTAAGCAAACAATAAGCATTAACAATTTTCTTGCTCTGAATCCTCAATTTAGAGAAATATATATAAATAGTTTGCAACTGTTGATTGTTTCTAAATGTGAGTATTTGAAGTAACTTTTCTAAATTATCTTTACTAAGTCAGTCACAACAGCTTTTTGGCTTCCCAATTAAGGGATTTCAGTGATAAAACCTTTTTAAAAATCAATAGGCCTAGGCCTCTTCCCTATTTAAGGAGAAAAAGCCCTGAAATGCAGCCAGTGCATGAAAAGTTACTGACACCCCTTTTAAAATCCTATATGAAAAGAAGTCTATGAAGAGCAAAATCTTATTTGTGCCGCAATTATTTCAATATTGAGCAATTCATTTTATATATTCGTATAGATACTATTTGTTACTTAAATGTTAAGTCTATATTTCATGGGCTGTAATTAATCTTTCAGAGATTGATGTTTTTAACCTTAAAAAAAGACATTGTCTTGTATGTAAAAATAACCACATATAGATTTCTAAGTAACATAGAACTAGATTATTGACAGCTTCCCAACCCTGCTCATAACTGTACAGAAAAAATAAAGAACACTAAAATAGCAGATAAGACAGGTTGGTTTTGTAAACAAGGATCTTAGAGTAACTTAGAGTAAGAAGTGGTATTTTTAGATACCATCATCCCATGGGTCTTCAGAAACGTTAACCGCGTATGCACATGGAAGCATACATCATTTCTGTCAAGCAAAAGGGCTCAAGAAAGGAGGAAACATCGTAAACATTAATTGAATTTTGCTAAATTTGAAAAGGAAAATAAGAAATACTCACATTCTCTACATCAAATGTTGAAGTTGTTAAGTAGTTTTTAGCACTACTATTTGAAGAATAAGGAATGCTTTACTACTTACCTGGGCATTGGCTTAAGTGTCACACCTTGGTTAACTTTTCAAGCAAATTATGCAGCCTTTTGTACTTAGAAGTTTTAACATGCAAGTTTGCATCTCATGAACTACTTTATGAAACGGGTTGATACTTCACACATGTGTTCAGGGTCATAATCTAAGGTCCCTGATCAAGTTGCATATCTCTTGTCTAGAATTTAAGCAAATTATGCAGCCTTTTGTACTTAGAAAATCTTGGTTAAGTTTTTACATGCAAGTTTGTATCTCATGAACTACTATAGTGAATGAGTTTATACTTCACACATGTGTTCATGGTCATAATTTAAGGTCCCTGACCAAGTTTCAAAACTCTTGTACCAAATTTAAGCAAATTATGCTGCCTTTTGTATTTAGAATTATCTTGGTTAAGTTTTTGCGTGCAAGTTTATATCTCATGAACCATTGTATAAAATAGGTTGATACTTCACACATGTGTTCAGGGTCATAATCTAAGGTTCCTGATCAAGTTGCATATCTCTTGTCTAGAATTTAAGCAAATTATGCAGCCTTTTATACTTAGAAAATCTTGGTTAAGTTTTTAAGAGCAAGTTTCACGTCTCTTGTTTCTCATTAACTACTATAAGGACTGGATTGAAACTTTCCTCATGGACTAAGGGTCATAATGTTAGGTTACTGACCAAGTGCAATAACTTTGCTTATGACTTGAAGCAAATAATACCAGTTTCTGTTCTTAGAAAAACTTGGTCTATGCTTTGTGTGCAGCCGCCTAATATTTTAGAAACAAACTATATTTCACTGACCTATATACCTCTCTCTGAAATTATTGAATAGTCGAACATGCTGTCTTATGGACAGCTCTTGTTAATTATAGTTGTGACGTAGTGTTAGCATGGCCCATGAGAGAATTCCTCTAATTCTGTAACATTTGCTGAACTTTTATGCAAATAAGAGAACCTAATGAATTGTTGTAGATAACATGCTGGTATATTTGTATGACTGTTTTTTACTGATTGGATGTTTTTGTGTCTTTGAGAAGTTAATTTGCTCGGTTTGTCACATTGGTGGCGGTGTTGGGATGAAGACTTCTCCTTCTATCGGAGTTGCCTTTCCCACATATTTCCCACAGGCCAAAACTCGGGATGAGTCTTCTCGGAGGTGGGAGATATGTTACGTTTGTTGAATGTTTATGCAAATTAGGGAATCTAGTGCATTGTTGTAGAGAACATGCTGGTATATATATAGACAATTAACACAAACACTCAGTGTACAACAGTTTTATTCACTGATCGGATGTGGTTGTGTCTTTGAAAGGTTCATTTGCTCAGTTTGTCACAATTCTTTATAAACCAGCTTTCCCAAGAAGAACAGACAGGAGCAAAGGCTGACACTTCACATTGATTAACAAAAACATGGAGTTTAAGCAACTGATAAGTATAGAAATTAAAACAATCTTTGGTTTAGTGACATGGATTGTGAATATCAACTTTTTACATTAGATGACCCTGTGATACAAACTCAGGATAAGGAAATTAGGCCATTCTGATGTCATCTTGCCTGCATGCAATGAAGCAGTGATGGTTCCTGATTTCGCTTTATTATAGCTGTAGAAATAAATAATATCAACTATTTCTCTTTTTTGATACTCTAACTTTCTTAAATGGCCAAGATTTGTCCATTTGAGCAAGCATAATGTAAATGATGATAGGTGCACTGTTTTGTCGGATCAAGCTAAATTTAGAAACCAAACTACGATGTGGGTGTGGTTTGCATACATTATAATGTATCCTTTAGAACCAAATAACATAAAGGCATACTGAATTTAGAGGAGCATGAGAATCTATCTCATTTAAATGTATGGTATAGGCATTCAGTGATTTTGAGAGTGCGGTACTAAAGCATGTACGCTTCACTCCTTGCTAACCAGGAATGATGGTGGATATCGCGGATACAAACAAACTGCCTCATAAAAGCAATGCTCTCAAGCAGGACTCTTGTTTACATCGTCTGGACCTAAGATAATTTTAATTAGCTTAGAAAGAAATTGATTTCGGACAAATATAACCATATATTGTGTGGGTCAATAATGGTTTTTCCTGCACAGCAACTAACCATGAGATGGGAACAACACCACTTTAAATAAACTTGCATATACTTTTCACTTAAAAGCATACTAGCGCTCAGAAAAACTGCAAAACTGGGTAATTTGAGTTATAAATTACGATAGAATATGTTGAAACATAGCGAAAAACCACATAGGATATGTATTTTTCAAGTGATTTTTTTTTTTACAGATTTGTTGCCCACCAATTTAACTTCATTGTTTACATTAGAGGTACATCTAAAATAGCAAGAAGCGGATTAATGAGTGGCGATCACCTGGTTAGAAAAATCATTAGAAACATATAAAAACACTGCCAATTATCCAATATTAACAACATGAACCTTCAAAATGGAGAAATTCTTGGGTTTTATTGGTTCCCAACGTTTCTTCGCTGACCTTGTTTTATCGCTAATTGTAAACAAATCTATAGAATTCACTCTTTTTAAAAGCATAATGTGAAAGTCTTGCATTCTGAATTCTTTTGTAAAAGGGAATTTAAAGGGATTTTAAGTTAATTTTCATTTATTCTAAAACTTTCACAATTTAAGGGTATATGAGAGCAAGAATGGCTTTAACCCATAAGGCCATACACGCTCATTTCAAAGCCATCACACCAGAAGACATTAGAGAAAGAGAAAAATTACACAATAAATGTTACTATAAATTATGGAATTATATACTATGGTAAATATACTTAATTTCAATTAAACAGAATAGTTCAGGCCAGACCGAACTATTCCAATTAAACAATAGTTCTGGCCAGACCAAACCATTCCAATTAAACAGAATAGTTCCGGCCAGACCGAACTATTCCAATTTAACAGAATAGTTCCGGCCAGACCAAACTATTCCAATTAAACAGAATAGTTCTGGCCAGACCAAACTATTCCAATTTAACAGAATAGTTCCGGCCAGACCAAACTATTCCAATTAAACAGAATAGTTCTGGCCAGACCAAACTATTCCAATTTAACAGAATAGTTCCGGCCAGACCAAACTATTCCAATTAAACAGAATAGTTCTGGCCAGACCGAACTATTCCAATTAAACAGAATACATCCGGGCAGACCAAATTATTCCAATAAAACTATTGTTCCGGCCAGACGAACTATTCCAATTAAACAGAATGTACCGGCCAGACCGAACTATTCCAATTAAACAGAATAGTTCTGGCCAGACCAAACTATTCCAATTAAACAGAAGAGTTCTGGCCAGACCAGTGGCCAGACCAGTAAATCTCAGGAATGTCCAAAGTAATCCTACAAAGGTATATGTTTCAAAATGGCGGATTATGGGTATTCTACCTTAACACAAATTGAAAAACTTACTCTCATCGTTAGCATAACTATATACGAAAAAATATGCCAATTGAAATGAAATCATGCCTTTTATAGTTTTAACACTTGTATGAACAAGCCAGAAAGTCTGACTGGGATTTGAACCCAGAACCTCCTCAGAAATACAAAGGTGCTCTTACCAGTTGAGCTATCAGACTGGAATCTAGCCTTACAATCTAAAGATTTCACATTTTAGTGAAAAAAAAAACCCAATAAATAATTTAGAAAAGATTGAAATCTATGTGCAATTTTAAAGGCTCATGAATGGAGACTAATGCTATATTAAACTGTATAATTTGGTAAACTTTTGGTCAGATTCAAATAGTTATCACAAAATAAAAACATCAGTACAACTTAAACACAAGTAAAATTTGGATGCTGATGCATCTAGTCACCAGCAAAACTGGACTTTTCTCTCTATATCATTAAGTTAAAGGCATTAAAGAAAACAACAGCTTTATTATAAGTAAGATACCTGATTTGTTTATTTCATTATAAAAACTATATAGTGCGTAAGATTTATAAAAGAGATTGCCATCTACAGAAAAATATTACCACAAAAGATAATTCAAATGAGGACTTTATATGTTAGTTTCATGACAACAGGCTGATCAGCAACAATTTGGAAATGAAATCCATGTAAAAAGAATTATTACTCATTCCGAGCAGTATCTCCATACTCTACAATAGTTTTTTTTTTTTTTTAAATCTACTATCACATTCTGACAGTATAAAGTATGTTCTATGGCCACATTCTGATATTTTAAATTTAAATTATGGATGCTAACAAAGAGTCCAAGACCTTCAAAGAATGCATATTTCAGTAACACCTATGGTAATTCCCAAAGGACCAACTTCTTTAATAATGTAAACAGTAAAACAAAATGAAAATTGTTTGAGAAATTGAGAAATTCTGATCGCAAGCAAAATATCAGCAGCAAATTGAAAAATAATTCAATATAATCATATATATATAGTATATATATATATATATGTTTATCCACATCATAATTTGCACTAAATGACAGTTACTGTTGATGTGCCTTAAAACATGATTCATTCAGAGGAAACCTCGCTTTCTTGCTGATAAACTGTAAGTGTTAAAAGTGATGACAATATTGCAACAAAAGCAGTATCTTCTTTTGTAACAGTGCATGAACAGTATTTATATCAACTGCAAAAGTTGCGTAAATGATAGAAATGCTCATGGCAAAGCTATTACCACGGAATGAGTATTAATATTTTTCATTAGTAAAATTGTTTGCCAAATGCTTTAACTCTTTACCAAACGCCAAATTTTCAATGGTCCGAAATTAAAAGAGATTGCAGACGACAGTTCAAAATGTGATGAAATTGGAAAATAATCTTCTGCTAGGGTGGATATCATTGTGGGAAAAGGAGAAAATGCTTGTAAAAAGCAATTTCTCCTTTTCCCACAATGTTTTTCAGAGTCTTCTGCAACAAACTGGTCAAATGTTGTCATTGTTTGGTAATGGATTAAGAGCCTCAGCTGTTGATGTCGGCCTCAAAGGTATTTGTGAGACAATAAACACAACTTGCATTCTTTTCTCTTTCCAGAATGATGAGGCCTGAATGAAGGATACTATCCAATACCACTTGATGAAGTATTATATCCATGCAGGCCTGAATGAGAGATACTATCCAATACCACTAGATGAAGTATATCCAATCACCAAGATGTCGGGACGATGATCCGAATGAGCACCAACAGCATACTGGAACAGTGTTTTGACGCGTTGTGAAATATATAAACTTGCTAAAGACAGATATTTTGTGACTTTTTTCATCAAATGGTGGAAAAATAATAATCATACAATGATATAAATCAAAGTGATCGCCAATTTCACAAACAGTGACAGTGATCTAAAGTGTGGTGGGTCAAATATGGAATTCAAAGGGATGCTAATTGGAAACTATCGTGATCAATCAATGTGTGAAGCATTATCCAGTGTGTTATGCCAATCTTCATCAAGATTGGGATGTTTTTTTGAGAGATTATATTGTAGGTGCACTTGAAACTTATTGTGTGCACTGAGATTGGTCCAATGTAAAAAGCATAGTTTTGAATGTTTGCAGTACTACCTTAAAATAATAACTGGAAAGAGTGAAATATATTGTCTGATGTTAGTACTGGTTTATCAACTAGGAAGTATTTATTGCATATATCGTTTCAAGGTGTCATCTTCAGCTGCTTTGAAACTGTGGCATTGGATGAGATTATTCTTTTCTTAACCAATTGATTGCTTTGTGTAATATAATTTGTAAGATCTATGCTCAAGTGGAAGGCTTACACAAATTATTGCGCTAAACAATCTTTGAATTGTGTGTTCTAAAGTCTTTCTATGTAGAAGTCTTCTTAAGCTTTTCAGCCAAAACATCTATTAACTTGGATGTGTTAATCAGTCCCTGAATATTTAACAAGATGTGACATTGAGGCAGGCCTGTCTTATTCAACTGAATCATTTTTATGAGAGAATTTTCATACACAGCACATTAAGCAATAATAATCATTGGTCCATTGAACCTTTATTTCTGATTGGGGCATATGAAGTTTTGAGAATCTTCTGCCATAGCACATTGAAAACATTTGGTCTTTGCCTATTGCTCTCAAAACTTGGTCATTGCAAAATAAGCCTGAGGACATTAGGTCATTGCGCAATGATTCAAGGAAATTTGGTCATTGCACAATAATTTGAGGAAATTTGGTCATTGTACAATAATTTTGAGGAAATTTGGTTATTGCACAATAATTTTAAGGAAATTTGGTTATTGCAAAATAATTTTGAGGAAATTTGGTTATTGTACAATAATTTTGAGGAAATTTGGTTATTGCACAATAATTTTGAGGAAATTTGGTTATTGAACAATAATTTTGAGGAAATTTCCTAGTTGCACACCAAGTTTGAGAATATAAGTCTTTGGCTATTTATTTTGAGAAAGTTTAGTCATGTACACATGTCTGAAAAATCTAGCCAATGTACATTGAGTTTGAGAACATTTGGTCATGCGCTTTAAGTTGAAGAAAGTTTTTTGTTACGCAATAAGTTTGAGAGGATTCGGTTGATGCATGATTATTCAATTTGAGAATATATTATTCATACATAAGTATTCAATATGAGAATATTTGGTCATTTACAAATACTAAGAGGCTTTTGACAGTCTTGCATTTAGCCCTTTGAATGAAGCTGCTAAACTTAGATTATTTTGAAAATATAATTGCAATTTTTCTAAGGTGAGGGCCTGCCTCTTGATGTTTTCTGAATGTATTTATGATTATTGTTGTATTTTGACATTGTATTGTATCATGTATTTGTGGTCCCCTGAAAGCAAAAAGGGAGATCTACCAAGATTTGGATTTTCATTCAGTGTCGGTATTGCTCCATGGTAGATACTCAGATGGTTTGAAATGTCTGGGCTGCTTGTTGCAAGCAAACTGAAATTTGATTGGACATGATTCTTACAAACTCTGAATCTTTTCTGTAAAAACTTGTTGTCTCTATGGAAGAATGGCTGGAAGGTAATTTCCTTACTGGAAACCAGGTGTATGATTTAGTATTGAAATGGGTACCAACAACACAGGATCCACTGTGTAACTTGTGTAAGAAATGACAGGACAGTTCAGATATTTGGTTCATGATAAGGTTTCTTTTGTCTCTTGAATTTTAACACAGTATAACTTCTTTAGGCACATATTTTGAGTGACTCTAGCCTGAGTAGATACAATGATTACAAGATGCATCTAGTTAATATCGCCATTTTGTAAACTGTTCTCTACAAACTCAGTCTATCTGAGTAGGTTATCTGCTTTATAAGCTTCTTTGGCTTGATAAAATCTAGCTTAATTATGATTAATGTGAGGTTTGATAATAAATATTCTTGAAACCGTTTTAAATAACATTGAACAAATTATTGTATTCTGTAGCTGTGTATATACTGTCCTAAAGATTTATTTAAATAACATCAGAGTTGTTCTTAGATCTTAACACTAAATCTCCATAATATCACATAACTGTACATGATAGATTTGAAATATTTTAAAATAATTCTTTCCTCAACCTGTTGATGAATACTGAAGTTAATAAAGTGATCCTAATCCTGATTATTCCCTCTGTAAATTTTGCAGTACTATACTTAATTAAGAACATGTCTTTTGTGCTATAACCTGACCTATACCAAACTTTACAAGCTCTGCCTACTTAAGCTAACACCTGATTGAAGTTAAAATAACAGTAGCTTTGTTGGTAATCTTTGGATTTTTTTAAGGGGTTTGATATTGCTTCAACAATTTTGTTGCAATGCTCCATTCAAATTTGTCAAATTATGATAAAGTCTAAAAATAAACACTCATGGAATAGGTGTAAGTAGTTTGCTTCTTTCAAATGAAAGGGTTGTTAAGTCTTACTGATGAAATACAATTTACATACTGAAGTTGAATAATTGTAGTATTGCTTAAAAGAGAGTCCTGGAATTATTCCATTCAATTTGGAAGTAATAAATTAGTGACCATATCTGGTTTAGTGATTTATCAGAGGGCTACATTTCTCAAGTAATAAAAGCAAAACCTTTTTATTTCTTTTAAACATTTTACTGCAGAGTGTCCTAAGGCAAGACAGCATGTACCATATATTAATCAAAAAAATGTTGTCAAATCCCTGATTTATTCATCCAGCTTCTTGTACTGGTAAATAAAGGGAAGTAATTGGCATTTACTGCAACACAGAAATATACTACATCTCGACACTTAATTGGTAGTTTTATTCATTAAACCAAATTTCTGTTCATGGTTTAGAATTATCAAAGAATGTAGAAATACAATTTCAATTTTAGTGGAACCATTGGTTTTGCAATTACAAAATTTCAAGATAAACAATACATATGATATTGTGTCTTTAAGTTGAAGTAAATTGCTAATAATAAGCATGACTCTTACTATCACAATGTTTCCATGCCACATGCAAGTTACAGGATAAAAAGTACATTTCTTTTAATGGAAATTAGCTTGCACAGGTAGATAAGAAATAACTTCAATATCATGAGATTAATTTTATTTTCAGTTAACTTTGGGCTTACTGTCATTTCAACCTTTTTTCATTTGTATAGTGGGAGATAATTTAACTGTCAATAAAATGATTATCAGTTCTGGGGCAATGTAAATTTGTCAGATATCTTTTGATTTCATAGCTAATGCTTAATATGGGCGACAGTGGTGCAGTGATATGTCGTCAGCCTCTTGTACCGAGGGTCCACTGGGTTCAATCTCTGTCAGGCAAGGTGAAATTTCCCGGGACAACCAAAAAAATTGGCTCGAATACTGGTTTCATATCCAGGAAGCAGTCATTATGACGGTTAATAAGCACCAATCTTCAGTCACAATCAATATTAAATTAATAAGTTTAAACTTATGATTAATAGGGAAGGGAGGTAATAAAGACAAATAAAGTTTTAAATTTTCTACTTTTCCAAATCATTTTTGGTGTTATCTACATTAGCATAATGGATTTAAAGGTTTGGGTTAGCATAGACAATAAAAAAGGGTTGCTAAAATGATTAGGGTAATCAAGGAATTAAGTATCAAACTATTCCAATTATTTTGTGGGTAAAAATTAGTTAAAACATTAGGAAAATGGATCAATAGCTTAGCATCAAAAATAAAATAAGATTAGATTTGGTTAAAACCCCATTCTTCAAAATAGGGTTACTTGATTTATACTGCGTGGTTCAGTGGTTAAGATGGGTGACTTTAAACTTGGGGGTCCCGGGTTTGAGCCCCAATTGCCTTTGTCTAAAACTGAGTTAATGTCATGACATAAGTTAAATGATTCAAAGTATATTTGTGTTAACAAAGACAGTCTCAATGCACTGTTATGGATGATAATTTCAACCTAATGGGATTTTTTCATTTTAATTTTGGGTTAACACCATTTCAACATTTTTCAATTGTATTGTATTACTTCAGATTTATCTTAACTTACATGGGATGATTTAAAGATAATGTTTTCTCTCTAAAAGGTTTTTAATGCACAACCATTGATAAATAGGAGAGTTACATTGACAAATGAAGTTTGCCTTTCGCCATGATGTTTTTTAATAATGTCTGTAAAAGGGTAATGGAACGGAAAGTTTAGCAAAGAAAAATAGGATTACTTTAATAAATCAATTTAATAAATCATGTAATAAAGCAATAAGTTAAAATATATTTGAAACTAATAGGAAGAAATGATACACAACTGATGATGAGCAGTTGTGCTTTTGTCATGCTATTTTTAAATGTAATCATGTTAGTTAAAGGAATTCAAGTAAACTTATGTTAATGAAGATCAGCTTACACATGCTGATCTGAGATGACAATTTCAATCTCATACGATTTATTTTTTCACATTGGGTTAACACCATTTCAACATTTTTTCAATTGTATTTTCCTACCCCAGATATAACTTTAATTTACATGGGATCATCTAGGACAATGCTCTCTGTCTAAAAGGTTTTAATTCATAATAATTGATTAAAAGGAGAGTTTCTATTATGCCACAATGTTTTTAGATATTGTCTGTATATGGGTAATGGAATCAAAGGCTAAGCAAAGAAAGTAAATAGGGTTATTGACAATCTCAATCTCAAAGGGTTTCTTTTTTCACTTTGGGTTAACACTATTTCAACATTTTTCAATTGTATTGTCCCATTTCAGATATAACTTTAACTTACATAGGATAATTTAAAGATAATGTTAACTGTCTAAAAGGCTTTAATTCATAATCATTGATAGACGAGTTTAAACATTGACAAATGAAGTTTGCAAGTTTCTATTCCGCCACACTGTTTTTGAATGTTGTCTTTATAAGGAAAATGGAATCAAGGGTTTAGTAAAGAAAGAAAATAAGGTTGTTGACAATCTTATGGGATTTCTTTATTTTGATTTTGGGCTAACACCTTTTCAACATCTTCAATTGTATTGTGCTATCTCACATCAAATTTAACTTACATATGATGATCTAAGAAATGCTGTCTGTCTAAAAGTTTTGATTTATAACAATTGATAAATAGGAGAGTTAACAAAAAAAAAAAAGAAATTGTAACTTTTGCCACAATGGTTTTAAATGTCTGTATAAAGGCAGTGAAATCAAAAGTTTAGCAAAGGAAAGAAAAAAACGTTACTTAAATTTATCAATTTAATAAATCAAGTAATAAAGCAATAAATTTGAATAATTTTATTTGAAACTGATAGGAAGCAATGATAC
This sequence comes from Cerastoderma edule, assembly GCA_947846245.1. Taxonomy (NCBI): domain Eukaryota; kingdom Metazoa; phylum Mollusca; class Bivalvia; order Cardiida; family Cardiidae; genus Cerastoderma; species Cerastoderma edule. The sequence continues at coordinate 6,917,939 of OX401414.1, forward strand.
ACCGCTGATGATGAGCAGTTGTGCTTTTGTCATGCTATTTTTAAATGTAATCATGTTAGTTAAAGGAATTAAGGTAAACTTATGATAATAAAGATTGACTTTAACACATGCTGTTCTGAGATGACTTTCTCATTCTCATAGAATTTCTCTTTTCACTTTGGGTTAACACCTTTTCAACATCTTCAATTGTATTGTGCTACCTCACATCTTACTTTAATATGGTATGATCTAGGACAATATGAACTATCTAAATGGTTTTAATACATAGCCGTTTCTAAATAGTAGATTTTAACATTGACAAATAAAGTTCGCAAGTTTGTCTTTCAGCATTATGTTTTTGAATGTTGTCTGTATGATGGTAAAGGAATCAAAGGTTTAGTAACGAAAACATATAGGGTAACTGAAAAAAAGCAATAAAATAAATCAAGTAATGAAGCAATAATTTAAAATGTTTTTATTTGGAATTGATAGGAAGCAATGATATACTACTGATGATGAGTAGTTGTGCTTTTGTCTAAAACTGAATTAATGTAATCATGTTAGTTAAAGAAATTAAATTAAACTTCAATCTCAGAGGGTTTCTTTTTTCACTTTGGGTTAACACCATTTCAACATTTTTCAATTGTATTGTCCCATTTCAGATATAACTAACTTAAATAGGATGATTTATGATAATGTTAAATGTCTAAAAGGTTTTAATCTATAATCATTGATAAATAGAAGAGTTAAAACATTGACAAATGAAGTTTGCAAGTATCTATTCTGACACAATGTTTTTGAATGTTGTCTTTATAAGGAAAATGGAATCAAGGGTTTAGTAAAGAAAGAAAATAAGGTTGTTGACAATCTCGAGGGATTTCTTTATTTCGATTTGGGTTAACACCATTTCAACATTTTTTCAATTGGATTGTGCTACCTCAGATCTAACTTTAACTTAAATAGTATGATCTAAGACAATGATTTCTGTCTAAAAAGCTTTTATTCATAATCATTGATAAATAGGAGAGTTAACATTGACAAATGAAGTTTGCAAGTTTCTAGCTAAAATAGTCTGAATAAGAATAATGGAATCAAGGGTTTAGGCAAAGAAAAAAATAGGGTTACTTAAATTAATCAATTTAATAAATCAAGTAATAAAGCAATAAATTTAAATAATTTTATACGAAACTGATATGAAGCAATGATACACCGCTGATGATGAGCAGTTGTGCTTTTGTCATGCTAGTTTCAAATGTAATCATGTTAGTTGAAGGAGCTAAAGTAAACTTATGCTAATGAAGATTGACTTAAACACATGCTGTTCTGAGATGTCAATTTCAATCTCATAGAATTGCTCTTTTCACTGTGGGTTAACACCTTTTCAACATTCTTCAATTGTACTGTGCTACTTCCTATCTTTTTGGGAACTGCATGGAATATTCTAAAACATTCTTATTTAAACGTTTAATTCATTGACATTGCTAAATAGGAGATTAAACATTGAACAATAAATTTAATAATTCCTCTTTTGCTGCAATATTTTTAATGTACATGTAGTTTGTATTAGGGTAATGGGATTGAAAGTTAAGCATTGAAAATAAAACAGGATTATTAAAATTAGTTGGGTAATCAATAAATCATAAAACAGGATTATTAAAATTAGTTGGGTAATCAATAAATCATAAAACAGGATTATTAAAATTAGTTGGGTAATAAATAAATCAAGTAACAAAGCAATAACTTTAAATAATTTTATTTGAACATGATAGAAAATGTGATACACAGCTACAAAATACAATTTCAAGATAGATGATTAAACTCAGCCCTTTATTTTAAAATGATAACCAATTGAGATTTTGTATTCATAATATAGATTTACTTCACTATTTTAGAAGATTAACTTCGTGAACCAAATATTTGAACTGTCTTATCATTACTTATCACAAGCTACACAATGGATCCTGTGTTGTTGGTACCAATTTCAATGATTGTTTTCACTTGTTTTTCAGTAAGTTCTTTGTCTTTCAGCCATTCTTTTATAGAGAAAACAATTTGGCAGTTGATGATTCAGAGTTATTCAAAGTTCTTGTTTGCTTACAACAATTAGTCTTGAAAACTTTTAAAAGTTTGCCTTCATTCGATTTAGAAACTTTGTCTTCGACACTTCTCTAATAAAAACTTAGAAAAAAAAAGAATGACTTTGTTATGATATAAAAACCTAGAAGAAGCTTATTAAAAAAAAAAGGAAAATTGTTTTTGAAATACAAAAACTTAGCTAAAAATATCGAAATTCCTAAAAAAAACTTAGCTAAAAATATGGATTTTTTTGCATTTTTTATGAAAAATTCCCTTAGAAATGACCAAAAAAAGTGCTCTAAGTTTTTTATCTTATATCATTGTTTCTCTTCCGCGTTGACCCTGTGTCCCACTACCATGCAAACTCCCCCAAAGCGAAAACATTGCACAACAAACTCACAAGTTAGAGCCCTACAAAGTGTTCCTAAACAGATGTTAAAGTCTCCAGAACCTGCAAGATACGAGTTATCATTGTAAAAATGAAACAACTTGGAAACAGTAAAGACTCAGATCAGAAGACAGCCTAGCCGACTGTCTGATCTGAGACTAAACACTTTTATTCATTAAAAGTCTTTAAATGATAAACAAAGTGAATGAATTCTGACAACAAGATTTGTACAATCTAATCAGCAGTCACACTCTTTGCTTATCAAACATTGAGTCGTGAGAAGTACCTGGTAAAGAAACAAATCAGATAGCAGAAATATACAGTCTAATCTGAATCTTTTCTTCACCAAATGCCAAGTTGTTCCATTTCTGCTTTGACCATCTCATATGATGCGACACTGCCACCTCAACTGTTTTACACACTTATCCTGCAAATATACATTCTGTCAACCTTAATCTATTTCTCTGGATTAAATCATGTTCACTTGGGTTTGCCAAAGATGTTTTGAAGTTCAGAGGACCTAGACAGACAGGTATACCGCTTGTTAGAAAGAACTTATATCAAATAGTCATTATATGTAATGAGTTTATACAAATAATTCTTAAGGTGAAACTGTCCATGTTTCCAGATACTTGACCAGTACTACACAGACTTCAATTACCTTCTTAACACAATTTTTAAATAGATTTGTCTCAAGTTAAAAATCTTTTGACCATTTTTTTATTCATAAAACATTCTTGATGTGCACCTGTCTATGTTTCCTGATAATTCATCTCCAGTACAAACAGACTTAGTATAATCAATTTCTAATGATAACTCACCAATAGATTTTGTTCAATTTCTAAATCTTTGAACCAATTTCTATATGTTATACATTCTTTAAGTGCACTTGTCCATGTTTCCTGACACTTCATCACCAGTGCTACAAAGACTTGCTACAAACAACAAATTCGTTTGTAAGTTAATCTTTAAACCAAGTTATATAGAGCTGTACCTTAATCATTCATTAAGTGCACCTGTCCATGTTTCCTGATACACAATGCCAGTACCACACAGACTTTGAACAATCAAACTCTAATGATAACTAGCTAAGATATAAAGTCTTTCAACCGAGTTATATACCTAAGTCATTCTTAAATTACACCTGTCCATGTTTCCTGGTACTTTACCAGTACCATACAGACTTAAGAAATGGATTCGAAAAAGGTCACCAAAACATTCTCTTTGATTATGAAGACAATGGAAAAAGGATTTATTTATCCTGGATTTTTCCTTTAGTCATATAGTTTTCCATTTGAAGGTTTATTTCTATTTAAGTCCAATTTCACTTATCAGACTATATAGAAGTTCTCTCCAGAAAACCGGACCAAAGAGTGATTATTCAAAGCCAAGATTGAAATAATGGACAGAAGTTCTTAAATAAAAGAAATACTTGAAGTATTTTGCACTAATGGACCATACAACAGAGTTTGACAGAATGCATATTTACATTTAAGGGGTAAAACAACAAAAGAAGCATTTTAGTAGTACTGTTGTGTCTGGTTCTGGAGACTACCTGCAAAGGAACCAATCTGATAGGGCTGAAACAAGAGAAGGTTATGCAATGTAGACATTTCAGAAACAGTCTCAACAAAGTTCCATACCAGCCATCAGCTCTTGGGGTACTGTAAATGCAATGCATTAATTGTATATTTAGTGACAAATATGTGTTATGCTGCATGATACATAAAGAGTTATCTGTGTTTTGTCAAAAGCTGTGTTGTGTGTTATTGATATGAAGTTCTTGGAAAAATTTGGCCTTGAATTCAATAATAAAGCATTGTTCATCTAAAGGTTTACAAAAAGGTATCCTATTTATTCAAAGATTTGATCAAACTGCAAGCTAGAATTTTCATGCATAGTCTCATGACAACAAAAATAGAGTTGCAACTAGCTTACCTATTTATGCCAAATGTCTATATTTCCTATTAAAGTGCAGAATTACTAGGCCTTGACAAAGGGCATTTAATAATGATAAGCGCCTCATAAATTGGGTTAACATACAATACCAACACCCTAAAAATGAGACCAAGTTAAAACCAATCAAAATCATTTATCTTAAGAACCTAACCATTGCACTCAATGAAAATACAATCCCCTTAATCTTCACTGAACAGTGGTTTATTAGTTTTAAACTTATTTATTTTCTATATCAATCATGAAAGAAGTTCTTACAAATTAGATAAATCACTCTCAATTCTGCTTCCTGGATACATAACCAGTACTCACAAAGAATGCGGAATAATGAAGGGCAGCAAGGCAGATTCCACTACTCACAGGATTCTAACCAACAATCCTCGTGTCTCGAGGCCCACACTCTACCCCTAGACCATTGCCCCCATTGTCCTTCCAGAGGTTTATCTTTAGAAACCCTATATATACTTCTAAAGTATTATGATTGACTGGGGATATGTACCATTATCAACAACTACCGGTATTCATTTATATCCCAACTGACAATCCACCAATTCATACCAACTGGGTTATCTACCAGTACTGGACAAGGAAAAAGTGTCTTGGCATAGGACACCCAAGTATAAAGAAAATTACTGTAAATTTGAATAAAACAATGAATACATGACCTCAAATTGTGCAAGCTTATCACTGCACAACTGTAGGATCAGTGGTGAATAATATAAGTGAATAAGATGTATGTTGATGCAAGTGTGTGAAATATATCAAGAGATGAATGTCCAGTACCCACAAGTGTTTGAGGATTGATACAGGTTTTGCTGAGTGGCGGTTCGCACGTAATTCATGGGAGACAGGGCCGAAGGTTCAAGACAAAACAACAAACAAAGCAGGAACTCCATCAATGCGTACCTTTCAACATTTAAAGAGATCAGACACCTTTTCTTGGGAAAATTATTTACAATCATCAATTTCAATTATTTTGAAGGCATGTTACTTATAAATCCTATTCTTAAAAGAATGACAATGCAGCAGATGTTTGGAAACGTTGCAACAAAAGAAGAAATTGCTATGGATAAGCCAATTTTCTTTTTGTCCCAATGATTTCTAAAAAGCTTGATTGCTTATGTACTCTTCCTTTGCAAAGATTTGGTCACTGTAGTATTAATAAGTATCTAATATCATTAGAAATGCCTTTCCTGACGACATTTAAAAATATTGTGACAAAAAGGAAAAAAGCATAGGAGTAAATTCTCTTACAGACACGATAATTTCAAATTAAAGTTATTTCTTAAGGATTTTTTTATTGGATATTCTTATTCACTTTGATAGACTATTCTTATGTCATTCCAAAACAAATTTAAACTTTAAACAGGAAAAGGTAGAAAAAGAGAAGCAGACGGCATGATGTGGCTCACAAACTAAAATACCGTATCTTCCATTATTATAATAAAGGAAATAATGCCTTTAAGTTTGGGATGCATCAAATTTTAATGTATTTGAGTTTTAATGCTATGTCATGTAAAAGTTCCTGAATTTTTGCAGATTCTATTCTTTTTTTCTTTACATGGCTTCTTTATTGTGTCAATAGAATTTCAGTTATGCTGTGATGCCTGGCACATAATGATGGAAGAAAGACCCAAAACTTGACTAAGACTGGGTAGAACGATCAGAATTCCGTAAGTCAAGAGACTATACCTCTCATGAAAATCTGGTCGAGCCGTTACTAATTGGATCTTGGTACCTGGGTAATAAACCAGTAGGTCGAGTCAGAGCCGTTACTAATTGGATCTTGGTACCTGGGTAATAAACCAGTAGGTCGAGCCGTTACTAATTGGATCTTGGTACCTGGGTAATAAACCAGTAGGTCGAGTCAGAGCCGTTACTAATTGGATCTTGGTACCTGGGTAAAAAACCAGTAGGTCGAGCCGTTACTAATTGGATCTTGGTACCTGGGTAATAAACCAGTAGGTTGATCCATTACTAATTGGATCTTGGTACCTGGGTAATAAACCAGTAGGTCGAGCCATTACTAATTGGATCTTGGTACCTGGGTAATAAACCAGTAGGTCGAGCCGTTACTAATTGGATCTTGGTACCTGGGTAATAAACCAGTTGGTCGAGTCATTACTAACTGGATCTTTGTACCTGGGTAATAAACCAGTAGGTCGAGCCGTTACTAATTGGATCTTGGTACCTGGGTAATAAACCAGTAGGTCGAGCCGTTACTAATTGGATCGTGGTACCTGGGTAATAAACCAGTTGGTCGAGCTGTTACTAATTGGATCTTGGTACCTGGGTAATAAACCAGTACCAAAGCTAGTTACATAACTGAAATGCTTTTGAAACAAATAAAAACTTCATGTAAACAAAAATTTAAGTTAAAGCTAAGAAAGACTACCCTATTCAATAAATACTTTTTCCTCAATACTGTAGGTGTCTGATCATCTTTTACAAGTGTTTAAGGACTCAAATGAATATTTGTACAAAAGAGTTGCTTTTTCACAGATCTATCCTATCCTAACTATGAAGTTGAAATTCTACCGGATGTTGAATGTTTTATACTCATTATGTGTTTTTATCTATCAATTTAACTTTATTTTGTTAAAACTCTTTATCAAACCCACATTACTCAGACATTTAGTTCAAACCTATTAATTTTACATTGATTGTGAAGGCAGCTTGAAGCTTATTGAATACACTCTTAATGACTGCTTCCTGGATACTACACCACAAGGGTTCAGCGCAATACTATAGTAAGTGCTTCACGTTTGTGAAGCACTAGCTATAGTCTTGCGTTGAGCCCTCGACCAGTCTCGCGCCTATTTGAGGACTAGTCCTGGAATCTTTTACTTTGCCAAACATGGATCAAACTTAGGACCCTCGGCATTATTATAAGAAGCCAACGCTGCTCTACCTCCGCACCAATGTCAAATCCTAATTCAACATTTGGAAATACTGTGATAAAATAGATTGCATCTACCAGACGTGCGGAGATCACACACACATTTTTCATTTTTATTTTAAATTACTCTTGATGTGTCCTTCTGTAACACTTTCTCTTATTTTTCATTTGTTTGGTGTTTAACGCCTTACCAACACTTTTTCATTTATGTAACACCTTCCCTGGATATACCAGTACTTAAGGCTAGGGCTCTGAAGTGACTTGCCAAAAGCCACTACCACTGAACCAGAGGTGTCAGTGCTAGGGCCTCGAGCCTGTGAACCCCCGAATTTTAAGTTTGCCACCTTAACCACTGGGCCAAGCAGGACCCCGTATTTTTAGGTCAAACTATGATATATTGCATAAAGTAAGCATATACACATGCCCATGGTATAAGGAATTATATGACATTGTTCAAGTTGTAAATGAAAAGATATAGTGGTTCTCTTTGAACCAAATTACCTGTCAATAATGATTTTTCTTTTTGTGAAATACACAAGTACAGAAACTTTTATGAGACACCTATATTCTATTTTTACATTTTTCATCTGTGAAAAAGCATCTTTAAACAAAACTGTAAGTAACTGAAATAAAATATTATTTTGAAGGTACTTCTTGAAGAGTTCATGCAATGTTTGTCATTTGCTGAAAACAAAACATCACACAACAAAACAAGCATAATACAAATACAACAATCACATCAATAAACAAATCCATTCCTACATCATCCTAAATAATGATTTAGAAGTTCTTATTTAGATATAAAGTATAGATGGTTAGTGTTGTGAATCAGTAATGTTATTCGGCAAGACATAAGAATTATATTCAGTGTGCCAATGACGAATCGGACAATAACCCGAAGCCGAGCCCGATAACATTTCCTTTTTGAAGACACCAACTATCTCTTCTATTAATCCTGTTACCTATATGAATTCAAATAAATAAACAAAAAATGAAAATAACACGAAAAAAGTGAAACAAAACAAAAATTCAATACTGACAGGTACGCCAGCAATCACATGATCTAGTGACAGATATCAAAATTGTTATATGGCACCTGTTATCAGTCTGTAAATTGACATGGTGACAGAATAAATGTTTTTGTTTGCAGAAAACCAGGTAAGCAAGGGATGAAAACATGCATTCTGAGTAATGCCAACCTTCATATGAGGTTTCAAATATTTTCTTACTCATTTATCCATATACGGCAAAGAATGCTGTAATAGACAAAACTTGAAATGAAAGCAAATGACAATAAGAATAGGCTAGGCAAAATAAATCCTCTTAAAGAATCTGGGCAGACCCCTTTGTCTAGAAGTTTGTAAACAAACTGTCTAGTATTTACTGCAGATCAAATTCATTTGTATGGTGTTTAATGCCATATCTACAATATTTCAGTTATGTAGCAGCTTTTCCTGGATCAACCAGTACTAGGGTGGGGCTCTGAAAGGACTTGCCATAGGTTACTTCTATGAAACCAGAGGTGTCGAAGGGGCTCGAACCCCGAACACTGGAGTTTTTAATCTGCCACTTTTACCACTGTGCCATGCAGGACCCTCCCTTTTGTATAGAATTTTGTAAACAAAATTGATTTGATGCATATAAAATAAAATGAACTTAAAAGGAGCAAACTGACCTATGCAACACATTAGTTGGACTTGAGGCAATCATCGGTCTTAATATAGCTTATATGATTGACTTCTTGTAGAAAATGAGAAATAATTATTGATAATATAAACCATTTGAATGCTTGGTAGTTTTATAAAAATATATGTTTGTGTCGTCTGCTTTTCCAAACCTTGGATATCTGCTTAATTTTGATGAGGAAAGATACCCAGAATAGCAAACAGGTCAGATCACAGGCCAGCCACCAATTTATTTGGTGGCTGGCCTGTGATCTAACCTTTTTGCATAAGCATGAAGTTGGTTCCAGCACTGTTAGGGTTAACAACTGTTTTCCACTTTTTACAAACTAGCAATGGATTAACTTTACTGAACATGGAGTGTAAAATCTACAAATCATTCTTGTGTATGTTGTTTAGCTACATAATGGCTTGCCTGGGATATGCCAGTACTTGACTAATACTTTGAAGTGTCTTGCCAAAGGATACTCCAACAAAGGTAATAGGACTGGTGGTAATCTAACCATGGACATCAGATTGACAAGACCAGTACCAAAACCACTTGCCTACATAAGAAACCTAGCTCATAAAAGAAATGCTAGCAGTGATTTATACAGCACACTTGTAATGCATAAAAAAAAACTCCAGTAGAAGCTTTCTGCATAACATGTGTCCTATATTAAGATGAAAACATGTTGAAGAATTCAATGCATTACTTGTTGTTATGTTTTAAAAAAAACATCGAAAAAAGAATTAATGAATATTCATCAGATATCTTAGACTGCAGATATTCAGTAAAAGAGACATTAAATTTGATAGGCATTATATCATCAAAGCTTAGAAGAAAATGTTGTGACAAAAAAGAAAACGCATATAAAATGCAAAGATATTCTGTTGCCACAACATTTCTTCATCTCAGGTAGGTAGGAATGAGTATTTACATAGAATTAACAAGGCAATAATGGACATATTGTTATAAATACATTTTGAAAATATCAGCAGATGATTGCAATAATTAAATCATGACAATTGATTGCTGAGTTCTTTAATAGATTGCCTAATATTTTGACAATTGTAATGAAGAAAGCATTTCCTTTAAAGTAGTAAATAACATTTTATATGGTCATCTACAATTCGAGACTAAAGTACAAGACTATAGTAAGTCCTTCATAAACAAGAAGCACTTAATATATTTTTGCACTAAACCCTTGAATTGGGTTTGTATTATTGAACAAATTATTTAGCCTAAGGTTTTGAAACATTCATGGATTATAACAGAAATTCTGGTCTTATTTACAATATTATTTTTTACCATTATAGACTATGTATAGCATATGAACAAAATAAATCTAGTAACTGTTCCAAATGAAAAGAAGAAGAATTGATAGTTTAAAAGTGAATTATTTTGGGATAATGGTTCAAAATCATTTTGATAAAGGGAGATTGCTTGTGACGAGCAATTTTCTCTTTTTATCAATTTGGACTCATTGATTTTACACCAAGCTGTGTCAAAATTAGTGTACTCATACAAAGTTTGAATTGAAGAGGATTTAAAAGTTAAAAAATATATGCTCTGATTATTGTATAATACAAATCAATATTGTTGATGTAGTAATGGATTTCGCAAAAAATATACATATAAAAAAGAATACAAATACAAAATTAATAAATATATTACATACAGTAAAAGCATAGAAACAAACATCTTTTGATTGATTCACAAATATATCACAAAATTTTCTGGTATTTTTCACTATTGCAAAGATCCCTTTAAATATTTCAAGATATTGCCTATCATGAGATAAAAAGTTGTTTTAAAAGTATCATAGCTTACTGGGTATTCCTACTTTATTTATCAACAATTTTTTCAGTTATGTTAAGGCTTTCCTGGATACACCAGTACTAGGCTAGGGTATTGAAGGGTCTTGCCAAAGGATATTCCAATGAAGCTAAAGGTACAGGTTGGGCTCAAACCTGGGTACCGTTTTACTAAAAAAACTTAAGGAAAATGTTTGCGTAAGTCATAACTGATAAACACGAATAGTATTTTCAATGAAAGCACAATATTGCAAAGTGATACGTCATTGGAAGCGTCTCAGAGAGACGATTCCAATGGTGTGTTGCTTTGCAATATTGCAGCGCCAAATAATGAAATAAGAGGAATTGTTGTTTTAGACTTACGCAAATCTTAAGCGTAAACTGTTTGGTAAAATGGTACCCTGGTATCCCCAAGTTCTAAGACCTTCATTGACTTTTACAACAATCATCTGTTGTAGTGTAGACTTTACACATGTGAGTAAAGAATGGTATATAATCAGGAGCAGATAGCCTTCAGTAATGCCTTTCCAGTCATTGTTACTTGCACACACAATTCCTACGTAACTGAATTAAAGAATCAATCAGACCTAAAAAGGGTTTGCTTTAACCCTTTCACAAACATTAAATTTTCGACTCTCCTAAGTGAAAGATTTTGCAGGCAACACTTCAAAATGTGATGAAATCGAATAAATTATCTTTTCATAGTGTAGTAAACATTGTGGGAAAAGGAGAAATTGCTCCTTAAGAGAAATTTCTCCTTTCCCCACAATGTTTTCCAGAGTCGTCTGTAACAAAGTGGTTAAATGAGATTACTGTTTGGTAATGGGTTAACAATGTAGTCAAGGGTTCAATGCAAGACTATAGTAAGTTCTTCACTTTTGTGCAAAGCTTGCTCTAGTCTTGCATAATACACTTGAACTAGTTTAATATAAACTTTTTTTTATTTTACATTGATTGTGAAACAAGTTCTCGCAACTTAGATGAATCACTCTCAATTCTGCTTCCTGGATACATTAACTTAAAGTACATTTTCGGTAAAAGTTCCAGAGGAATTAAAGACATCCATAATGTAAGAAGTTTGTAAGAATTAGCTGCAACTCTTCAGAGAGCTGAATCCCAATGGTAAATCTCAAAATGAGTAAAGCGTGGTAAAAATATGCATATAAATGACCCTTTTATTGAGGATTCAATGCAAGGCTATAGTAAGTGCTTCACAAATGTGAAGCACTTACTATAGTCTTGCAATGAATCCTCTTTATGTCCTAAAAAGAAGCACTTTATCCAGGGTTTGATGCAAGTGTAAAGAAAGTCATCAATGTTCATGAAAAACTTACTGTAGTTTTGCATCAATCCCTTAATATGATGGTGAAATCAAATTTTGTAATGAGAAGCTTGAAAAAATGCATACAATACACTGTGAGGGCAACAATCGGCAAATAAATGACATATTAATGTCATACAATGAACAACAAAATAATGGTTAACAGTTAACTTCATCCTCAATGAGGCATATTGGTAATGAGTATGAATGGGTATACCTACAACTGTACGTCTGAACCATGAATATGAGACAAAATAAAATAAAATTGAGAGGAATAATGCTCTGATGATGAAATAGGGTATATTGATACAAGACGATAAAGCAAAGTATATACTTACTATAGTCTTGCATCAACCTCTTGATTATGATGGTATTTACAATGAGGTATTTTATAGGTATGTTTTAATGAGTTTTGTTTCAACAATGCTGCAATTCTGACTAATAATGGTCGAGGAAGACCCACATGCTTGGTCAAGCCAGGTAGAACCATCAGCATTCCATATTAATTCAGTCTCTCAGAAGACTGTCTCTTATGAAAATCGAAATGATACCATCTGGCCCCTAGAGATCTCAATTAGTCCGGCACCTCAACCAATGGGCCACACATAACTTGTTATGTTATCTGGATTTGAACACACAATGTGAGGGGCCATGTGATTCTCAATTCTGTATTATAACCACTAGGCAACAGAGGCCCTGAGGGGTGTTTTAGAAATGACCATAAAGCAAAAGAAACCAAGATTTCGGTCTTACAATGATGAACAAATTGCTGATGAACTATATTATGAGGAATAATTAAATTTATATGGTTTTTAACGGCATGTCAACAATTTCTTTAGTTATGTAACGCCTTTCCTGGATCCACCCATACTAGGATAGGGCTGTTAAATGACTTGCCAAAGGCCATTCCCACAAAACCAGAGGTGTGGTTAGGCCTCAAACCCATAACCTCAGAGTTCTAAGTCCACCTACTTAACCACTGGACCATGCAGGACCCTTTGGGAGGAACATGAATCACAAATCCATCTATGAATGTGAAAATGACTAAAACTAAATAGAGAGGAATAATGCTCCCAGTGTGGTACCGGTATTCAATGGCTTCCTAAATTTCACCAGTACTAGGCAGGGCTCTGCAGTGTCTTGTCAGAGAACATCTACCACGAAAAACCCCAGCACCACTGGTGAGGATTGATTTTGCATGTATGGTGTTTAACAATATGTCAACAATTTTTCAATTATATTATGTCTTTCCTGGATTCACCAGTACTAGGCTAGGGATCTTAAGTGACTTGCCAAAGGACACTCCAACAAAACCAGAGTAATTAGTAGGGCTTGAACCTGGAACCCTCGAGTTCTACGTCCGCCACCTTTACCACACAGGACCCACAGCCAACTAGAGGATCATAAAACGGAAATGAGATGTTAAGGAAGCTTGTAGGCAACCATGGATTTGGAAGAACCTATAGGCCCAAGGGTTTTGAATTTATGAGTAAAAACTTAACATTTCTTTATGTGATGGGGACCTTAACCTTGGACTTCCCAACCTTCAGACATCAATGGGGAATGTACATATTATTTAGACACATGTCATCTTAAAGATTGAACAAACAAGAGGTCTAAAGATTTTCAATTCACATGGAACGTTAAAATTAACCTTGGGCCAATTTTTATTATGACTGACTTATTTACCAACATTCAAGTCACTTTGAAGTAAATGGAGTTTGATAAATATTCAATCACATAGGACTGTGGAATTTCAAAAACCTAGGTCCAAAGGTTTCCAAGTTATATGTAAATTAGAATTTAACCTTGTTCACCTTTGGCCAAGTCCTTCAAACTAGTTCATTTCTTTACATGGGGTTTTATATCATTTTTGCAAAGATGACCTTTTGAAATGATGCTGCTCTTCCTTTTTAATATTCTCCAATGGCTGGGATCATCATGGCTAAAGATACGGGACAGCAAGACAAAACCAGCAGGTTATTTTTGTGCCTGAAAGAACACTGATCAATGTCATGTTATAAATCGAATCCTTCTTCTTCTACTTCATCTATCTATAAATGTATAGTGCATTATAGTATAAGTTCCCTGGATGATCTACCAGTACAAGGCAATGAAATGTGCCTTGTCAAAGGACACTCCAAGGTGAAATGGACGATTCCCATAGAGGATCAAACCCAAATTGGCCAGACTCTTGTCCCCAAAAATAGTCATTACGTACACCACCATAGATCTTTTGCAATTGTAATCTGTTTGGTATGTACTTTTTTTTTTCATTTACAACATAATTATTATTATTAAAAGATATTTATGCAATCTATACTGTTATTCCTCAGGGTACCGTTTTACTAAACAGTTTACGCTTAAGATTTGCGTAAGTCTAAAACAACAAGTCCTCTTATTTCAATATTGGGCGAAGCAATATTGCAAAGTAACACATTATTGGAATCGTCTCTCTGAGACGCTTCCAATGACATGTCACATTGCAATATTGTACTTTCACTGAGGATACTATCCATGTGTATCAGTTTTGACTTATGTAAATATTTTCCTTAAGTTGTTTAGTAAAACAGTACCCAGGTCCTTATGATTGTATTTCTCCTTCATAGTCTCCATCATAGATATTTGGTATTAGTTAACTGTTGTGAAAAGCATTATTACAAACCAAGGAATTACCAATATAAAGCAATTTGTCCTTTTACATAAAAAAGTCAAATAGGATTCAATATAAACAAAATATGCAAATAATGGAAAACAAATATCAATTAAGCAAACAAATAAAAAATTTTTTGTTTTTATACAGCATAAAGGCTTTTTCAATTATATTGCAATGGCAGATTCATAATGATGGAGCAAACCCAAAACTTAACTCCTTTTAAGGATAGGTCAAGTTGGGTTACTAAGAACTATCGGAGCTCTGGATAAGTCAACAGAGAGACTACCAGTCTCTGTGTGTTTTAAAGTTCTATACTTTAACCACTAGGCCAGGCTCGCTACCAAACACAAGTTCTGTAATCTAACTACAATGCTAGGGAGGCCATGCAAGCAAGCATAAAAGGTAGAATCAAAACCAGTGGTGTTGGGAGACAGCATGAGAGTTCAATGCAAGACTATAGTAAGTGCTTCACAAATATGAAGCACTTACTACAGTATTGCATCGAACCCTCGAGCAATACTTGATAAACCTAAATTCTATCATAAATGTGCAAATTCAAGTAATTAAGATTGATGAAATTCATTACCTCACTCCTTCCACAGTCACGTTTTTATAGCAATAATCTCACATACTCTAAATTACTGGCCAGCCCTAAGTAACTGGAAACTTTTCAATGCTGGACAAAGTTCAATCACGTCTTTTCAAACCTGTGACAGAAGTAGAAGCATCAAAATCTGCAATCTGAAAAACACAAATAAGTTAACAAAAACAATGGAAATATTGTAATGTCACATACGCTGTATAGAAACAAGAGCTGTCCAAACGACCGTCTGCTTGACTATTTGACAAGATGTTGGAGAGTGATGTAGATCAGTAAACAGTAAATGTAAATTGTTTCTAAAATATGAAGTTTCACACCAAACTCTATGATCTTCTAGGCACAAAAGTGGACGTCATTCACTTACAATGAATAGTATAATTATTCAATGCATTTTGTCTGTTACCTTACAGTATTTATTACCCATGAACCTATGTACTTAATGTTTAATTTGTTTGTTTTTTCTTCTCGTTGTTATTCTACATACAGGTGTTTATTTGATGGGAAACTGTATAGTTTAAGTCAATAAAGAACCCTTGATTGATTGGTTTATCAAAGTTTCAATAGAAAATTCAATAATTTGCTTCAAATCAAATCCAGGGTCACAGGACTTGATCTGGGCTTTCGCATAATGACCAGTGAACACAAGTGGGTAGTTTTGACCTATTCAACAGTAAATAATGAGATACGCTAAGGCGTGACATCAACCTATATGAGTAGAATTGCTCTCCTCATTCTAGTCATGAGCTGAATCCTTAGAATGCTGGGAATATTCTTAAAGTAGATTTTTATGTTGTCTGCTTTCCAAACCCTTAAGTATATGTTTAATTTTGATGAGGAAAGATACTCAGAGTAGCAAACAGGTTAGATCACAGACCAGCTGCCTATTAACTTGGTGGCTTGCATGGATCTAACCTGTCTGCATGAGCATGAAGTCGGTTCCAGTACTTTAAGTGTTAAATTTGTGGCAGAAAACACCTAAACAAATTGTCAAATGGTAAACAGATGTTAGTCCATTGAAAACAGCCTATTCATCATTTTCAAACAATCATTGAAATCAATGGTTATGTAACAAACCGAGCAAAGAGACCTCTATAAGGCACAGCCACATCCGATTGGTGAAAAATCACTGTAACTGAGTGTCCACTGATTGGATGTTCTGTCTATTTATATAATTAATACAATTAATGATGTCTTAAAAAAAAAAGACAATACTATGCATTTGCTGATATCTTTCTCGTAGCGTTTGAAATCTTCTTGAAATTCGATGGACAATCCTCCATAATCACTATTTCTTGTTGTAAATAGTATCTTATTCAAAACAAACTACATTCCTGTTAAAACGGCACAACATGATATGAAAATGAAAGTAGAGACATTTTCAGCTTGACTTTTTGAAGAATAAGGAGAGCTATCTACCGGGGCATCGGCGTTGGTGTGGGCATCACACTGTTGGAGTCACACCTTGGTTGAATTTTTACATGCAATTCTGTATCTCATGAACTGCTGTATGGAATGGGTTGATACTTCAAACATGTGTTCATGGTCCAGAAGTTAAGCGTTGGCCTCTTGTGAAGATGGTCCTGGGTTTGATACCCGTTGATGGCAAGGTGAAAAGGTCAGGGCTAACCCTCACATCAAATACTGATTATGTGTCAAGGAAGTACAGTGATGTCTCAATCCGAACACGTCTGTTCCCAACAAAATGTCCGGATTACCGAATCATCCGGACTAATGACGCAGAGCATGTTCTGATACACATTAAGTCATAAACGGTCTGTATGCACGAGTATACTTAACCCTTTAGCAAACGCCAAATTGTCGACCGTCCCAAATTGAAAGAGTTTGCAGACGACATTTCAAAACGTTATGAAATTCAAAAGTTATCTTCTGATATGGCAGAAAACATTGTGGGAAAAGGAGAAATTGCTCGTGACGAGCAATTTCTCCTTTACCCACAATGTTTTCAAAAGTCGTCTGCAACAAACTGGTCGAATAATTCCGTTCCCTTACAATTTCGTTCGGATTGCGAGACATCCGGATAATCGGGGTCCGGATAAACGAGGCTTCACTGTAGTCATAGCTTGCAATTTAATATTTAATGAGCTTCAAGCTTCTGTCACAATTGATGTAAAACAAGAAAGATTAAATCGATAACACGACGGGGTCAAGAACAACTTTAAGTTATGATGGGGGCAAGAAGCTTGAAGGGGATAGCCTTTCATTGGTTAACCCACTTGACCAGTTTGGACAACTCTGGAAAACATTGTGGGAAAAGGAGAAATTGCTCTTATTGAGCAATTACTCCTTTTCCCACAACGTTTTCTGCCCTATCAGAAGATTATTGTTCAATTTCACCACATTTTGAAATGTCATCTGCAAACTCTTTCAATTTGGGAGTGTCGAAATTTGGTGTTTGGTAAAGGGTTAAACAGTGGTGACTAGAGAACCCAACAATGCTTCAAATAGTTGAGCTAAAAAGCACAGTATTTATGTATGTAATTAAAGTCATTGTAATAATAAGGAAAATGTACCTATTTTTGGAAACTTTGGTTATATGTTTTCAACCATTAACAATGAATTTACTTTTTAAGTTATACTCTATTTAAAAAAAACCCAAGTGTCTGTCTAATGATGCATATGGTCATTTCTTGTTACAGACTGAATTAGGCAGACAAAATCTAAACATAAAATCATAATAGGTTGCTTAATTGATCCAGTCCACATATGGGAAAGGAGGACTGGTCAAATTTGAAAGTAACAGCATGACAAATCATGGAATGCAAAATTATATTTCCTTAATGATATTGGACAAAAACCTTTGAGACAAAGGGATAATTGCTAAATTGTAGCAATAAATTCTTACCTAAAAAGACTTAACCAGGATTTTCTAAGTACAAAAGTCTGCATAATTTACTTTAATTTCAATCAAGAGATATGAAACTTGGTCAGGGACCTTGAATTATGACACTGAACACATGCGTGAAGTATCAAGCCATTCCATACAGTAGTTCATGAGATACAAACTTGCTCGTAAAAACTTAAACAAGATTTTTGTAAGTACAAAGGGCCGCATAATTTGCTTTAATTTTGAACAAGGGATATGAAACTTCGCCAGGTACCTAAAATTATGACCCTTAACACATGTGTGAAGTATCAACCCATTCCATACAGTTGTTAATGAGAAGATACAAACATGCGTGTAAAAACTTAACCAAAGTATTACAACTACATCGACACCAGGGTAAGTAGTATAGCCCTTGTGTTTCTTCGAATAGTTGAGCTTAATATCCCTATACAAAAGACAAAGCTTGGACTTACCACTTTGCATCGTTTGAAGAAGGATTTAACAGCATTCAAATCTAGTTTAATGTTCTCGATATCACAAGTTTCTCTCAAACATATTGGAGGTAAAGGGTTCCATTCAACAAGAGACATCTGTAAATACAGAACATGTATATTTATATGACAACAAACAAGGGTTGAGAGCTCTGAACTTTATATAAAACAGTAGTGGAGAACTTTTTTATACTACAACATCTGCCATGCATATATATATTCATGCCTCTCGCTTCTCCTATTTTGCATAAAATTCTTTAAATGCTTCAATTTCTTTTGTATGGTGTTTAACAATGTATCAACAATTTTACGTTTATTTGGGATCCACCAGTGCCAGGCTGAGTTCCTGAAGTCACTTGCAAAAGGAGGCTTCCACCAAACTAGGTGTTGATAGGGCTCAAACTATGGACCCTGGGTTCTTAGTCTGCCACCTTAACCACTGGGCCACACAGGACCCCTTAAATCCTTCAAAGTACTGTCTTTTTTCCCAAAGTAACATAATTGTATAGAAACAAAAGGTTATATTAAGTTAAGTTTAAACTTATCTATTTTACATATCAACTGAGAAACAAGTTCTTACAACTTAGATTAATCACTCTCAATTCTGCTTCCTGGATACATATCCAGTACTCCATTTAATTTGCCATGCCTGTTTTCAAGCTTTCGGATGAACATTTCCATGGAAACATTTTTGTACACAAGAACAATTTTGTGTTCATAAATGGCCACTTTTCCATCCCAAAGCTCATGAATACAGTTCTTGAATCCTTGCATCTGAACTATGTGGATGATATGGTGAAGAAGTCTTCAGAATACTACCTTTCATAGGCGTAGAGCTGGGGGGCCAGGGGGGCCCGGCGCCCACAATATCCAGACTGGGGGGGGGCCAGAGTATACTTTGGCCCCCCCAATATTCACAATGGCAAATGGGGATATTTGAAAAGAAAAATGAAAGAAACGAAATTTATCAGCAGAATAAAAATAAATGTGTATTTTTGTTCTTTATCTAAAACCAATTCGCCTTTTGTTACAAACAATAAACAAAATCTTTTAGACGTCATCATCGCAAATGGCAATCTGGACACATGGGGTTTATCCAATGAAAAATCAGCTCACAAAACTACCCGGGAGGTTTTGATTGACAAAAACAATGGTGTAAAACGTGTTCCAAGAAGTCAGAGATCAATAGGGTCTTCAATTGTTAGCTAAAGTTTTTATAATAAAGTAATTCTTTCACAGTATGGACAGTTGTAGCCGTGGTTGTGACAGTCTGGTCGCTGCCACTTTTTATTAAGATTAATACATTTGATTTCCACGTGAGATCGAGACCTAGCATATCCTTTTTTTTTTCTTTTCTTTTTTTATTAAAGATACACATTTTAATACGCTTTCTCTTAATTCTTATAATGTTATTATGAATTATTTTGGTGGTAATTGACAGGCAAAGATGTGTTGTTCAATGGAGAACAAAGAGCTACAAATAGCTTCAAAATGACCACATAATATATTCTTATAGTTTGAGAAAAGTGTTTCACAGAACTTTTTTTCAATAGACTGAAATGACCATTCCTGCAGACAAACGCATGCCAGCAAAATTAGATAAGTTGATAACTAAAATAAAGTTTATGATACAGTCAACTCGACAGTTCCGGATCACTAATAGATAAAAAATCGTTTTTTCTTGTATTAACCAAATTACTGTAGAAATCAATATATGAATTTAACGAAAAATTCTTCCTCTGTCCATTCATACCAATGATTTACCGCTTGTATTTACCATTTTTCAGTTTTTGAAGAAAACAAGATCGGGGTCATCGCGACAGTTTCGGATCAAATGTGACAGTTCCGAATCACGTTAATTGTCATATCATTTATGGTAAAAAGGGTTAACTTCACTAAGAGACAATAAGAATAGAAAATAATATCATCATTTAATACTTTATTTTCACCAAACACATGGCTTGTGCGATTTCCCTTTAAAGAATTATTTTACTTTTTCCTTTAAAGAGGGTACGAGAATGACCGGAAGTAATGTTGAGACGACCCCTATAAAATTGAATAGGTGATCCGAAACTGTCGAGTTCACCTGCCTTCATTCATCATGCAATTTTACAATCCCAGACCCGTTTAAGTGTGAAAATTATGCATTAATACAATCTATTATAATTTTTCTTACAAATGATATCAATGTTTAGTGCATATTATCTTTTTAAATGAGCGTCTAAATCGCCGAAAAAAAATATCGTTGAAATTAGGTCAACTTCCGGTGACTTGTATCGGTCTCAATTAACCGTTCCAAATTGATTGTGATCGCTTTACCAGACGTGGAAATGTCATATTGGTTTTGTCAAGAGCTTAATGAATATGCTGAATGACTGTTAAGTTTTTAAGGCCAGAATTTATTTGCAGTCATAGAAATTTGACAACAAACATAAGATGATCCGGAACTGTCGATGATCCGAAACTGTCGAGTTGACTGTACGATTTCCCCACCCACACGTTCAAACAAATAAATTTAATTAACAATTAAGAGTTACGTAAACAGAGTTAACTAATTCATTTACAAAATCGTATTCTAACAAATAGTTTTGAGTCTTCATCTGTAATGATGGGTGGCCAGTATTCACTTAAACTTTCTTACCTTAAATAAACTTTGAAGACTTGAAAACGTGTTTACAATTTGGGTCCGCCATCACCCTCTCAAAGCTAGCCGCATCTATTTTCGTACTCTTTATTTTCGTACTCGTTTTAGATGAACGTTGCGTTGTAATTCACATATAAATGAAACAAACCAAGTCAAATGTTAAGCTATGGATTATAATGCTCCTTTGCATTCATTTGCAAGCAACTTTTTTTTTATACATACACATTTGCCCTTTTGGCTTAACATAGGCGTAGGAGCCGGGGGCCAGGGGGCTCGGCCCCAAATATCCAATATTCACAATGGAAAATGTGAAGATTTTTGGAAAGAAAAAATGAAAAAACGAAATTTAACAGCAGAATATATAATTATAAATGTGTACTTTTGTTTTATATAATACCAAATCGCCTTTTGTTAGAACAATAACCAAAACATGTTTGACGTCATCATCGCAAATGGCTATCCGAATACATCAGGTTTATTTAATGAAAACTCAATTCACGGAAATATCCGAGTAGTTTCGACAGACGAAAACGATGCAAAACATATTCTAATCAAGCAGACCCTATATTGTATTCAAATATAAATTCATATTTTCATTAGGTGTAGTAGACAAACCCGTGGCTGTGACAGCATGGTCGCAGTCAATTCTAGTTTAGTTCAACACAATTGATTTCCGCGTGAGATCGAAACCTGGCATATCCTTTTCTTTTTCTTTTGGTTATTTCGTATTAATTAAGATACACAATTTCATACGCTTTCTTTTAATTGATTTAATGAGACTGTATTGAATTTGTAGATGCATGATTAGTCATGAGAAAGTTTAGGAACATTTATTCTTAAACCGGTCCTCATCTGAAGTTGCCCCCCCCCCCCCTCCAATGTTCAAACCGCTCCTACGCTTATGCTTAAACATAGGCGAAGGAGCGTTTTCTGGGGAAAAGACCGGTCTAAATGTTCCTAAACTCTTTCATGACTATTCATGCATTTACAAATTCGATAACATTTTAGGAATTAAAAGAAAGCGTATGAAAATGTGTATCTTTAATAATAATAAAAAAAAGGATATGCCAGGTCTCGATCTCACGCGGAAATCAAATGTATTGATCTAAACAAAAAGTAGCAGCGACCAAGCTGTCACAGTCACGGATTCAACTGAGTGAAAGGTAAAATTATTGTTTAAGTTTTAGCTAACCCGATGTGTTCAGATTGCCATTTGCGATGATGACGTCAAAAATATTTTGGTTATTGTTTGTAACAAAAGGCGAATTGGTATTACATAGAGCACAAAAAACATATTTATTTTTATTCTGCTGTTAAATTTCGTTTCTTTCATTATGTTTTCAAATATCTTCATTTGCCATTGTGAATATTGGGGGGGGGGGGGGGCCCTGGCCCCATGCTCCTACGCCTATGTTAAAGGCTGCTGTTTAGAGTATTAACAGAATGGAAACACACCAATGAATTGGTCAAAAAAATCGTTTGCTCATGAGGCAGTTAGAAGAGGATTCGTCTCATCTGATCCCTTACTTTCAATAAACTATTTTGAAACAAAAGTAAATAAATTGGAGGGGAATCTCCTCCTGTTCGGGAAATAATTCTGCTTCACAACTTTTGTCAGTCACTATATGAAATTGTATTGGAATTTTGGGCCGGATGCCTTGATTTGTTAAAAAAGATATTGTATTGTTTTGTGCTATAGAAGTAACTAAATAATGGAGCTTTCAAAACGCCCAAGTACATGTTTGTCCGTTTAAAGCCTTCAATACTTCTTTCCCATTGCAGGATAGTTCGGAGACAATGATCGAAAGTGTTATGATATTGGAGAATATTTCTTTAACAGAACTTGTTTCTTGTTAGAAAAGGACGTGGGCTTATTGCTCGTATGAGCCAAAACATTTCAATCTAATATATTCATGAATCATTGTAGTTCAATTTATATGTGAATAGACAGATTGCTTGTTGAAACGTTTACGCCGTCATTAAAATAATTGAAATCATAGTTAAATGTAAAATGGATGGGGAAAGTCGGACAATGTCGTGTGCTTTAAGTTATCCGACAATCCACTTAATACTACATACGTATGTTTGGAGTATGATATTGACTCACAACAGTTTTCTTTTAACAATTTAGGCTACTTCAAAAACAATGTAAATGTAATGTCGTTTTAATTACATATAAAGAGCAATGTCTCGAAGGTACAATTTTGAACGTTGAAATTTTTTTTCTCAACGAGCAATATACCCCTGTGGTAAAAGTGTTTTCTTGTCATTCCCAGTATCTTAATGGAGGAAATTGTGCTTTCTGTAAATTATATCTAAAATGGTGTCTGATTTTGCTAAGCTTTTCATACCGGTACAACATCCAATACATTAAGACAGAATAACCCATTTATCTTTAAGGGAAATGTTTGTTGCAGATCCATATTGAAAGTACCAGCAGACGACAAATATTTTGATATAATCATAGGTTGAAACTATTGTTGCGTTGATGGAGAAATGCTCGTAAGTATTGATAACTAAAAGGGGGAGGTGCTTGTAACGAACCATTTCTCCTGCTGTCGCAGTGGCTTCTAAAGATACATGCATGTCAAAAGTGTTTCGTATTTGGTTGACAGTGGTGCAGTGATGGAGTGTCGGCCTCCTCTACCGAGGGTCCCGGGTTCGATCTCCGTTAACTCTTTCCCAAACAATGACGACATTTGACTACTTCGATGCAGACGACTTTAGAAAACATTGTAGGAAAAGGAGAAATTGCTCGTGACGAGCAATTTTTCCTTTTCCCACAAGGTTTTCTGCTCTTTCTGAATAATATTTTTCAATTTCATCACATTTTGAAATGTCGTCTGGAAATTCTTTCAATTTGGGACAGTCCAAAATGTGTTGTTTGGGAAAGTGTTAATGACGAGATGAAAAGGCTAGGAATAGCCCAAAAGGCGGTACGAGTACTGCTTTAGTATCTCGGAAGCAGTAACCGAGAATGGATTTAATTGGCTTTACGATTCCATCACAATCAAGATGAATTAAATATGTTTAAATTAAAGTGCCATGTTGCGGATGTGGTTAAAAGGAGATTTTATAGAAAAGGGTTAACCCAATACAAAACAATACCGACATCCAACCAGTTTGTTGCAGACGACTATGGAAAACATTGTGGGTAAAGGAGATATTGCTTGTTAAGAGCAATTACTCTTTTTCCCGCAATGTTTAATGCCCTATCGAAAGATTATTTTTTAATTTCATCATATTTTGAAATGTCGTCTGCAAATTGTTTCAGATTGTGACAGTTGAAAATTTGGTGTTTGAAAAAGGGTTGAACAACAAAGTTTCGATCTACCGTAACAGCTTTCAAGCTGTGGAAATAACCTCTTGTTGTCCTCAATTGTTGTTTATAAGAGTTGGGTTTCCATGGGGAAGATTTCCCTAGTCTACTTCGATGGGATTCTTCGATATTCTTGACTCACCCATTCTTGACGATGTAGGGATGCCAGATTTCTTTATCCATAGAATGCTGGGTAATTTTCTAGGAATAGATTGTTGCGTCGTCTGCTTTCCAAAACTTTAAATATCTGCTTAATTTTGATGAGATTTACTTAGCGGATGGCCTGGCTCAAACCTATTTGCATAAGCATGAAGTCGGTTCCAGCACTATAAGGGATAAGGAAATACCCGAAACATTATCTAACTTACTGTTGAATCACAGTTTAATTTCCTTTAACCTGTTAGCATAAGCATGAAGTCGGTTCCAGCACTGTAAGGGTTAAGCTTATTTTTCTCTGACTGATGAAACAGTGCGTATGGTTGAGTTTTAGCGCTAAATATATAAAAATATATCACTGTATATCATCGCCTGGAAGGTAGACCGATACCACACCTGGATACATTTAGGTGATTTATGTATTTAAATGAAATCTTACGCAATCAAGTGTCAATCAAAACAGTTTAAGGGCTATCAATGACTAGATCACGTTTTATACCTACACGTGCAAGTGCATTTTGCTATTTTTTTTTAAGTATTTATATTCATATACATGTATACGTATTACATAATATAAGTGTCTTGCAATCCTTTCTACTTAATGAAATTCATTACATAATGACAAGCCCAAATTGTTTGCCTAGAGAAGAAAATGATTCTAAAAAGGATGAAAGCTAAGATTTCCATAGTCAATTTGCTTGAGAAAGGAAACATTTTGACAAATGGAGTAATTGCTCGTAACGAGCAATTGATCCATTTGTCAAAATGGTTTCTGAAACTGTCTGTTACATGGAGAACATTTCATTTCAACTGAAGCATATACAGCTCATGGCTGACAGAGAATATAACAATAAATTCATCTTCGCGTACACTTGTAGGAATTGTAAACATACATACGCACACATACACACTCACACATACACACATGCTCACACATAAACACATGCTCACACATACACATATGCTCACACATACACACATCAAAACTTAAGGTATGAAGGTGGAAAATATTTAAAAGAAAGGTCCAAATGTTTATTCAATAACATTTATGTATATACTTATATACATATATATGAAAATTAACCCACAAACGGCGCGATTACTGGTTTAGTATCCAGGAAGCAGTCATCGAGAGTGGCTTTGAACAAGCTTTAAGCTTCCTTCACAATCGGTGTAAAACAAATTATACGGTGAATATACGGTGAATATATACGCGTACATGCATGCATATGAATGTTAACGGTGCATTATAAAAAACAAACATGAAGCCTAAATTCAGGAAGAGTTTCGAGTAGAGAGCTGTGTCGATTTTCAGCGCATGTTTACGATTTCTGTAGTCAGATGAGGTCTGTTTACAACACCCTGTTCAGTGGTCTACGTTATCGGAAACAATGGTGTCTACAGCCGAATGTCAGAAGCGGTTTTGCGGATAAGAAAATTAATGCTTTTAACGACACAAACGACGCTTTACTGTATTTGTTTCCGGCACAATTTGATACGTCGGTTATAAATTATCTTGGGGAATTAGAATGTCATCAACTAGACATTTTATTTGGTCTTGATTTAATGAAGGAAAGAATGGCCATACAATGGTCAACCGTAAACGTTGTTATTTTTTCGTTGACGATTTTCAAAGTTAAGTTCATTTTATTGACATTTTGTCTGCTTCTGATTCAATGAAAAACGGCCATCCAAAGGTCAACTTGTAACATTGTTTTTGTTGACGATAATCAAAGATGAGCTCATTTTATTCTAATTGACATCTTGTCTTATTCTGATTCAATGAAAAAGGACCATCCACCTTGTTTTTCACATTGGCCTTTTGCTCAAACTTTTATTCATTTCTTTTGTTATAAATAAAGACTGTATGCTGTGAAAGAGATGAAGTCGTGTGGCTGACTCGTCAACATACTGGCCGTACTGAACAAGATTACTTATGCTAAGAATTAAAACATAAAGCTCCCATGTATTCCTTTTCAGGAGGAGTTGATATTCAAGAATTTATGTGATCCATTGTCATATGAAATAATTGAACATTCTCAATTTCTGATTGTCCGTATTATGTTAAAACCTCCTTAACCTACTGGTTATATAATGGTGGCCCCTCTCCGCGTAGGTTTAAATACCGGTGGCGGCATTTTGGATTTTCATGAGAGGTATTCTCCCGACTGACGGAATGCCGGTGTTTCTACCCGGCTTGACCAGCCCTTATAGATAATAAAGTTCGGGGTAGCCTCCCGACCGACGGAATGCCGAAGATTCTACCCGGCTTGACCAGCCCTTATAGACAGTCAAGTTTGGGGTCTTACCCCATCATTGAGCGCTGGGCAGTGCAACGTTACTGGAATATTGTTGACGCAATATTAAACGCATATGAAATGTAAAGAAAATACTTGAAAAGTTGTGATGGTGCCGCGCTGCATTGCCAGCCCAATTACGCGGCTAGACTTTGGGTCCTCCTGTATCGAACATGAGTCGAACATTGCTCGTCACGAGCAATTTCTCTTTTTTCCACAATGTTTTCTGCTCTATCAGAAGATTATTTTCCAATTCCATCACATTTTGATATGTCGTCTATAAACTCTTACAATTTGGGACAGTCGAAAATTTGTTGTTGGAGAAAGGGTTAAGTCGTTTAGTAAAACGAAAGCTTTTGCAGACGATATTTTAAATTGTGATGAAATTGAACAGTATTCTTCAGAAAGAGCAGAAAACCTTGTGGGAAAAGGAAAAATTGCTCGTCTGCTACAAATTCGTCAAATGTCGTTATTGTTTGGGAAAGGGTTAAGGAAAAACGTTTGTAACTTTTAAATCTCCTGTCTATTTCAACTTCGTTTATAAGTGGTTAGACCTTTTGGCTTTCAGACAATCGCCTTCCCAATGAATTGGTTCGATTCCGGGTTTTCAAAGTAATGTCCCGTATGACTTTACGTCGGTCGATTTCTGGGAAAAAGTCAATATGTTGTAATTGAAATTGCGGAAACAACGTACTTTTAAAGGTTTCTCCGGGTTCAACCAATTAACATATTACTGATCAATTAACTTGCGGAAACAACGTACTTTTAAAGGTTTCTCCGGGTAAAACCAATTGTCAATCAAAACAGTTTAAGAGCTTTCAATGTCTATATCACGTTTTATACATACACGTGCAAGTGCATTTTGCTATTTTTTTTTTAAGTATTTATATTCACATACATGTATACGTATTACATAATATAAGTGTCTTACAATCCCTTCTAATTCATTACATAATGACAGGCCCAAAGTATTTGCCTAGAGAAGAAAATGATTCTAAAAAGGATGAAAGCTAAGATTTCCATAGTCAATTTGCTTGAGAAAGGAAACATTTTGACAAATGGAGCAATTGCTCGTGACGAGCAATTGCTCCGTTTGACAAAATAGTTTCTGAAACTGTCTGTTACATGGAGAACATTTCATTTCAACTGAAGCATATACAGCTCATGGCTGACAAAGAATATAACAATAAATTCATCTTCGCGTACACTGGTAGGAATTGTAAACATACATACGCACACATGCACACTCACACATACACACATGCTCACACATAAACACATGCTCACACATACACACATCAAAACTTAAGGTAGGAAGGTGGAAAATATCTAAAAGAAAGGTCCAAATGTTTATTCAATAACATTTATGTATATACTTATATACATATATATGAAAATTAACCCACAAACGGCGCGATTACTGGTTTAGTATCCAGGAAGCAGTCATCGAGAGTGGCTTTGAACAAACTTTAAGCTTCCTTCACAATCGATATAAAGCAAATTATACGGGGAATATACGGTGAATGTTTACGCGTACATGCATGCATATGAATGTTAAAGGTGCATTATAAAAAACAAACATGAAGCCTAAATTCAGGAAGAGTTTCGAGTGGAAAGCTGTATCGATTTTCAGCGCATGTTTACGATTTCTGTAGTCAGATGAGGTTTGTTTACAGCACCCTGTTCAGCGTTCTACGTCATCGGAAACTGTAAACGCGCACATGTCGAAAACAAAGGTGTTTACAGCAGAATGTCAGAAGCGGTTGTTGCGCATGAGAAAATTAATGCTTTTAACGACACAAACGATGCTTTACTGTATTTGTTTCCGGCTATAAATTATCTTGGGGAATTAGGATGTCATCAACTAAACATTTTATTTGGTTCTGATTTAATGAAGGAAAAAATGGCCATACAATGGTCAACCGTAAACGTTGTTATTTTTTCGTTGACGGTTATTAAAGTTGAGTTCATTTTATTGACATTTTGTCTGCTTCTGATTCAATGAAAAACGGCCATCCAAAGGTCAACTTGTAACATTGTTTTTGTTGACGATAATCAAAGATGAGCTCATTTTATTCTAATTGACATCTTGTCTGATTCTGATTCAATGAAAAAGGACCATCCACCTTGTTTTTCACATTGGCCTTTTGCTCAAACTTTTATTCATTTCTTTTGTTATAAATAAAGACTGTATGCTGTGAAAGAGATGAAGTCGTGTGGCTGACTCGTCAACATACTGGCCGTACTGAATAAGATTACTAATGCTTAGAATTAAAACATAAAGCTCCCATGTGCTCCTTTTCAGGAGGAGTTGATATTCAAGAATTTATGTGATCCATTGTCGTATGAAATAATTGAATATTCTCAATTTCTGATTGTCCGTATTATGTTAAAACCTCCTTAACCTAATGGTTATAATGGTGGCCCCTCTCCGCGTGGGTTTGAATACCGGTGACGGCATTTTGGATTTTCATGAGAGGTATTCTCCCGACTGACGGAATGCCGGTGTTTCTACCCGGCTTGACCAGCCCTTATAGATAATAAAGTACGGGGTAGCCTCCCGACCGACGGAATGCCGAAGATTCTACCCGGCTTGACCAGCCCTTATAGACAGTCAAGTTTGGGGTCTTCCCCCATCATTTAGCGCTGGGCAGTGCAACGTTACTGGAATATTGTTGACGCAATATTAAACGCATATGAAATGTAAAGAAAATACTTGAAAAGTTGTGATGGTGCCGCGCTGCATTACCGGCCCAATTACGCGGCTAGGTACCGTTTTACTAAACAACTTTAGGAAAATATGTGCGTAAGTCATAACTGATACACATGGATACTGTCTTCGATGAAAGTACATTATTACAATGTGACACATCATTGGAAGCGTCTATGAGAGACGATTTAAATGATGTGTTACGTTGCAATATTGCTTCGCTCAATATCAAAGTAAGATGAATTGTTGTTTTAGACTTACGTACATTTTAAGCGTAACATGTTTAGTAAAACGGTACCCTAGACTTTGGGTCCTCCTATATCGAGTATGAGTCGGACATTGCCAATATAGATGAAATATTGTTGACCCAACATGAAATCCAAATAAAGAAAAACGTAAAAAAGAAATTCATAAGAATTCCCTCCACGTGAGATCGAGTTATGCGTGGATTGGTTCTAAATGTTCATAATTGACAGTCTCTCGATTGACATTTTTATAATTAGATGCCTCTACACAGTTGCATGTTCGAATCCAGGGTACCGTTTTAATAAACGACTTAAGGAAAAAAAGTATATAACTTCTAGATTTCCTGTCTGTTTCTCGATATAACTTCGTTTATAAGTGGTTAGACTTTTTGGCTTTCAGACTATTGCCATCCCAATGAGTTGGTTCGAGTTCCGGTTTTAAAAGTAATGTCCTGTATGACTTTTCGCTGGTCGCTTTCTTGGAATACGTCACCATGTTGTAATTAAAATAGCGGAAACAACGCACTTAGGATTTCTCCGGGTTCAATCAATTAACAAATAACTTCTTAATCATTTCAAATATGTACTAACACACGCACGTTTCAATCTTTTCCTTCATTTATAGAATACTATAATCCCCAGTATCCCTACTCTCTCTCTCTCTCTCTCTCTCTCTCTCTCTGTGCGAGACTCATTTCTCATGCTCCTCATAAACTGTTTTATGAAAACAAAGGAGTTATATGATGCTCAATTCATTATGGGCCTGTTTTTCTTTTGTTTCAACTCAAACAACACATTTTAACCTCCCTTTAATAACTACAATTTTCGAATACAATTATGCATTTCACACCTTGGTCTAATAGGACCCACAATAGCGCAGTTGGTAGAGTGGCCTGATCAAAGGCTCGATGGCCAAGTGCACAAACTTCTCATGGCACAGGTTCGAATCCCCAAACTGATCATTCGAGGAAAAGTGATTCCTTCCATTTCTATATGTTTTGTGTTGTTTTATTTTGTATAAGCGACATGGTGTCGTGACAACATTTTCTTTACCATTTACCACCCCCCAAAAATACTTCAAACATCGCTTAAACAACCTCACAAAAAAGACTCTCTCAACACAAACAATGTAACACACATCATATCATATCTGCAAATAATCTATCTATTGTTTGGCGGCCACATCTCGTTTTGTTTAATGTTTATTGATAGTCAATCAAGTGTATTTTATCACAATGTTTACAAGGTCAGATTTAACCGACTTGAAATAACCTCGATATATGCGAAGGGTCCGTCAAACCGTATGAATCCAAATAAGGTCATCACATAGATTTACCATCAATTTAACCTCGGAATGGAGTCAGAAGGGGGAAAACGTAAACATTGAATGTCATACCGTATACAATGTTAAACTATTCATGGTTTGCGTGTTGACAACTCGATGTGATACATGTACATGTATAAAAACGACTGTTGCTTGAAGAGCTATATAACATTCGCCAGTGCATAGTTTCTCCATTTATGTAGGTTTTACATCGCAACAAAGTTAATTCAGTTGTGTTGCGAAGTCCGACTCTTTGTGATGAAGGAAGAGCCTGGTCTTGATAAGGGCTGATCAAGCCGGGTAGAACCATCGGCATTCTGTAAGTCAGCCAGGAGACCACCTCTCATAAAAATCCAAATCCTCACAGGGATTTGAACCCACACGGAGGGTCAGTGAACAAATCCATGCGTTATTCTTTATCTTTCATTTTAATGTTATTTTATTTTATTCTTTTTTCTTTTTTGCTATGTCTTCTGCTCGTCTGCAAAATCTTTGTTTATATTTATGAAGTGAAAAATAATTAGTCATCGTTGTTTGGAAAAGGATGTTATTTGACTAAAACCCGGAAAAGTGTAACTTTCCGCCCACTTAACCCTTTCCCAAACAACACATTTTCGACTGTCCCATTTTGAAAGAGTTTGCAGACGACATTTCAAAATGTGATGAAATTGAAAAATATTCTTCAGATAGAGCAGAAAACCTTGTGGGAAAAGGAAAAATTGCTCGTTACGAGCAATTTCTCCATTTCCCTCAATGTTTTCTAAAGTCGTTTGCAACAAAGTGGTCAGATGTCGTTGTTGTTTGGGAAAGGGATAAGACATAATATAGTGTTTACGTCAAGCACACGCGTTTATGCACTTTTGATGTAGGTTATCGTGCGAATTGTCGTCTGCATACATAAATAAGTGAGTAAATAGCACATCAAAAACAATCACCCTTACGTGATACATAATTCGCATCACGCATAATCCGAACAATTCTGGTTTGATTTTTATCTAAAAGTGTATTGCGACGCATACTCGTTGTTTGCGATCTAACTTATATTCACAATATTCTCGTCTGCTGCAGATATTCGCGAATAGTTGAGAGAATTACACAGCCATAAGATGCAATTTTGTTCGAGATGTATCCATAATTATTGCGAGAGTTTATTTCGTCAATTCGAAAATGAACTCAAAAACTTGAAAAGTAAAGTAACCAAAGAAGTTATTACTTGAGCGGAACACATTCTTTTATTTTCTTAGTGTGTTTTTTCTTATTCTTTGTAACAAACGTCTCAGGATCAGACTCAAAATCTCAGAATATTGATGGAAGGGTTTTAACCCTTTCAGAAACGCCAAATTTTCGATTGTCCCAAATTGAAAGAGTTTGCAGTCGACATTTCAAAATGGGATGAAATATTCTTCAGATAGAGCAGAAAACCGTGTGGGAAAAGAAAAGATTGCTCGTTACGAGTAATTTCTCCTTTTCCCACAATGTTTTTTAAAGTCGTCTGCAACAAAGTTGTCTGAAACCAAGTGGTCAAATGTCGTTATTGTTTGGGAAAGGGTTAAAGACGAAAACGTGAATAAAATGCAAAGATTTCCATTGCACTATTCAGTATTCAGTGCACGTAACAAAATATGTAGTAAACAAGCCTATATTTGTTGATAACGTAAACAATAATTAAAAAAAACATGCATCCTAATTTATTTACAACGATAACGAATAAATGAGATAATCAAAAATTGAGGTTAAACTTGATTTAAATATGAATTTTAACCATTCATTTTCATTGAATGGCGTTTAACGCCGAATCAACATTTTTTTAGTTATGTAACGCCTTTACTGGATCCACCAGTACTAGGCCATGGCTCTGTAGTGACTTTCTAAAATACACTCCACAAAACCAGATGTGTAGGTGTAGCTCGAACCCGGGACCCTCGAGTTCTAAATACACCGACATAACAGCTGGGCAACACAGGACGCTCGAATTCAAATCAGTTGAAAAACTTGTTGGTGATCTCATATAACAGTCATCGCACGGCGACCAATTCATCTATTTATGCTTGTAGCATTGATTATCACAATGACTTTATTAAATGATGGACAGGCCGGGAATCAAACTTAGTAATACCAAATGCAAGGTCAAACTCTCAACGGTTTCACTATATGCTCCACGATAAATTGTTGTTGTTGTTATGATTGTTGTTGTTGATGATGATGATGTTGTTGTTGTTGTTGTTGTTGTTGTTGTAGATGTTGTTGTTATTGTTATTGTACATACAGTCAGTTAAGTTAGGAATGATAAAGAAAACCGGTAATATAAGAACTCGGATGATCCAGGTTATAACTGTGTAGAAACACATACGTCTGGATCATTCGGTCAGCACCGTTCACATACGCATATCGAGGGTTCAGTGCAAGATTTTATTAAGTGCTTCATAAACATGAAGCACTTACAATCGTATTGCATTGAACCCTCGACATGTTTTCTTATTCACTTCTAACAGACGAGTATCAAATATTGGCTACTGGTGCATTTTTCCTGACGAATGTCTATCAATGCTTTCGAGAGTTTGTACGTGTGAGAGAAACTTTTTGTTATACAAGGAATGTTATCTCTTTGAAATTTGGGTCATCATCAGCACCATTATCATGAAAAGTAAACATTATGATCATTATCCTATATATAAATGGTGTCAATTCTACCATTATCATTATAGAGTGTTATCGGTTGTATTACTATTATTACTATTTTATCATGGTTATTGATGTTATACGTGTTATTGATGTTATGCGTTTTACTTTTTATCATGATTATTGTCGAACTTTTTATAGTTGTTGTCATTTCCATTGTTGTTATTTTTGTTGTTGTTGTTGTCATTTTTACTGATGTTGTCATTTTTTCGTATAAATATTGTTGTTGCTAATGTGGTTAATTTTTGCTGCTGCTGCTGCTGCTGATGCTGATGTTGTTGGTGTTGTTGTCGTCGTTGTTGTTGTTGTCATTTTTGGCATTAGGTTTGTTGTTGTTGTTTTTGTCATTGAATAGAACTTACAAACAAAGGGAATCACTAACAACGGTGCTATTCGTATCCGATGTATGTCTATATAAAAGAAGATGGATTTAATAGCTTGCCCTGTAGATGACACTTACTATTGTATTAGACAGCACGGACTCGAACTTTGTTTGACCTCGGCTATTTACGTACGACTACCAAATATTTATACCATTTTCAAAATGGTCCAAATAAGCATCTCGAGAAGGCATTATTCGATTGAGATTAAACGAAAAGCATTTTGACCTGAACATCTAAAAAAAGAAGCATCACAAGGCAACGGCATTCGATTAAGAAAAGAACAAGAACATTTTGACCTGACAACTTTAAAAAAAAATCACTAAGACCTGACAATCTAAAAGAAAGAAAACAAAAGTATGCAATCAGGACGCTCGTTAAAGAATATATAATTCGCAAATATGTCTAGTAAATTCGACTTCAAAACAATCATAGAAATATAGTATTAAATTATTACGGAAAGTGACTCTGATAATCCGAGATTTGACGGAGACTTACGTTTTTTTGTCACATTGCAAAGTTTCAAAACGCATATTTTAGAACAGTCGTAAAAAGGGTTTGAGATTTTTTAGTCGGGTAAAAAAAACACTCACCGTATGGCAATGTGAAATTATATACATTTAAAAACTATTTACGCCTTAACCCTTAGAAGTTTGGGTAATTCTCTAAAAAAAGATTTTTGTGTCTTCTGCTTTCCAAAACCTTAAATATCTGCATAATTTTGATAAGGAAAGATACTCAGGGAAGGAAACAGGTTAGATCACAGGCCAGTCGCCGATTTACTTGGCGGCTGGGCTGTGATCTAACCTGTTTGTATAAGCACGAAGTCGGTTCGAGCACTATAAGGGTTTAATTGAATTGTTGAACTACTACTGCACCTATATAAATTGTTTTGTGAACCCTTTCAATTCTGGGATCATTTACAACAGACGACATTTCACGCAATTGGTTATAAACAAAATCTTTCAATTGAATAGCCTTACGGTTGGATGAAAATCATTGACTATCATTGGAATAATCGGTTTAATATTTGTTATTAGTTTGTTATAGTTAGTTACTGACACAGGTCCCCAATGGTTTCTTCGTCAGTGCCGTACCAACATGGTTCAGTTATGTAACAGCTTTCCTGGAAGCACCAGTACTAGTCTAGGGCTCTGAAATGACTTGCCAAAGGTCACTCTAACGAAACCAGAGGAGTTGTTGGGGCTCGAACACGGGACTCCGAGTTTTGAGTCCACAACCTTAACCACTGAGCCATGGTAAATGAATGATAAATAAAAAAACGTCCTAAGTATTCTTGTTTCTGTTCGAGCCCATAATCATACTAGGATGACCTAAGTTTTAAACCTGTTGTAGAATGAAACATCTACATCTGGATCATTCGGGCTAGTCCATAATTTGGAATCCTCAAATATATTTTCATGAATCATTTATAGAGTGCCATTTCTTTACCCCAAGTGAACCTAGCCCTATGCTCACCAGCTTTCTTAATGACCGGCGTTTGTAATAAGGCTAATAAAACTGTTGGTCTTCTTCCTAACGACCACTCTTAAATAATGCGTGAATAGATTGTTTTAGTTTAATTAATGAAGAATAACAATATTCCGCCATTTTGAAACTCATTCTGTCGTCGGATTACTTCGGTCAGTATCGGTAAACCTAGGTCCAGGTCAGGAAATGTTCGGTTTAATGTGGATAGTTCCGGCTCCAACCGATTGTTAACCGAGAACGACCGAAGTAATTCGTCGAAATAATGTTTCTCGAATGACGGTTTATGGGTTTTCTACCTTAATTGTATCTTTATACACAACACAAGTCATTTAGAAAGCTGACTGGCAACAGTATTAAGCTCCTTGTATTCTTATACACCACCATTATGTTCTAATTTTACTACGGTCGCTTAACCCTTTACCAAACGCCAAATTTTCGACTGGCCCAAATTAAAATTATTTGCAGACCACATTTCAAATTGTGATGAAATTGGAAGTTAATCTTCTGATAGGGCAGAAAACATTATAGGAAAAGAAAAATTGCTCGTACGAGCAATTTCTCCCTTCCCCACAAAGTTTCATGAATTGTCTGCATTTAAGTGGTTAAATCTCGTTATTGGTTGGGTTATGGGATTAATCAAGATTTAATAGTACATTGCATCAGTGAATTGCTCAATCTAGGAGAAACAAGTGTGACCCGTGTTATCTTGTGAAAGGTTCAATTAAGTGCAACATAACATAGCTGCCTGGTAGTAATTTCTAAATATGGATCGTTTTAAAGGATTCACTTGATACGGTCTTGAGCTAGTTAAACGTTTCAATTGATGAAAAATACGAAGCTCCCGCTTTTATTGCCATAAAAGGCGTTGAATAACTCTACGCTAATTGACAATTAACCTTAAGTGTTCAAGTCATGAAATTAACTTCGTCTCTGTTCTGCTGAACTAATTTACATTACCTTTATTTTTCTAATGGCATTTAAACAGTGCGACATAAGATACTTCGTGATTAAAGACTTTAAATATCTGTTAAATCTTGTTGAGAAAAGATATTCAGAGTAGTAAACAGGTTAGATCACAGGGCAACCGCCAATTTATTTGGCTGCTGGCCCGGGTCAAACCTGTTTGCATAAGCATGAAGTCGGTTCCAGGACTATAAGGTTTAAGGAGTTTTGGGGGTAACTAGTACAGAGGTACCCGAATCTTGCAAAAGATCTAACCCCTAACATGTTTACCAATGGAATTCCATGAAGGCTATTGTTTTAAATGCCATAACAGGGATTTACCGTTGCGCTTTGTGAAAACCTATTGAATTACATTACTTCACTGCACAAGAATTCGAAAAATAAACTGTTACATGTACATGGTAATCACAAGTGGGTATAACCAGTTACTTAACAATAACGACATTTGACCAGTGTGTTGCAGACGACCCTGGAACACATTGTGGGAAAAGGAGAAATTGCTCTTAGTGAGCATTTTCTCCTTTTCCCACAATGTTTTCTGCCCTATCAGATTTTTTTTTTGAATTTTATCCCATTTGGGACAGTCGAAGATTTGACGTTTGGTAAAGGATTAATATAGCGTTTGTTTGAGTCTTTTTATGATTTTTTGGTGATTGAAATCTACCAAATTATATACGGAAATCTTTGGTCTAATTCAAACTTTTTGCTTAAGTCATTGATGGAGAAATGAGATTACAATCATCAGTGCTGTGCAAAATAAAAACAAAGAAACATAAGGCATAAGACATTGTGTGTGTTAAGCGTCCACACTGAAAGGAAACAGAACCGTGATGAAAATGACAAATACCGGCATGTAAAATGCAGAAGCCAGTCGTTCAGAAAGTCCCTTCCGGTGTGCTGTATTAGGATTGGTTCATACCTAAATACTTTTCATGCACTGTTCTAGAGCGGAAGCTTGACCTTTAGAATGCTGGGTAATTTTCTAAAAATATATATTTGTGTCGTCTGCTTTCAAACAACTTAAATATCTCCTTAACTTCGTTGAGGAAAGATACACAGAGTAGCATACAGGTTAGATCTCAGGCCAGTCGCCAATTAACTTGGTGGCTGGCCTGGATCTAACCTATTTGCATAAGCATGAAGTTGGTTTGAGCACTAAAAAATAAGATTGACTGTTTAAATAACATATGTATCTATTTCAATATTCGTCCAAAAAAGTCCTAAAGTACAACATCATGTTTGAGTCATGTATTATGTTTCGATGACAAGTTAATATCACAAGGCATACAAATCCCGGATTATCCTTCGCAAACTTTTTATTGTGTGAATGTCAAAAACAGCCGGTACCATATTCCATTTCCATATATGTATATCTGTTACGACAATTTGCATAATCTGTATACCTCGTTTAAAAGGTAAAAGCTCGTCGACAAAAAGAAAAAAACGGGCTTTTTATTTGAGACTTCCACAAAAGCATGCGACTTTTGTCAGCTACTATTTGAAACCAAATCAAAAAGACATAAGAAAAAGAAGAAAAACAGTCATTTGAGACTTCCACAAAAATATGCGACTTTTGTCAGCTACTATTTGAAACCTAATCCAAAAGGCATAAGAAAAAGAAGAAGAAAAAAACGGTTTCGAATTGCCAAGGTTCATTCGTACATTCTGATTCACTCAGATAACTACAAGAGTTATCATACATCAGACATGTTAAAAAGATGTCAAACATCCTCCAGACCAGACACATTGAAAACATCTTTAAAAACTCCTTGCAATGTTTCAACAAATTACATCTTTCTTGATTGTGTTAGCTGTCCAAGGTGAATAATTATATTCCGAAATATGAAATATTCATTTTATCAAAATTATTAGCGCCATAAACACTTTTTGGACTGTGTGCGCTTGCATCCCTAGTCCGTTGGATTCATATTAACTGTATATCGAGGCGGAAAAGTTTTCATCGATAAAACTTGGTCGATAACTAAACCCATTTACTCATGTGTACATCCGCATCATAAAACACTTTTCGTTTACTAATACTTTCATGGGAACTCCGCGCAGGAATACTTCCCTTTGTTACACTACAGTACAGTACCACTGCCATCATAGAAATCACGTGACGACAGATACAGTCATGTGACCCAAAATATTTAGCGTAGACGCCAAAGAAATAGGTTCTTTATGATTGAATTCATCATGACATGCTTTGAAAATGATTGTTGAATCAAAATGATACATTACTTTAACAACTTCGTCAGTTTTGTCAGTCATGACTATGTAGTTTGTTTTCAAAATGTGTATTATAGAGGAGAGGAGAAGAAGAACATTTTATTTCAACTGAAGCATATACAGCTCATGGTTGATAAAGTATATAACAATAAATTCATCTTCGCATACAATTGTAGGAATGGTAAACATACATACGCCCCCCCACCCCCCCCCCCCCCACACACACACCCCGACACACCACCCACGCACACCCATACATACGCTCACACATACACACAACAATTCTTAATGTATTTAGGTGGAAAATGTCTTAAAGAAAGTTTCAAATGTTTATTCATATACATCTATGCATGTATACTTATATACATATGCATACATGCAAATATACAAACATATATCACCTTAGAACTTTAATTAACAAGTTAGAAAAATACCGTGATGATAGCTAACTATCATCTAACTTTAGTTGTCTCCGGTTAAAAGCTTTAATACAATATGAAGCAAGTCTGTACTGATCATTTTTCTTGTCTGATTTCAAAAGCTGAATAAATTTAAACATGCAAGGTCGATTGGTATAGTAGTCAGGTATCAGATGCTTTCTTATGTCATTGTAAAACGGACAAATCATTATAAAGTGGTACTCATCCTCGAGTTCAGTTAAATTACATAGTGTACATATTCTTTGATTTCTATCTATTCTTTTATGTCTACCTGTTTCTATATTGAGGCTGTGAGATGATAATCTGACTTTTGCTAGAATCTTTCTATACTTTGAAAAGGTCACTATATCTAGATATGATGATCTTTTAAAAGTTGGTTTTAAATCTCTAAAAAGTGTCAGTGACGAAAGATACTTTATGTTCTCATGCCAACTACTAATGTATATATCCCTTAAACGCTCTCGTAATAAAGGTACAAATATGTTTTTATTAACAGAATTTGGAAACAACAAAACTTCATGAAATCCTGCATTTTGTAGAATGTCTCGAACTTTAGATGACCAATTTATGATATTACTGTTTCTATCTATATCATTTCTTTGATCTTGCATTAATGTTTTCAGTATACAATTAAAAGATTTCTCGCTATATAAGCTAAGCCAATATTTCACAATACGTATATATCTAGAAATATATAGAGGGATTCTTTCCAGCTCGGCATAAATAGCAAGAGAGGATGTACTATTTTTAACATTCAAGACCCATTTACAAAACTTTCTATGTACTGTTTCTAAGTTTTCTGCTTTCAAGTGACCCCATTTTTCACATCCATAGTTAAGAATTGATAATACATTTGAATCGAATAAATCAAACATGATATTTACAGGGACTTCAAGATTGTTTACAATGCTGAATAAAGAATGCATGGCACATAATGCTTTACCCTTCAAATCATTTGTTGCTGGTACGAAAGAGGCCCTACTCGATAAAAGTATACCAAGATATAAAAAATTGTCAACTATTTCTATAATGTTTTCATTGTATTTCCAAATTATTATTATAGAATCAACCTTGAGACGATCTTTTTTATAACGAAAATACATTGTTGATGTTCGTAACTTTGAGAGCATGATCCTATGTACTTCATTACTTCATTATATCAAATAAAACTTTCCTGGGTTGGCTGTTACGGCACCTTGTTGTGAACCAACAAGAAAAAAAAACCAATAAGGTTACAAACTGGGTTGATTTTAACAACTTCTGTCAGTTTTTTACATATAAATATATTTTGCCATTACTTTTTTGTAATGGTTGGGCCAAAGAAATCTAACTTCTAAAATTGGAAAAATGCTGTATTCAGATTTCGATTAAAAAATTAAAATGAAAAAAATATAAACTTTCCAGATCAGGAAGGATTTTTTTCTGTGATAGCAGAGAGCTCCTAACCAAATGAAAAGGGAGATCACTACGAAGGAGAACGGGGAACTGGATCAGCGGAATTCAAATGTGTTCATCCAAAAGTCGATGTTGACATTGAATTCTTTTTTCTTTTGTCGCAATAAGTATTTAAAAATATCTCTGACGTGATAAGCTGAGTATTTATTTATAAAGTGACGGGTTATCATTATTATCACTTATTTGTTTTAGCTGGTTATTTTTAGCTGAGAAGGTAGGAGAATTAATCAAATAATCGATATGTTTTAGTTGTCAACAATTTATTTTGTTCTCGCTGCACAATTAAATTATGTGCATATTGGGAAACCTTTGGAACTTCGAGTATTGGTATGAGTGCAGCAGTACTGTTTTATAGTTCATATAAACAAGTTAGAGTTTTCCACTTTCAAAGTTTAATCTTTCCTTCCTATATATTTTTGCGATTTAATACTTTTTTTGCGAGACGTCTCAAGAAAGCACCATGACAATCGAAAACAAATGCTCTTTTTTTTTTTTTTTTTTTGGGGGGGGGGGTGGTCACAAAGCTTTTTCTTTAATTCTGCAAAACAGAAGCGATATTATTTGATCATTTCTTTTTTATAAAGAAATTTTGCTTTTGATTTCAATTCCATTCAAGCCAATAACAAAAGATATATACTAGGGAGTATCTTACACTGTTACTGCATATTTGGACGTTACCCTGAGAAAATAAACAGCTTCTTTGAATGCAGTTAAATCACTTTTAAACGGCAAATATCTGAGAAATTTCAGAAATACAGCAGTTTTATCAATATTGTCAAGTAAAATATAGATTTAAACAGATAATGCGTTATGCTTGGGTGTTTGTCTTTTTTATTTTCTTTTTCTATCTTTTTTTTTATTATCTTGCTCTGTTACATGTATGCTTTTTTGGCATGTTTACTTTTTGCTTTGTAAACGTTTAAATAAGATACAAAAATAGATCAAGCACCTACGTGCAAGATAACATATTTTTCAATTAAACAGATCAATACTCTCCGAGTACACAAAAGGAATTTAAAGTGTGGGAGTAAGTAATCTATTCGTGACATTGATATGATTCAAAACCATATCGGGAATTAACGTCGAAGCAACAATTTTTCATTCATATCAACACATTATCACATTTTTTCGTCTTGCAGACAACCTATAAAAATCATTCTGTCAAAAGGAAAAATGCTTGTCACAAGCAATTTCTTCATTTTACCACAATGCTATTTCATTCTATTTAAATATCACAACAGCTGAACTGAAAGGCTTTTTAAATCTTTACAAAGGTTTACAATAGTTGTCGAATTAAATTTTAAAAAAAATGCCGTCTGCAGAGGATAAAGTGTTAATTATTATGGAACTTGTGTGTGAATGTACTCGTAGAATGTGAGTTATGACATACATTTTGTCATTGGTTTTTGGTTTGTAAAATTATAATAATTTCGTTTTCTATTCGTATACGCAACATACATGTAATTTTACGTTGTAATGTATATCCGCAAAATAAGCTATTGATTATAAATTCCATATACATGTATAGTTTTTGTTTTACGATCTTCTCGTGGCTACAACATTAGATTTTGCTTTTAAATCCCATGTGTATTTTTGGGTGTACATTTTCCCTGTGTGCCTACAACATTACATCGAAATTCTAATGCAACCACTCATCCAATACTCTGAATACATTCCATAGTTCAGTTCTAATTCGCACCTACAACAAAGCCTTTAAACTATAAGGTATAGCCTCAGCATCTGATTCAAGCAGTATGGTAAACGTAAGCCCTTAGAATGCTGGGTTATTAAAC
The DNA here is from genome assembly GCA_947846245.1 of Cerastoderma edule. Classification (NCBI taxonomy): domain Eukaryota; kingdom Metazoa; phylum Mollusca; class Bivalvia; order Cardiida; family Cardiidae; genus Cerastoderma; species Cerastoderma edule. The sequence continues at coordinate 6,960,755 of OX401414.1, forward strand.
TAATTTTCTAAAAATATTTTTTGTGTCGTCTGCTTTCCAAAACCTTAAATCTCCGCTTAATTATGACGAGGAAAGATACTCAGAGTGCAAACAGGTTAGATCACAGGCCAGCCGCCAAGTAAATTGGCGGCTGACCTGTGATCTAACCTGCTTGCATTAACAAGAAGTCGGTCCCAGCACTAAAAGGGTTAAGGAAATACCCCCCGAAACATTATCGCACTCCCCGTTGAATCACAGTTTAATTTCCTTCCTTTTCGAAACTTGAAACATTTGTCAAGTGTGGTTATAAGTGCAAAGTCGAGATAAGACAGTTTATATGTACGTGTATAACTAAAAGCACAGACCTAATAAGAACAGTCAAACTTGTGTTAAGAGGTCAGCCTATGGGACAGAGTAAATTGGCTGTTTAAGACAGGTTGGCTGCTTAACACAAATTGATGTACACTATAAATCTAACAATGGGACTTTCTGTAGTGGTTGTTTATACTGTATTAGGTCTTTTGCTAAAAGGTGGTATCTTTTTCATTACAAATGAATAAAACGCAGTCTTATAAACTTGAAATTAACGAACTTTTCGATTTTGCGATTGTTCGCAATTTTTCGTCAGATAAACAAAGGGGACTAGGGTTCAAAAGGATCTTATGTAATTCCCTTTAACACTGCGTTTATTAATGCCGAATTATCAATCTTATTCAGTGATGATTATTAGTTACTTCTTGTCTTATAGCATATTAGGCCATGTATATTAGTCAATATTCTAATGTTGACAAAGGGACCCATAGGCCAAACAAGGCCGAACGTTGTTTTATTATACAGTCCAACTTGTGTTAAGCAACCATCCTTTGAAGCAGCTAGCCTGCCTTAAACAACCACTACAGAAAGTCCCATTGTTGGATTTATAGTGTACAACAATTTGTGTTAAGCAGCCAACCTGTCTTAAACAGCCAATTTTCTCACTTCCATAGTCTGACCTCTTAACACAAGTTGGACTGTATATTTATTGTAATGTTTATACTGAACAGATGTCATTATGCTATTCGTTTCGTTGTTCTCCAAACGTCCAAGTTCGAACCTCTGTTTAATAGTATATATGTTATAGATCTTAAGGTTGATATTCCTCGATTAACAGTCAATGAGCTGTTCATGGATCAAAGTATGGGTTTTCATGGGTGTTTTTATATGTACTTTCATTTTATATATACATATACATATACATATACAACGATACCAAACTGTTATTGATAATCTTCGCTGTGCGACTAGGATTGAACAATAATTAAGTTTAAAAAAATGTAAATTTCAACAAATCATCTTTCCATTGCAACGTTAAGTTGTCCGTCTTTGCCTTCTGTAGACGTTGAAAGCCAACTGACATACATTTTTGAAGTGTTACGCGAAAGTCGCATATAACAGGAAGCGTTTTAAGTTATAAATAGAAATGTGGTAAAACCATAGCTACGAAACCATGGGAATACGAATTGTTCTGGGGTAAAAATTTCCCGGTTTCAAGCGAGCGTTCAAATGGTGCATTTTGACAGCGAATCAAATTTCTCGTTGCAGACTGAAATCAATGCCCACGCACTGACTGTGGTTTTCCATACGTCATGGCGCTTTCCCATCAATACATGAAACTAGCTTCGATATCTGGTCAGAAATTATTGGAATTTGTTGGAATTTCTTTTCAAAGATAACCTTTGAAATGATTTTTTGAAATAATCACCAACAACTTTTTCCATTATATCATAAAAGATTAGCTTCGATTTTTGTCAGAAATTATGGGAATGTGTAAATTCTATCAAAGAAGCTCTAGAAGTAAATAATTATCTTTTGAATATTGACGTAAATTATTTTATATGTTTATCTAAAAAAAAAAAAAAAGGTAGAAAAATGAAAATGTTTCTTTTTGTTGCTTTTTTCTTAGTTACTTTTTGTAACGACCACTATATGTTTGTCACGTTGTCATTAGTTTTGTATTTTATATAAGTTGTAGATGATGTACTTTGTACTAGTCTAAATAAAAGTCTGTTCTGTTCTTGTAAACGTTTCTTCAGGCAATTCGATTCATACAAAATAGTTCGATAGAGGAAGTGGTGGAGTTTATGTTACCAAACATTTAACGTCCTTGTTTTCTTTTACAGGGAAATTCCAAGGAGAAGCGATCCTATCATTGGCTAAATTTAAGGAAGTAAGGTATCAAATTATTTCTCTTGAATCACGAATTTGCTCTAGAGAATAACTAATTGAATTGAGCAGTCGAATATTTACGAAATGAAGAAGATGGTTTAACCCTATACCAAACGCCAAAGTTTCGACTGTCCCAAATTGAATGGGTTTGCAGACGACAATTCAAAATGTGATAAAATCGAAATATAACCTTCTGATCGGGCGGAAAACATTGCGGGAAATGGAGAAATTGCTCGTTATGAGCAATTTTTCCTTTTCCCACAATGATTTTCAGAGTCGTCTGAAACGTGGTTAAATTGTGTTGTTGTTTGGTAATGTGTCAATCTAGACCAGGGTACCATGATAAAAGCAGGGAACTTTCTCCTAGAACTAACACCTGTTGTCGAGACGATTCTATAGAGTAACCACAACATACGATTTTTCAAATAGTTGAAGTTGCGTTAAATAATGCATGTGAAATACCCTTTTTCGCCTAATATTGAGGACAATTGTATTATGTCGAAATGGTTTTTATAATGCTAAATGAAAAAAGGAGGAAGCCTTCGCCAAGAAACACGTAGCTCAATGTTTAGTGCTGGATTGTGGATTTTACACTATTTGTTTGTTTATTTCCCTGTGTTTTAACCCTTTCCCAAACAATAACGACATTTGACCACTTTGTTGCAGACGAGTATGGAAAACATTATGGGAAAAGGATAAATTGCTCATAACGAGCACCAGAAGATTGTTTTTCAATTTCATTACATTTTGAAATGTCGTCTGCAATCTCTTTCAATTAGGGACAGTCGAAAATTTGGTGTTTGGGAAAGGGTTAAATACGAAGTCAACAATTTTCAGTTATATTCCAATGTCAGGCTCTTCCCCGATGGATGGGGAACCCTTCCTTTTTTATACGGGTTTTATATCTCGTCAACAATTTTCAGTTATATTGCATTGCCAGGGGTATCATTATATTATCTTACCTTTATGGGTTTTATATCTCGTCAACAATTTTCAGTTATATTGCATTGCCAGGGGTATCATTATATTATCTTACCTTTATGGGTTTTATATCTCGTCAACAATTTTCAGTTATATTGCATTGCCAGGGGTATCATTATATTATCTTACCTTTATGGGTTTTATATCTCGTCAACAATTTTTAGTTATATTGCATTGCCAGGGGTATCATTATATTATCTTACCTTTATGGGTTTTATATCTCGTCAACAATTTTTAGTTATATTGCATTGCCAGGGGTATCATTATATTATCTTACCTTTATGGGTTTTATATCTCGTCAACAATTTTCAGTTATATTGCATTGCCAGGGGTATCATTATCTTATCTTACCTTTATGGGTTTTATATCTCGTCAACAATTTTAGTTATATTGCATTGCCAGGGGTATCATTATATTATCTTATGGGTATCAATTATTGCATTTATCTTACCTTTATGGGTTTTATATCTCGTCAACAATTTTTAGTTATATTGCATTGCCAGGGGTATCATTATATTATCTTACCTTTATGGGTTTTATATCTCGTCAACAATTTTTAGTTATATTGCATTGCCAGGGGTATCATTATATTATCTTACCTTTATGGGTTTTATATCTCGTCAACAATTTTTAGTTATATTGCATTGCCAGGGGTATCATTGTATTATCTTACCTTTATGGGTTTTATATCTCGTCAACAATTTTTAGTTATATTGCATTGCCAGGGGTATCATTATATTATCTTACCTTTATGGGTTTTATATCTCGTCAACAATTTTAGTTATATTGCATTGCCAGGGGTATCATTATATTATCTTACCTTTATGGGTTTTATATCTCGTCAACAATTTTTAGTTATATTGCATTGCCAGGGGTATCATTATATTATCTTACCTTTATGGGTTTTATATCTCGTCAACAATTTTTAGTTATATTGCATTGCCAGGGGTATCATTATATTATCTTACCTTTATGGGTTTTATATCTCGTCAACAATTTTTAGTTATATTGCATTGCCAGGGGTATCATTATATTATCTTACCTTTATGGGTTTTATATCTCGTCAACAATTTTTAGTTATATTGCATTGCCAGGGGTATCATTATATTATCTTACCTTTATGGGTTTTATATCTCGTCAACAATTTTCAGTTATATTGGATTGCCAGGGGTATCATTATCTTATCTTACCTTTATGGGTTTTATATTTCGTCAACAATTTTCAGTTATATTGCATTGCCATGGGTATCATTATCTTATCTTACCTTTATGGGTTTTATATCTCGTCAACAATTTTCAGTTATATTGCATTGCCAGGGGTATCATTATATTATCTTATCTTTATGGGTTTTATATCTCGTCAACAATTTTCAGTTATATTGCATTGCCAGGGGTATCATTATATTATCTTATCTTTATGGGTTTTACATCGCGTCAACATCATAGCAGTTTTTTTGCGATTACCGACTCATTAATTATAGAGGATGACCCATTACTCAACTGTCCATAAGGGCTGGCCAAGTCGGGTCCATTGGCATTCTTTAGGACAGTTGGGAGACTCTTAAATTAAAACCCATATCCATTGCCTGGTTTTGAACCCACGCAGAGAGAGACTCCTAACTTAACTTCACTTAGTGGCCGATCGAGACGGATAGAACTATCCGAATTCCTCAAGTCAATCATGAGACTACCTCTCATGAAATCCCATATCCCCCTAAACGGGATTCGAACTCGTCCGTTAGGGGTCTCATTAATTAACTGCATTTAATGGCCGATCTAGACGGGTGGAACCATCAGTTTACCTTAGGTCAGCCGGTAGACTTCCTTTCATGAAAAGCCATATCCCCCTCACCGGGATTCGAACCCGCGCGTAAGGGATCTAATCAATTAACTGCATTTAATGGCCGATCGAGACGGATGGAACAATCAGTATACCTTAGGTCAGCCGGGAGACTTCCTTTCATGAAAATCCATATTTCCCCTCAACGGGATTCGAACCCGTACGGAGAGGTGTCTCCTTATTGCCTCCTTACTTAATTAACAGTACTTAATGGCCGGTCGAGATGGGTAGAACCATCGGTATTACGTTAGTCAGTCAGGAGAATATCTTCTATTAAAAGGTTGGGCACACAGACAAAACTATAATGTATACTAATTAAATAACGCCCTTCTATGTTATACATGTAACACGTACTGATCGAACGATTCTTCAATCAAGTACGCTTTGTTAATCATAGACTTCAATAACACAATTCTTTACAATCGATGTGGCTTGAACTTTGTGACTTGGTGTCTTAACCCTTTACCAAACGTTAAATTGTTGACTGTTCCAAATTGAAAGTTTGCAGACGACTTGTCAAAGTATGAGGAAATTGAAAACCAATTGAAAAATAATCTTCAGACATGGCAGAAACATTGTGGGAAAAGGAGAAATTGCTCGTCACGAGCAATTTCTCATTTTCCAAATATGTTTTCCAGAGTCGTCTGCAACAAACCCGTTCAATTTCTCATTTTCCCAAAATGTTTTCCAGAATCGTCTGCAACAAACAGATATTATTTGGCAATAGATTAAACCTTGATCTAGCTTTCTCGCCATACCTATTTCTCTGGTACCAGTCTCCTAGGGAGGGAAGGATTAATCGATGGTCCCGCAAAAAAATAGATATAATTTATTCAAATCATATAACACGGAAGCGGAATAATACAAGTATCATTCTCTTGTGTGGAGCCTTTTGTATGTCAATAAAAAATATAATATGTATAACATTTTGAATGCTGGGTAATTTTCTAAAAAATGGATTTTCGTGTCGTCTGCTTTTCAAAATTTTAAATGTATGCTTAATTTTGATGAAGAACGATACTCAGAGTAGCGAACAGGCAAGATCACAGGCCAGTCGCCAATTTACTTGGCGGCTGGGCTAGGTCTAACGTGTTTGCATAAGGACGAAGTCGGTTCCAGCACTATAAGGGTTGAACTTTATAATAAACCTACACACACATACCAGGCCCATTGAACAGAGCCGAATCAAGTACTCTTTATGACGCTTGATTCACCAGTGTTGCAAAACAACGTATCCAAAACACAGCCAAACAGTTCTATAATGAGATTCAACCCTTGACTGTTAGTGCTGGAACCGACTTCATGCCTATGCAAACAGGTTAGATCCAGGCCAGCCGCTAAGTAAATTGGCGGATGGCCTGTGGTCTAACCCGTTTGCTACTCTGAGTACCTTTCCTCAACAAATTAGCAGATACTTAAGGTTTTAGAAAGCAGTCGACACAAAACTTCTATTTTTTAGAAAATTACCCAGCATTCTTAGGGCTAAATTAAATATATGACCACACCTACCGGGCCTACACCTAATGGAAAAGAGAGCTGAATCAATTGTTCTTTATTGTTCTTTATGACGCCTGATTCACCGATGATGTAAAATGGATGTATCCAAAACACATCCAAACAGTTCTCTAATGAGATTCAAATAGTGTATATGACTCCTTACCAACGGTAGACCGTTCAAGATGCTCGTTCGCACATAACGTTGTTAAATGATTCAACGCACATGTTGCTTTTATTTTCTGATGGGCAAACTATAAGGTAAAGGTAACTTTGTTTTATAGGAAGATTGTCACAGTGTATCCCGACAAGGGGTAGAACAATTAAATGTCCGCATTGTCCAGCTTGTCCAAAAAGCATTCATAGAAAGATGATTATTTCAACTAAAATTTTCCATAAAACTATTTTACGAACAAGGGCAGATTAAGATTAGGTATTCAAGGACAAGTATGTCAAAATCAGTTTTTGCAACCCCCACCAACCCGAGTGAGATCCGTTTGACTAGTATATCATGGTAAGAAATGTGTTCTTGATACAGGGGGCAAGACGAATTCTATTCGTGTCTTGTTTACTTATTTACTAAAGACGAATCCATCGAGTCTTCATGCTCTCTAACATTGTAAGACTCCCGCAAAATCTTAGACGTATGAGGCCGGACAAAGTTTTAGAGGTGTCCGAATTATTTGAAATGTTGTATAGAGGATGCTTGAAACTGGAAAACTAATATCAATAATGGTAAACACTTTCACAAACAACATATTTTCGACTATCCCAAATTGAAAGAGTTTGCATACGACATTTTAAATGTGATGAAATTGAAAAATATTCTTCAGATAGAGCAGAAAAGAAAACCTTGTGGAAAAAGGAAAAATTGCTCGTCACGACCAATTTCTCCTTTTCCCGCGATGTTTTCTAAACAAAGTAGTCAAATGTAGTTATTGTTTGGGAAAGGGTTAACATATTGACTGAAAATGGAGAATTTCTCGGTATTACTCTTTTTCTATATTTAATCAACTGAAATGCCGCTCGTTAACAATGAGAGACATGTAAACTCATTTAATGTAAGAGTCCTGCGTGGCCTAGTGGTTAATGTGCCGGTCTAAGTACTAGTGTGTCCCAGGTTTGACCCCCACAGAAACCGCTGGTTTCGAGGGAGTGACCTTTGGCATGTCACTTCAGAGCTCTAGCCTAGTACCTGTGGACCAAGTAAAGCCGTATCATAACTGAAAAATTGTTGACACGGCATTAAGCTCCATCCATACTCATTACCTGCTATTGGCGTTTGAGGCTGAAGGGATTCATGAAATATTCATCAGTTTAAATAAACGACTGTGTATATATACAGAATAAAAGATCATTTATCAACGTGATCGATATTTGTGATCGATCCAAACCACAATGTTACTTCATGCACCTTTTTTGGTTTAGTTTAATATTTCTATTTTACATCGTTTGTGACCGAAGCTTGAAGCTTTTGACCAGTGTATTGTAGGCGACTCTGGAGCAATTTCTCCTTTTCCACAATGTTTTCTAACCTATTATGAGATTATTTTCAATTTCATTACATTTTGAAATGTCGTCTCTAAACTCTTTCAATTTGGGACAGTCGAAACGTTGGTGTTTTGTTAAGGGGTTTAGTCACTCTAGGTGACCGCTTCCTGGCCTGGGTTTCACGAAACATCTTAACTTGAGTACGTCCTCAACCTCAGATTTTCACTCAGCTGAGATTTCTCAACTTGGGCGTTTCACGTAAAATCTCAACCTCAATTTGAGGCTACTCAGCTGAGGAACAAATTGAGTTTTAGGGTGCTTAAGCGGCCCAAACTAGCAATTTCTTATGAGGGATGAGGACAAACTACTTTGTTTTCAAATCTCTTACCCATATTACCGATGTGTATTGTTTTATGATAGTTGATTTTAAGATAAGTGAATGAAAATTGCCAGTATATCATAATCAAGTAGTTTTTACTGACATTGATGTGTTGTTTTCTCAAAGAAATCGATCCGTTCATTTCTTTGTTATGACCCTGCGTTGGTTTAAAAAGTTCTAATAAAGCACCCGGCTGTAAAATGTATGCACTTAAATATGCATACACGAATGAACATAGAACAGTGTATTGGTTGTATGTTTCTATAAATATCCATATTCGGATGTAAGTAAACTCACTTTCAGATGAAATGAATGCAAAAAGATCGCCTTCGCAGAGAAGCAAACCTGGGGCGCTTGGGTCGATCCACATGACCACTGCGCTAATGTGACATGTTGCGTACTATTGCATAATTTTAAATTATTGATAGATTCTATTTCATATCTAAAATTGCGCAATTTTAAAGGGAGACCACTTCAAATAAATTCTAAGAAGTTTGCATCAAAACTCGTTGTTAACGGCATCACATTCTTGCTGAAAGAAACCTTAAAATTAATCTAATACCCTTTTTGACTAACATTATGCTTTTGACATAAGTTCCAGAAACAGAAATTAAAGCTATCACTGTGGCGTTTACAACTTCAAAGAAAAATGCAAACAAAACAAAGTGCGACGAGAATCTAAGTTCCAATTCGATTCCTATCGGTTTCGACTCGCAATGTTATCATTTTTGTGCTTGTAATTTTGTTGTTCTTCTTCATTGGTCCTCCAAACTATTTTCTAACTATCTTAAACTTGGAAAGCTGGACTTTTCCTATGAAATAGTGTAGAGACCGCACAAATCTGAAGGTTGTGGATACTCAAACTGACATTACGTAGTTGAGGATCGATTTGAGGTAGGTACCTACCTCCCTCAAATATTTGATGAAAAATCTCAGATTTTACTTGAGAAAAATGTTCGTGAAACGGAATTTGAGGGAATATTTGAGGATCTTCAATATTCGAGGACGTACTCAAGTTAAGATGTTTCGTGAAACCCAGGCCTGGATACTAAATCAGTACTCGCACCGATTCGTCGCTTATCCCGGCAATTTTCACCTCGACTAATGGAGATCGAATCCAGGATCCTCCTCAGTAAAAGAGGCCAACGCTCTACCTATGTACCACTGCCGCCCGAGATGTAAACTTCTTACAACCATCGAAATTAAAAAAACTAGCGATAAAAAGATAAATGTTCGTTATGAACAAACTTTCATGGTTGTTGCAATGACTTCGACTAAGTATCGCATATAAAATACTTTTTGTGGTTTGTAAATGTTGTTTGTTGCAGTTTTCAATGAAGATTTATAAATTAAGTCCCATTTGAAGGAATAGGATCGAGAAATATTGTTATTTTGAACGTCGTATTAAAGCATTCATGTAATTTAGACTTTTTAAAATATTGTCTATGAATATGGAATTCAAACCTTATACCTGAATTTGACACATCTGTTGAAAGAATCTTTAAAAACTCAATGTGACGAAATGGACATGGTGAGCATTTTATTTGTCTACCACAAAGATTTTCTTCCCAATATCATACAGATAGACTTAGTGTTTCTTTCTTCTTATTTTTTTTCTTGTTTTCTTTTATGTCTTCTGTTAGTTAGGACATTTTGATTTTGACAAGATGGACATAATGGAAATACCACCCATAAGAATAAGCGATTCAAATAACAAAATATATCCAGAGAACATATGGGCCACGTCACGCGAAAAGGGGCACTCGGACATAGCAAACAGTGTGCCCCAGACCAGCCGCCACGTCACTGACGTGGCGGCTGGTCTGGGGCTACACTGTTTGCCATCTTAGAGGACATCCAGTTATACCTTTAAATAAATACAAATGATAACTTTCGTGGCTAGATGCTGGAATAATAGCGCTAAGAAAGAGCTGAGTCAGCGGTTTTTATTTATGTCCGAGTGCCCCTTTTCGCGTGACGCGGCCCATATGTAATTAGTTCGTTGTTATTATTTGACTTACCCTCTAAATCATGGTGAAGTAATGAGTCGCCGACAGATCCATTTTTAATGGAAACCAACGAAAAAGGAGTTATCGTAAAGCCTTTGAAATTGGGAATAACTCTGAATTGTCACATGAAGTATAAAACATGTTTTCGATAGAAATGTGTGCCTCCGATTGGCCAGCCCTGTCTGGATCATTTCGTCACCGTGACCTAGTGGTTAAGACGTCCGCCTCGGGACGGGGATGTCGAAGGTTCGAGTCCCACGGATATGTTTCTCGTGTGACTTGTTCCGAAATAGCCGGTTTGGGAGCTGCGAGCTAGTTAAACTTAATGATTACCGACTTATATCCGCTTGGCGCCTGGCATAGTGATAGAAGTTGGAAGGTACTAGGTATAATCAGCCTTCAGTAGTACTGGTGGATCATCAAGGACATTACTTAACGGAAAACTGATGATATGGCCTTGAACACCACACACACAAAAAAGAATTTAGTCTACTGCAAATATATATTAATCCAATTTTCCCTATCAACAATACATATTTCCCTAGACCATTTCCGGTACTTGTAGAACCAAAACTGTTCAATATCGACCTACAATCTGGAATTTCACAACCAGACGATCGTGTGACGTCGTGAATCGATTCTTTGGTGTATTCCAAACGAAGTGGTAATTTCTCGAGCTATTTTTAGAGTTGACAACGTAGGCTAAAGTTTGATCCAATCTCTTTTATTGACCAATAAAACTAGTGCAATTCCTAAAAATAGACCGGCATTTAATTTGATTGCGAATACTGGGATGCTTGAAAATACGACATGTCAAGTGGATATGCGTTCAAACTAAGTGAGAGAGGGGCAGAGAGAAAAAAGAGAAATATATAGAGAGTGAAAGAGAGTATGTGAGAGAGACATAGGCTGGATACAGAGAGGAAAAAAGAGAAAGAGAGAGAGAGAGAGAGAGAGAGAGAGAGAAGGAGAAAGAGAGAGAGAGAGAGAGAGAGAAAGAGAAAGAGAGACATAGAGAGAGAGACATAGACAGAGATACAGAAAAAGAGAAATAGAAAGAGAGTATGTGAGAGACACATAGACAGATATACAGGGAAACAAGAGAAAGAGAGAGAGAGAGAGAGAGAGAGAGAGAGAGAGAGAGAGAGAGAGAGAGAGAGAGAGAGAGAGAGAGAGAGAGAGAGACAGACAGACAGAGACAGACAGACAGAGACAGACAGACAGACAGACAGACAGACAGACAGACAGACAGACAGACAGACAGGACAGACAGGACAGACAGACAGACAGACAGACAGACAGACAGACAGACAGACAGACAGACAGACAGACAGACAGACAGACAGACAGACAGACAGACAGACAGACAGACAGACAGACAGACAGACAGACAGACAGACAGACAGACAGACAGACAGACAGACAGACAGACAGACAGACAGACAGACGACAGACAGACAGACAGACAGACAGACAGACAGACAGACAGACAGACAGACAGACAGACAGACAGACAGACAGACAGACAGACAGACAGACAGACAGAGAAAGAGAAAGAGAAAGAGAAAGAGAGTGAGAGAGACAGAGAAAGAGAAAGAGAGTGAGAGAGAGTATGTGAGAGAGACGTAGACATAGAGAAAGACATACAGAAAGTGAGAAAAAAGAGAAAGGGAGAGAGAAGAAGACGAAAAAAAGGACAAGGACAAGGACAAGGAAAACAAGAACATTGAAAATAATACAAGAAAAAGAAGAACAAGAAGAAACGGGAAGATTGAGCAAAAGATGAAACAGGAGAAAAGACAATAGAAACAACACAAGAACAAGAACAAGAAGAAAGACAAGGACATCATAAAGAAGAAGGAGTCCTAAAAGAGGGAGATGGAAAAAAGAAGAAATAGAGAAAAGGCCAAAAAAACTAAATTTTTGGGAAGAAGTCAATATGACCAAAGGAGACATTGCTCGCCCTGAGCTATATCTCCTTTTGTTGCATTGTTTTCCCTCTTTATGTGTTAGAAAGGATTTACACATCGACCAAGGAGTTGGCTTGATCCGTTTTGAACCAGTCTGAATCAAGTCACGTGGGATGTGACTCACAAACTTGAATTTCATCATTTATAGTCGAAACGTTCCCGTCTATGTATAATAACCCATTACTAAACAATAGCGACATTTGACCAGTTTGTTGCAGACGACTCTGCAAAACATTGTGGGAAAAGGAGAAATTGCTCTTCACAAGAAATTTCTTCTTTTCCAGAATGTTTTCTGTCCTTTCAGAAGATCATTTTTCAATTTTATCACATTTCGAAATGGCGTCTGCAAACTCGTTTAATTAGGGACAGTCGAAGCTTTAGCGTTTGGTAAAGGGTTAAACCTTATAGTGAAACGATTTCATGCTTATATTTAAACAGGTTGGATCCAAATGAATTGACGACTGGCCTGTGATCGAGCCTGTTTAAATCGCTCGCCGGATTACTTCGGTGGTTCTCGGTATACATCGGTCGGTGCCGGAACTATTCGCCAATCTGAACACATCGGGTTTCACAGCAATCTGAAAACATCGGGTTTATCCAATGAAAACACCTCTGAAATAATAGGGATGACGCCATATTGTTTCCCGCGAAAATGCCGTCACTTCACTTTCGTTTTAAAAATAGATCTTATATGTGAAATCTAAAAAGTCGTTAAAATTGATTGAGGAAATGACTATACATGTCAGAACAACAATTTTGCCATTTTGGTATAAGTTACTGATAAAAAATGATTTAAAAGGATGTCCAACACTTCCATACACATTGAACTACTTAATGTGCACGCTTATAAAAAGTGTTCATTGCCGGATGCCGATTTACCCGCAGAATTGTAACCCTACACTTATATCCGAGGTGTATTTCACAGCTCACGGAAATACCCGAGTAATTCCGATTGGTTTCACAGCTCCATGAAATACTCGAGTAGTACCGATGGACTATTCGCTTTACAACAAATAGTCCCGCAATCTGAACACATCGGGTTTATCCAATGAAAACAGCTCACGGAAATACCCGAAATACCCGAGTAGTTCCCGATTGTACACCAAATAGTCCTGGTCACGACCGATGTATACCAAAAACAGCCGAAATAATCCGAAGAAACAATTAGTTTCAAAATGGCGGTTTATAATTAAGTTTTCTTCTTTATGTAAAAACCTTTGTGGCTGGTTAGTCCGAATGATCCAGACGTAGATATTGCAGTCTACGTCACACAGTTACAGCTTGAATCATCCGAGTATGTGGCTGGTAGGATAAATTGCTGGTTTAACACTATTTCTTCTCTATCCATAGTGGTCCATAAGGTTTAAGGTAGAATACCATTTTAAAACTCATTCTTTCATTCTTTCATTGCTTTCGTTAGATTACTTCTGTCGTTCTCGATTAACATCGGTCTGGGTCGGAACTATTTGCATTAACCCTTTCCAAACCAATAAATTTTCGACTGTGCCAATTTGAAAAGGTTTGCAGACGACATTTCAAAACGTGATGAAATTGGAAAATGTTCTTCTGATAAGGCAGAAAACATTGTGGGAAAAGGAGAAATTGCTCGTTATGAGCAATTTCCCCTTTTCTCACAATGCTTTTCAAAGTCGTCTGCAACAAAGTGGTCAAATGTTCTTTTTTGGTTTGGGGAAAGGGTTAAACGTCGGTTATGGCTTCAAACATTCGCATCAAACCGTATAATTCCGGTTCCGATCGATATTAAACTGTATGAGTATTCTACCTTAGTTTTTCAATCGTTTATTTCAAAGCGAGATCGCAAGTTACCCTTATATGTGTTAGCACCATATCCATGGGAACGTTTCTATATGCTCGACGGTCTAATTCTTTCAACGAAATATGTGGATCAAGATCCAGATTACACGAATGTACAGTCTATCTGGGACTTATCTCTACTTGTAGTTCTCAAAATGTCGGATATTAAACACATAGTCAGTTAGTAACTATTCATGTATTCTCAGATTTAGTCGAAAAAACATGATATTGTTGCTGTCACAATGCCTTCGGAACATTTACCTTTACCATAAAAAAGGCCTTTGATATCAATAAAATTATGTTATGCTATGCTATGTTATGTTATATTCAACGTTCAGTAATAATTATCATCTACTCATACTTTGAACTGATATCGGTTAAGAAATGACGTCTATGTTAACAGTTGGCATTTATAGAACAAATGAGAAGTATTGTATTCCATTCACATTTTTGCATAGGCGCGATCAACACTAATCCTTTCAATCCGAATCAATACATTCCATTAATAACTTGGCCTCGTGTCCTATGACGTCGACAAGCGATTAGTTCGTGGCATATTAATAGGATCTTATGATAAGATACTATAGAAACATGATTTATAGTGCTATTATCTCTCTCTCTCTCTCTCTCTCTCCCTCCCTCTCTCCCTCCCTCCCCTCTCTCTCCCTCCCTCCGCCTCCCTCGATCCCTCCCTCGATCCCTCTCTCCCTCCCTCCCTCTCTCTCTCTCTCTCTCCCTCTCTCTCTCTCTCTCTCTCTCTCTCTCTCTCTCTCTCTCTCTTTTTCTCCCCTCTCTCTCTCTCTCTCTCTCTCTCTCTCTCTCTCTCTCTCTCTCTCTCTCTCTCTCTCTCTCACTCTCTCTCTGTCTCTCTCTCTCTCTCTCTCTCTCTCTCTCTCTCTCTCTCTCTCTCTCTCTCTTTCTCTTTCTTTTTTCCTTTGTCTATCTCTCTCTGTCTCTCCTCTCTCCCCCCCCTCCTCCCTCCCTCCTCCTCCCTCCCTCCCTCCTCCCCCCCCCTCCCTCCCTCTCTCTCTATCTCTCTCTCTCTCTCTCCCTCCTCCCTCCCCTCCATCTCCCTCTCTCCCCCCCCCTCCCTCCATCCCTCCCTCCCTCTCTCTCTCTCTCTCCCTCTCTCTCTCTCTCTCTCTTTCCCTCTCTCTCTCTTTTTTTCTTTCTCTAGTGGTCCAGGGGTAGAGCGTTTCTTTTTGTCATCGTGCATTGCAGTCCCTTTTCCCATGGTCTACAAGCGTCAAATTGATTCATAAAAGAGTGAGGGGCGTACTAAATGAAATGTTCGTCAATAGTGTTATTATTCAGTAGTCCTAAAATTTCAACTCTGTATTCATTTTACTGATCGTACGATTAAAGTAGGCGATTTGTGATTGGTAAACAAACATCGGCTTGTATAACATGCCAGCCTAACCTTAAAACCCTTTCAACCGTGTTAGATTAACATAACCCTTTGCTGTCAACAGGATTGTTCGAAACACGTTTTTTAAAACAATGTTGATTTGGTTTGTTCTTAGACAGTTCATCAAAACAACATGACATGACTTAACGTGAATTTGCTCATAAAGAGTGAATTCACAATTGGTCATATTTGTTTTGCGGATGCCCTCTGAACATGCAAGTGTATGACGAATATGTGAGTGTATACTATTGTCGTTGAAATGTTGTTTTGTTTGAGGTCGAAGTCAAAAGTAGCTCCGACATGATGAAGTCGCACAATACAGAACAGTAGTGCAAAAACCCTGTGGACGAATGGTTAAGGTACCAAAACCAATCGATTCTCTTGGATTCGAATCTAGACTGTGATGCATCTTGGTCTTCGTTCCCAATATAATATTTGTTTATATGCTGTTTAACGCCGTGTCATCAGTGTTTCAAATATGTAACGACTTTCCTGGATCCACCAGTACTAGGCTAGGGCTCTGAAGTGATTTGCCAAAGGACACTCGCGCAAATCAGAACATGACAGATTATATACTTTATTTGACGAGTACATGGTACATACATGTAGTCATGTTCACATATAATCTTGATATCGATATATTTTGATTTTT
Organism: Cerastoderma edule; assembly: GCA_947846245.1. Taxonomy (NCBI): domain Eukaryota; kingdom Metazoa; phylum Mollusca; class Bivalvia; order Cardiida; family Cardiidae; genus Cerastoderma; species Cerastoderma edule. The sequence goes on from OX401414.1 coordinate 6,976,977, forward strand.
CTCAAACTTAAAAACGAAATGCCGATGTTCACACCCAGCTTGAAACAATCCTTTGTGTCCATCGCTCATTAATAGTGTAATACTATTGACGAGCCACTAATAGAAAGGGAAATAACAAAATAAGTTATGAATTTCTGAGGCACTTATTTGTGTATCCATGTTGGAAAGCAGTAGGTGGCTTGAGGAAGAATACCTGTAATCCACCATTTTGAAGTTCATTATGTCGTAAGATTACTTCGGTCGTTCTCGGCATACATCGGTCAGGGCGAAAGGACATGAGTTTCAAAATGGTGGATTATGGGTATTCTACCTTAAGGAATGAAATTGTACAGGGACAGATAAAAAGTTAAATTTACCTTTTATAGGAACATGTTCACTGAGTGTCTAGATATTATTGAAATGTTTAAAACGACATAAAGCCTCAAAATAATCCATTCCAATTATACGTGTAGAACTGTTGTCTTTTTTTCGCTTCATTGTTCGCATTTTTAAATGGTGATTCATCCTTTCGTGCAGATATTTTTCATACAAATATTCCAAAAATGTGAAAAAAATATGTTTCAGGGTATACACAGGTAGAGTTCTAAATGATGAAACAAACACAACATTGGAATATTACTCAATCGACGGCAATCAGAAGGGACCCGTGTTCACAGGTGTAAACATTATTTTCGCAATATACACGCCGATCCAGTTACGGAACGTTTATTGATCAGGAAAGCGATAAAAAATGGTTAAAATAACAAACACTTTCGAAATAAAAGTTCAATGCGATACGTATTTAACCTGGCATAATGTGCTTGTAAAATCATTTTAGTCACTAAAACGCTAAAATGTCTATAGAAATCTATATTCTAACCGTACTGGACTCGAAAACTGTGTCTTGCCCAATGATACTTTAACATGAATTGACTTTATCAACCACATGTTCAGTAACCTGCGCTTTCGGATTGAATACCATACCGATCTAGTGACAGACAAGTTCTTTCGAAAGTACCGACATTCATTTTCAGTGACAATCAAATTCTTTCGAAAGTATAATCATTCATTTTCCAAAAGCCTAACAGTACTAGTCTCTGAAACTGTGCCTCACTGCCTTTCCCTATGAAACTTTTAAATCAAACAATTCGCAGGCAAAGAAGATAAGACTTGCGAATAAGGATCGAACCTGTGAGGCCGAGTCTTACACCACTGACAAGCTCAGACATAGAGTTGTAACTCCAGATGATTTAATCCCAGACTGTCTTCTTTGGTAAGAATCATTTAGAGGTATGTATGATACTTTTTAAACTGACATCACGTTCTTACATTACACAATATTTCACGTTTATTTCATATTCATGTACATATATCGAAGAGGCAAAGCAATTTAGAAACCATCGCTTGTATTAAGTTCTCTTCGACAGGCGGTATTTTGAAAAGGTTGTGAAAGAAGCATGGCTTTATATTTGTATCAATCAAGATGATTGTCTACTATTTTTGGAACAACTCGACTTGTAATATCCAGTATAATTAAATGTCAGGTCATTAATAAACATAGGTTTCGTTTGTTAATGAGTATAAGTTCAACGTCAGGTCATTAATAAACATAGGTTTCGTTTGTTAATGAGTATAAGTTCAACAAAAAGAACAAACTCCGTAAAACAGTCGATAAAACTGTTCCAAAAAGAGAAATTACTCATTCCTATATCGACAGTCTAACATGTGTTTGAAAACATAGTTTATTCTTTCAACATTTAATAAGTATTACAGAAATGTCCCGCACAAACAAGCCTCAATAGAGTTGGCACGATGACAAAATAAGTCCGAGGTCGGACAATCTTTCCCTTTTCCCCCTGTTAATAAAATAAAGTTCCAGTTTTGTAACGGCTTTCTTAGATGCGTCAGTACTAGGCCAGGGCTTTGCCAAAGGTTACTGCCACGGAACCAGAAGTCTCGATGGGGCTCGAACCCGGGACTCCCCGAGTTCTGTGTCCACCACCTTAACAAAAAGAAATGATTTAGCTAGTGGTGGTATTTTACAATGAAGGATAGTTAAAAGTGTTTCCTTTCTGATGCCGCTTATTTAACCAAGCTTGATATTTGAAATGACAAACGTTTCAGTTCTGAGATTGTCAATGACTGATCTCGCAAAAACTAAAAGGGTATTTTGAGAATGCTTTAAGAATTTTGCCAAATACAATTAATACAGTATGGAACAACCAGTTACGAACTGAAACTAAAACGATAATGTATATGGCCTACAGAATCGTCACTGTCATGAAATACTAATGAAAACTTCGTTAAACTCCTAATCAAAACCAGAGTCCCAATTCCCTGCCTAAGAGAAATATTAAACAATCATAATTATGTATTTCTTGAAGAATCAAAACACATAAAATGGAACCAAAAGGGCGACTTCCTTTTCTATTTATTTGTTCCAATTCCCTGCCTAAGATAGATGTAAAACGAACATATGTTTTTCGTGGGAGGTAACTGTTTGATACGCATGAATATTCATATGAGACTATAACCTCTTCCTTTTGAACAATCAAAACATTTCAAATGGAACCAGAGGGGCGACACTTCGCCTATTCATGTCTTCTTCGAAACAAACATGTCCTTAGCGATCTATAGCACGGTGACCATAGTGATTTGGCGACATGCCTTGGCTTTCATTCAAAACCGCACTGCTTATTGACATAGTTAATGGGTTATACACTAAAGTCAACTTGACAATTTTATTTACCTTAACACTTGCCGATATATGACTTTTAAGGAGAAATAGATCGCCAATCTCATGTCTTTTACAATACCTGTAATTAGTTCTATGTTCAACCGATGCAAGTGCGTTAACCCTTATAGTGCTAGAACCGACTTCATGCTTATGCAAACAGGTTGGATCCAGGCCAGACGCCAAGTAAATAGGCGACTGGCCTGTGATCTAACTTGTTTGCTACTCTGAGTATCTTTTCTCATCAAAATTAAGCAGATATTTAAGATTTCCTTAGGGACTGGCCTCTGATCCAACCTGAGAATCTTTCCTCAACAAAATTTAGCGGATATTTATGGTTTCGGAAAGCAAACGAATTTTTTTTTTAGAATATTACCCAGCATTCTAGGGGTTGATGTACCAAAAGTGTGTTTAAAAGTCTGACCTTCTATAGTATAGTATCTATTTAGCAGGTCACATGATTCTTGTCCTATCTAAATATGATAAAGATAACAGGAGAAAGGTTATCATTTAGTAAGCATTTCGAAGAAAAGGTTGGTAGCGTTATTGTTATGGTGCTTTTATCAGATTGTGTGAACTTTGAGCAAATGCTTCTAAACCCCTTTCCACCATAAGATACTTTGTGATAAAGTAGTAATACTAATACTAATATTAATAATAATAATAATAATAATAACAACAACAACAATAATATTAATATTTATAACAATAATAATAGTAACAATAATAATAATAATAATAATAATAATAATTTAAATAATCAATTTCTGATGATCAAATGGAAGACAAATAAAACAAACATTGCTTTTCTTCATTTATATATACAAATTTATTAGTTTTGTCCATACATCTTTTAAAATAAATGCCAACTAGTCTTTCTTGACAATTGTCCACAGGATTTCAAAATAAAAAACGATACTCTGATGAGTATACAATCAAGAGTCTACTTTCCTTGTGTTGTGACAGCAAATCTAGCAAAAACAAAAATTGAATATTTTGTCCTTTCCAGTAGTGCTAGGGCTCTGAAGTGACTTGCCATAAACTCCCACAAAACCAGAGAGGTAAGTGGGAATTGAACCCAGCAACCCTTACCTCCAAGTCCGTCACCTTAACCACTAGGCCACACAGGACCCTCTCAATGACAATGCTTTGAAACCTCATTTTGAATGCATCATTATGATTATGGTGACTAATATAATTAACAATTGAGTATACATTGTACATTCATTTCCTGGTCATATCCACATGTCAAGTGAAGGAGTTTGTAAGTATAATCTTGAAATAAGCCATCAAAATATGACTGTTTTCTTTCCTTTCCTAATCATTAGAGGGTATTTTCTTTTTTTGTTAGTTTTGTGTAATTTTATACCTTTTTTGTGATCATTTTGTAAAATAATATTGGTCACAGAATGAGAAAAATCAACAATATGTTTTGTCAACATTAAACACCCAGTTTTGTGCAATGGCCTAGACAAAGATGGTGAATTTTTAAGGTCTATTAGCTATTAATCTAAGAATTCCTAAGCACAATAATGGTGTTTCTCATACATAACATTAACTGATACAAAAATAATAGCAATTAATTCAGCAAAATAAAAACTTGTAACTTCCAATAATAAAACAAATAAAACGTTCACATGTTATTGTGGTATGATTTTGCGTCAATAGGCTCATGGTTTGATGCAAGACTATAGCAGCTCTGTCATATTAGTGTCACTTTCTTGACGGACTTGCTATAGTCTTGTATTCAACTCTAAATGGGAATTGCTATAGTCTTGCTTAGTAATTGTTGTAGCAAATTTAAGTCAAGAGTTACTCTCATTGTTAAGACCATTGGTTTTTCTTTTATTCTGAACCATAAACAAAAATACACCATCTTCCTGAAGGGCTGCTCATATTGGCGTTTTATCAAACCATGACATCCTACACTTCACATAGGCCCTTCCCTCAAAAAATGTTTAAAAGTTTCAGATAAGAAATCAAAAACTTCCTTGCCTATAGCTTATCTTGCTTTAAGACACCATTATAAAGGAAGATTCAATCATGACAACCTTTTTACGGCTAAATATGGACTTTTTAGGGCCATGGGACTTGCATGTGAACAAAAAACCCTTCATCAACAGCTTATTTGTTGTAGTTATTAATGATTTTGAGTTTGAGGGAAGATCCGATTGTAAGAAATTAAAAAAAAAATATATATATATACACACAAGCTCAAAAATATATTACAAACAATAAATGTTCATAAAATGACTAGAAATGTTTCACTACAATGAAGTCTTCGTAAGGGCACTGCAATTTGTCTCTAGACTACAGTGAGTGCTATTGTATGAGTTCCCGTATATAGTTAAGCATACATTGTTTATATTGTATAAAACCCCAAATAGTATTGTTTTATATTGCATAAGATCATAACACACCAGATGAATGTATTATATATCGAATTGTATGGTGAATGTATAAGATCTGATATCACAAACCGGGTCGAGATATGTAACATTATAACCGATATCAAAAAAAAAATGTGCCGTTTGTAATCCCTATGTCAAACAACGCCTGAGGCATGTATAATTCCATCATCACACATAACATGTTAAATCATTAAAAAGTATTGGAGCTTATCGCTTAGAAATTGGCTCTTACTTCTTGAATAATATAATCTCTGTTTTAAGGGTACGCTATTTTTTTGTTTGTACATAAATGATACATGAAATTCATTCAAATTTTCAAACATGCATCGTTAATCGCATAACATATATCAGATATCATAAAACAGATGAAGAACGTATCATATCGTATGATATCTAATCAGACAGGTAAGATGGCCGCCCTTCCAACATTGTAAATCGCAGTTCATAAATGGTTCGTATTTTCATCATGTATCTGGAATAAACCGTTGAACGCATACAATAGCACAACTATAACATAACAGTCAGGCAGTCACAGTCAAGCCTTCTCATTGGTCAATATAGCATTGCCCTCCCATTGGTCACATTCAAAACCATGGTTTGGTTCCCTGCATCAATTCCTCTTGTCCATTGACCAACTTCCTCCCCCGGACCGGGGGCCCGTTTTACTAAACAGTTTACGCTTAAGATTTGCGTAAGTCTAAAACAACAATTCCTCTTACTTCAATATTGGACGAAGCAATATTGCAAAGTGACACATCATTGGAATCGTCTCTCCGAGACGCTTCCAATGAAGTGCCACATTGCAACATTGTACTTTCATTGAAGATACTATCCATGTTTATCAATTATGACTTACTCAAACATTTTCCGTAAGTTGTTTAGTAAAACGGGCCCCGGGACCTGTAGACCAAATTTCTTCAGAGAGTTCTAAACACATGGGTAGAAGAAATTTTCTCGAAAGTCCAAGTACAACACTCAGAAATGTTCAGTGTGATGATTTTCTTGATTGATTTAGATCTATGCTTTGTTCATGATGAGCGCCCCTACTGCTAACGCCCCTAAGGCTCCAGCCCCTGTAAGGAAGGCACCCCAGCCCTTTTTCTCTTCCTTTTTTGTGCCAGATTCGTAGAATTCAACAAGCCCTTTCTGAAAATACACGAAACGAAAAAAACCTTTGAGTACAAAATTTAATCTAATATATTAAACAGATCAGAGATGTTCAAATAAAAAAGTCTGTTATAAATGTTATTTCAAGGATTTAACCCTTAGAATGCTCGGCAATTTAACCTATTACCAAACTAACACATTTAACCACTTTCTTGCAGACAACTTTGGTAAACATTGTGGGAAAAGGAGAAATTGCTTGTAACGAGCGATTTTTCCTTTTCCAACAAGGTTTAGTTGACCTACCATAAAATCATTTTTTAGTTTCATCACATTTTGAAAAGTTGTCTGCTTACTCTTTCAATTTGGACAGTCCAAAATTTGGTATTTTGGTATAGGGTTAAAGTTGACACTGCCTTGCACATGAGCTAGGAACCATCCCAAATGATTAAGACTTAGTACTAGTCAGTGAACAGTGTTCGCACTTGCACCATTCACCATACAACAAATTTCATCATCAAATCCAGGTCAAATAAATAAAAAGGAGTGCTTCATCTTTTATCAGACAAAAGCATATATAGGTCTTTTCTAAATACACATCTAGATTACTTCTTATTGTCCTTTCGAACTTTATCATCGAAATTGATAACACAAACCAAAGTCCTATTTTATTATTGGTATGATCATATCAGGAGTGGCAAATCAATTGTCTTTTTAACCCAACTTGTACAAAACCCCTCATGGACATTTGAATTTTTACTGAAATTTACTATAAAATCCTTATAAGGACAAAAGCAGTAAAAGATTTGGCATTTGTGGACAAGTAAATCAAAATCAGATTTCCCTAACCCTAGGTAAAACAATAAATTCAATACAAACCATATTGTATAAGCCATAACGTATTTTTCGAGCTACATTTATTTGTTTCATTCTATATGGATTTTACATTGGGTGAACATTATATCAGATATGTTGCAAACAGCTAAGATCACAAGCTGTGAAATAGGTTAGAACACAGGCAAGCCGCAAAATTTACTTGGCGGCTGGCCTGGATCTAACCTGTTTACATAAGCATGACTAGGGTTCAGTTCAAGTCTTCATAAACATGAAGCACTTACTATAGTATTGCACTGAACCCTTGATGAAGTCTGTTCCAGCACTATAAGGGTTAAGTAACGCCCCACACCAACTGACGTATACATATGAATTTACTTATGCAAGCAAGACTTACAGTCTATCACATACTTATGTAAGCTGGTTTCACAGTCCAATGATTAACCACATGTACGACCAAGGTGTACTGTGAAGAGTGTGGTACAACACAGTACAACACACTGACTCATCAGATATTTAAACCTCTACAAACCATCCCTACACATACCTCATCTGTATGCTTGACTTATTATCTATAATCATCTATCGAGGGTTCAATTCAAACTCTTTCAATTTGGGAAAGTCGAAATTTGGCCTTTGGTAAAGGGTTAATAGGTGTCTGGTGGCCGATAAACCAGTTAGGGTCATCCCATATAGTTTATAGATAACAAGGATAGTCACTGTTTATGTACTTAATCAACTTATTCGTTATTATAAGACATACCCCACCCTCACAAACCAGTCTCTACTGGAATGAACATAGCAACACTGAAACCAATCATTCTTCAAAATCCAAATGTTTACCAAAATGGTACCAAATATGTCTATTTCAATACAAGTGTAAAGTAAGTCCAGAATTTCATTAAACCCTAGTTATTTTTGTAGTGGTCTCAATAAGAACAGGCCACAGACCAAAAACACCGCTTCAAATTATGTTTTGGTCTGTTCAAATTCGCAGAAATGTTAGGAACCCCCATAAAACTGACTGCAACTCATTACACAACAATGTTCCCCGTGTCTGGTTTCCCTTTCTTTGGATCTTATCCAAAAACCACTGAATACCATGATTGCGCAATAGATGAAGAATGCCAGGATGTCTGCCGTGTAGAGATGCTATGAAACCCAACCCTTAGTGTCCAAGATCAGTTATTTAAATTGTAAACAAGAACCCCTTTCACATCAACACAAGATTTGTTTTTACTGACACAGCATAATGATGGTTTCACTTAATAAATCAATTTCAATTTTACCATCTCTTGAATTGTCTCATTTCTTATAAGATAGAAAAAATTAGTATGAGAATAGTTTGAGTCCTAATTAGTTGATTTAAATCATTTCTTTAATGACATATTATCTAGCAAATTGTTTGAGCAATGAAGGTTCACAGTATGTTGTATGGAAAAAAAACATTTAACCCTTATAGTACTGAAACCAACTTCATGCTTTTGCAAACAGGTTAGATCCAGGCCAGCTGCCAAGTAAATTGGCAGCTGGCCGATGGTCTATCCTGTTTGCTACTCTGAGTATCTTTCTTCATCAAAAAAATATGCACATATCTAAGGTTTTGGAAAGTAGACGACACAAACAACATTATTTTTTTTTAGAAAATTACCCAGCATTCTAAGTGTTAACATACACATATACTAAAGTATCATAACAGAATGTGATGATTCAACAAAGATGAATTCATTAAAGCCATAACCTGCATTTTTGGAATGCCATTTCATCCCAACAATAAACCATTTATTCATAAATATGGACATCAATTGAAAGATCTTGTTTTTCAAGTTGATGTAATTCCTTAAAAACAATCTAAGTATCATTCAAAACAAACTTCTCATACAATTGGTTATTTTTGTTTGATACGCTTCTCTTTTCTTCAAACAAAGTATAGAATTTACTAAAATTAATATTACTTGATGAACCAAAGACTTAGTTTGAAACATGAATATTACCCTTTTGGATAGAGGAAAAATGGACAAAATACCAATAAAGGTCCTTTTCCCAAAGGCAATTGAACTTTTAACCTGTCATGTCACAAATAGTGAAAATTTCATGTATTTACATACAAACCCTTTTTGTATGAACTTACGGGTTGCGTTTATATACCAAATGTTTTTGGGTCTCACTAACCTGCATACAAAACTAGATAAGTATGGTAACTTTATATCAATTATTTCTTTCTATCTTTTAATTCTATTGTTTTTTACTGAAGGTGTTAGGAATGTGTGATGGGTATGAAGGAGCCATTTTATAAATGGCTTTTAAAACAAATTTCCAAATGATTCCATCCAATTTCTAGACTATAAATGTTTAAATCAAAGTTAAAATCTAGTTTGAAATATTTTCTTTTAAACCAGATTGAAAAGAAATTCTCTCACACTGTGATTTCTGACATGGTAAGGACTTTGATACCAAATCATATCTTGAACCCCTGGCTAAAGATTTAAGGGTGACATTCTTGTGGACAAATCTTACTTCAGCATACAAAACTTTAAATAACTTGACAGTAACAGTCTATGTCCTTACAGCAAATTTTAATTTGTCTGTAATGTGATACATTTATGCAAACACATAACTCAATACATGAAATAACTTCTTTGTGATATTCATTAAAAAAAAAAAAGGGGGAAAAAGGAAAAGTTGCTTACAAGTGCCAAAATATTTCTCTTTTAGTCACATTGGTTCCTTAAATCTTTTGCCATAGGTGGGTCATATTGAAATTTTGTAGGGTAAGGCTTAAAAAATCCCAATCAATCCAAGTTTTGGAGTGGTGCCTTTATGAAAAGTTGAACAAAAATACATGATCTAAAATGACTTTGACGAAAGGGGATAGCTCTAAATGAGCACTGCTTCCTTCGATCACAAACGTTTCTGCCCATTACTAATCATTTACAAAATCTCCTTTTTTTAAATTGTAGTTGGCTTTAACCCTTTACCAAACACCAACTTTTTGACTGTCCCAAATTAAAAGAGCAGAAATCATTGTTGGAAAAGGAGAAATTGCTCGTCTGCAACAAAGTGGTCAAATGTCGTTATTATTTGGTAGTGGGTTAAAATCAGACTAGCCATAGAATATTACACCTTGAAATCTGCTAATGAACAGTTCTGAAGACTGAAGCCCTATTTCTTTATGAAGCGACTTTACCTTTAGAAATAAATTCAATACCTAACCACAAATATTTACATGATTGACAAGCTTTAAGTCTTGATCAAAAAGACTCCAAGTTTTGTCGATCCTAGGTCTACTTGATAAGTCTTGATTTCCCCATTCCCCCATGAAAGGATAATTCTGTGGATAGTCAAATTGGAGCATCTGTGATTAATTTGTAAGAGTGTCTAATACATTTATTCCTTAGTAATTATATATTATACATTGAATTTATAAAGGCAATATATCCCCCTTTTGCACAATGATTCTTTCATCACTGTACATGTATGTGCATTGAAATGAGTTCCTAAAAATGTAAATTCCTTTCCAAATCTGAGGACTCTTAGGTATAAGTTCTTTCTTAACTAGAGCAAAATAAATCGCTTGATTTAATTGTCTATCAGATTGAAATTCTTTGTTTCTGACATGTGATAAAACAATAAGGCATTGTTTTATCCGTTGAGTCAGGAATTCCACATTTATCACATTCTAAGGGAATATTCACCAGAACTGATGCATATCCAAAAGTAGTTTAGAATAAGTCCCAAAACTATCGGATAAGTAAGGAAATCAATTCATGAAACAAAAGTTGAATTTTTCTTAATGAGGTTTCAATAGAAATATATGCAGGTTTTATTTTCTATGGATTATTCAGAAGATTGTTGGAGGGAAGTTTAAGCATTCATTCACTATCATATGAATCAATATCTGCCACTTTTTTACTTTGCTATGGTAGTCTACAGTCAAACAGCAGTTACCTTTTTAAGAATTGCTCTTTTATTGATTTTCATTTTTGACATGGACAACTCCTTTCCCTCATGTGAGACTTAATCATTGATCCATATTCAAACCATCAACAGATTTCTTAAAATTGCTTAGACTCTGCTACTACTATCTTTCTCTACACTTGTCTATTTACCACAGTTATGTAGCACATTTCAGTAAGAATTCACTAACTAATCTGCTAGGGCTTTAGGACAACCTTGGCACTATCACAGGTACTCTTTACAAGGATTCTTTGGGTGTATTGGCTCTAGTCTAGGCCATTACGCCCAAAGAATCCTATGAGTCCATGTGGACAATATGGGAAATTGATTTCAGGCACACATATGGCATAATTTTCATTAAAAAAAATACGATCAGGGCTTTTTTACGTTATATAACAGACTCCCATTAAAGGCACCTTCAATTGGAAATTTATTTGAAATCATGCAGTTTTTCCAAAAACTCAAAGTTATACCAGCTTTTAGGCTTCCCAATTCAGCAATTTTAGGGATAAAGTTTCCCAAATTCAACAGGCTTGGGCCACAGGGGTTCGAAGTTAAGGTAGTCTTACGGCTATGTATACAGTGGACCCGCTATAATCCGAACGTCGTTTATCCGGAATATTCACCATCCGAACAGAATTTTGAGGGAACGGATCTAACCTTCATCAATTTAACTGTTTAATGCGGAAAATCTGCGTTCCGGAACCGGACAAAAATATTCGGGAACCAACAATCACTTTTCATAGTATATGCGTATGGCTAGTCCGGAAACCAGTAAAATCGTTTATTTTGCGGTTACAGTTGCGAATGAAGGGATCGGTCTTCTGTTGTAAACGGCATTCACACGTTTTGGAAACTGTCACGTATGCTTGACCATAACATGTCACCTAGTGTAGTGTACTGGAAGGTGTTGATTGTTTGTTAATCGGTCATTCTGTCAGTTGATTGGTCTTACATTATTGTAATTACGGTCGCATGTCGATAGTTGAGTTTGTAAAAGGTGTTGATTGGCTGATTGGCTGCTTAGACAGCGATCGGGAGACAATGTCTGGCAATCATTTTCAATTATTACTCAATCGATATGCTTAACTGCCCTTTTAAGGGCCTTTTACCAAAAAGCCTTCTTTTGTCACATTGTCACTCTCGTCAGAGAACCCATCCCCCAAGCTGCTATCAGCTAATCAAAGAGTTCTTTTCAGAGCTATCTTAAGGAAATTTAACTTCTCGAAAGACATTGCTTCAAATTGTCATTTTTTTTAAAAATCCGTTTTGACCAAATAAACACTTCCTTAACACACTTTATATTTCCCTTCAAAAAAAAAATAATTGTGTATTTCTTACTTCATAGTAATGATCATGATACACCGACACCGTGTCAAGGTAAACATTTCGCTGTAACTCGCATATTCTTTATTCCGGAAAATTCGTTAATACGAACATTTCTCCTGGGAACGAAAGTGTTCGGATAAACGAGGGTCCACTGTAAATGGAGAAGGGAGGACACTTCCTCAGGATTCCGAAATTTAAAATTGAATTTTCTCCCATTTCCCTGTGTTGAACTTGCTTGGAAAGGTATGGAATTGTGTGTGGGATTTTAATCTATGACTTGATGAAGTTATTTTGCCGATCAATTGCCTAGGTTTGACAAAAACTTTGATAAAGCGAGTAATCCGAGATGCTGACAACAGTTTGGCACTCGGTTTTCCGGTTTAAACCGCACTGAATATATAGGTGAGCTCTGATTGGTCAATCAAGTTGTAAATAAGACTGACCTATATTCGGGAACATAAAACATGTTGGATTGACCAATTAGAACTCACCTTTGTATTAAGTGCGGTTTTAACCGGATATCAGACTGCAAAACAGTTGTCAGCATCTCAGAAATGCTAGAAATACTCGCTTTATCGAAGTTTTTGTCAAACCAAGGCAATTTGTCAGCAAAAAAACTTCAAGTCAAAGATTAAAAACCCACACAAAATTCCATATCTTTCCAAGCAGGTTCAACACAGGGAAATGGGAGAAAATCTAATTTTCAATTTCGGAATCCTGAGGAAGTGTCCTCCCTTCTCCATTTATACAGCCGTAATACCTTAACTTCGGACTTCTGTGGCTTGGGTCTCTTCCAAAAAAGCCCTGATGATGAATTATATTTCTCTGTGAGACAAATTTCTTGGCTTCATTTCTATCCTCATTTAAAGGCCCATTAAAGGAGATTAATGCTATATCACACTATATTATTTGGTAAACTTTCGGACAGATTCAAATAGTTATCACTAGAAAACACCATCAGCACAACTTAAATGTGAAAATTAACCAGAAATAAACCAGATTAGCAAGTTTTATAATTCAGATTTTCTGATTTTTAACCTCTGACCTTGACAGTTGATACCCACATTTTTTAACCGACCAATCAGATTTCGTTATTTTGAATATGTAAACAAACAGGTTGTTGATAAACATAATTGAATTGGAGACAGCTATATTTCAAGCACAAAATAACTTAAGTTAAAGGAGTCTATTTAAAAGGGTCCCAATGCATTCGTAATTTAATTCCCATGACTTTTATGAACATAATAAAAGAACTCCATATATTTTTCAGTATTTTTTTTGTAGTCATCTCCTCTTATGTGCCTTTGAGAACCTCATATAAAAGCCAAATTATGAGGGCAATAAGGGTCAACCATGGTTTCTAAATGTACGGGCAAAAATGATGACATGAACCAAAGGGGTTCGAAGTTATGGTAGTCTTACGGCTATGTATAAATTTATCCATAGCCTTAATACCTTAACTTCGGACCTCTGTGGCAAGAACAAACTTTCAATATGTTCCGATTTCTTTTCTAATGGAGTACAAATATCAAACACCTACCCATCCATTATTTTCATTCATCCAGCCCTCAACATGTTTATGAATAAATTGTGAAGTCCATTCCCGGACAAGATCTACTTTTTTAGGCTGTCCCGTCTTCATGCATTGTAACGCCATTGCGCCGGCAAAAGTTAATATTCCCGTCACACGTCCCCAGTTCAAACCGTCACTTATTAGCTGAAGTAAAACTGTCGTATAATATTCGTAACTAATTTCTCTGTCATTAAAACACATTTCCATAAATTGCTTTTCAAAGCGCGATTCAAATTCCTCACAAAGCGCCACTAGGGTTTTGATCACTTTGTTCGAAGCACAGTTACTTGTGGGCGACGTCTGCCATTGAAATCCTTCTTTCGCGAGCCGTTTGTTTATTACTACTCCGACGACGCAATTGGTATTTATCGTATAATCCTCTTCGTCCATCATTTTGACGAATATATCTCTCGCTATCGCCTTTAAATAATTTAAAACGACGGTGTTTTTTGTGTAGATTTCTTCTTTTTGTAGCACTTCCTTCTCGCTCGAGCTGTTTTGTACAAATAACATGGAGCGCCCCTGGTTGGTCGATATTAAAAATGGGTCAGGTGATCTATAATTAGATAAATGTCAAGGCCGTATATTCGGTAAACGAAATTTCTGGATATTTGTTTGTTTTCGGTTAGTATTGGTGATTTTCCACAAAGACCTAAAAATGTTTATTAGGCGTTTGTTTTCCAGTATGGAAACTTATAAAAAAGAAAAGAAAAGAAAAAAAGAGATAATTAAGAATGGTACAACTAACGAATTTACATCGCTGATTATTGGAATTATTTAGAAGAAGGCTCTGTCTTATTTGAGGAAAAACATCTTCGAAATAAAATGCGTTTTTCTAGTAAGTAGAGCAAAACAGCCCTCTCTTTAAGAAGATTACTGTACATCTTAAAAGCGATTTGATCGTGATCAGAGACAGTAATGAATTTAACAATGGTCACATTGCATACAGGGGTCGAAGATAAT